>OZ012740.1:128197974-128732974 GCA_963859935.3 Lathyrus sativus | reverse complement strand
CAGCAAGAAGGGTAAGCAATGATAAGCTTCCCAGGCGAGACTGCCACTTATCAGCAAAGGTAACAGGGATAAGCTTCTCTGGTGATACTGTCACTTATCAGCAATAAGGAGTTGTAAAAGGTTCTTCTTGATATATAGTGCAAAATAAATGCACATCCAGGTTAGGTTCGGCGACCGACGGGGACCAAAGTTCAATCTAGAATCGAGCTAGAAAGAAACTGTCAAACAAGACTCCAACCATTGAGGAATGAACTCAAATGGGGATTTATCTTATCCAGGTATAGAAAAGATAACTTAAGTAACCATCATCCACGAGGGTTGAACTCTGTGGGGAAACTAAAAATAGTAGGTATTTTATGCTTAAGGTTGACGACTCTATTTGGAGAGAATGGACAAACCGAGTTACCTGGTGGTAACCACAACCAAAGTAAACGACAAAAGACAACAAGAATAGCAAACATGCAGATGCTAATGTATATGTCATGAAAGAAAGAATGTATGTCATGCATATGCTTATGCTTATGCATATGCTGATGTTGACAAAACAGACAAAAGAAGGAGCAAACGGGAGATGAAATAAACATCTCGACAGGGATACCCGGCGACCTCTGCAAAGGTACATCTATCAAGATGATGGGTAAAAAGTCAAATGGCGGAACCATAATCCTGCTTCAAAGTTCCAAATTCTCTGGGGATAAAAACATTCCACTTGGGGATATGATATCATGACTTCACTAGAGGGATTGCCATCATGTATCTGAATTCTTTATCAAAGAAGACTTGTTCACTGGGGAGAGTCATCTTGGGATTAGAGACTTCCCGGGAATAAAATAAATATCCACTTCATCAGGGAAGTATGGAGCTAAGGCAGCTTGCTAGAGAAAGTATAGAAACTTTAGTAAGGAAAAGATGATTCCACTGGGGAGTGGATCCTCAATATCAATAAATATGTATCACTTGGAGGATATCAGGGAGATTCTCCGTAGTCTTGAAAATCACTGGAGATTACAGAATTGGTCTAAAAGTATTGTCAGCTTATGTTTTGCTGGGGATTTGTGCTTAACAATGGTCTAAAAGTGCTTCTGTAACCTTAAGGCTTTCTAGGGAACAATGATTTCCTTCAGATCTTTTCACAGGTCAAAGCAACTTTATATTCTTTTTCATGATGTTTTCAAAAAAACGGTTTTACGTTTGAAAACTTTTCACTTTCAAAATTATTATTAACAAATAACATTTTGCATAACAAGAAAAATAGAGAAAGCGTAAATGGCAAAAATTGAATAAGCAAAAAGGTCTGATTTTATTGAAGAATGGTAGCTTTCTAACGGCAAAGCTCTATGGAGTATTACAATTGATATTGGCAATAGGGAAAGGTTACATTGAATCCAACGACACCTACTAACCCTAATAACTAAGACTACTCAAAATCATGCTTTTGACAAGAGCGGTTGGATTGGATTTGATCTGATATTCTGCAATGATTGGCACCATCTGATGCAGTGAAATGCCTTTTTCCCTAACTTTTGTCTGGATCGCCCTTTCGGGTATTCAATCCACCGGGACACTCATTTTTGCCTAAACCGCCCTTTCGGGTTTTCAGCTTAGCGAGCTATTATTTTTTATTTTCATCCCTAATTTTTGCCTGGATCTCCTTCATAGGTTGTGATCCACCAGTATACCCATTGTTTCCTAAGTCGCCTTTTCAGGTTTTCGACTTAGCGGGTTCTTTTAGGCATGGTATTTTTGAATTGCATCAGAGTTCACAGGATGTGCAAGCTCTTCACCATCCATTGTCGTGAGAATTAATGATCCCCCTGAGAAAACTGTCTTTACAATAAATGGACCTTCATAGTTTGGCATCCATTTCCCATGCATGTGTTTATGAACTGGCAATATCTTATTGAGTACAAGCTCTCCTTGACGGAATTCTCAGATTCGAACTTTCTTGTCAAAGGCTCTCTTCATCCATTTTTGGTACAACTGACCATGGCACATTGTTGTCATGCACTTCCCGTCGATGAGATTCAGCTGGTCAAATATGTCTTGGACCCATTCTGCTTCATCCATCTTGGTTTCTATCAGTACTCTCAAGGTGGGTATCTCTACTTCGATGGGGAGGACGGCATCCATTCCATACACCAATGAGAAAGGGGTTGCCCTTGTTGAAGTTCGCACTGAAGTTCTGTATCCGTGCAAAGCAAATGGTAGCATTTCATGCTAGTCTTTACCATCTTTTGCAGGATTTTCTTGATATTTTTATTCGCAGCTTCAACAACTCCTTTCATTTTAGGATGGTAAGGAGAAGAGTTGCGGTGTGCAATCTTGAAATTTTCACATAATTCCTTCATGGTTCTATTGTTCAAATTGGTCCCATTATCTGTTATGATTCGGCTTGGAATTCCATAGCGGCAGATAATTTCTTTCTTGAGGAAGCGAGCAACCACTTGCTTGGTTACATTGGCATAAGAAGCAGCTTCTACCCATTTGTGAAATAGTCAATGGCAACTAGAATGAATCGGTGATCGTTGGAAGCTTTAGGCTCGATTGCCCCATATTGAGAAAGGCCATGGTGAAGATAGAACATTCAACAGTGTTAGAGGTACGTGCACCATCAGCATAAATTTGGCACTTATGGCATTTTCTGGCATATTGGATGCAATCAGATTCCATGGTTAACCAGTAATATCCAGCTCTCAGGATCTTCTTAGACATAGCATAACCATTGGCATGAGTTCCAAAGGTTCCCTCATGAATTTCCTGGAGTAACATGTCTGCTTCACGTTTGTCAACACATCTAAGCAGAACCATGTCATGGTTTCTCTTATATAGCACATCATTGTTGAGGAAGAACTTAGATGCTAGTCTTATCAAAGTTTTATTTGTCAAGTTTAGTAGCATCGGCACTCTTGATTTAGCAGATAATTCTTAATATCGTGGAACCATGGTTTGTCATCAGTTTCTTCTTCAACCATCTGACAGTAGGTAGGCTCAGTCTTGTGTTCAATTCGAATGAGTGTAGCATCATTGACGAATCTAACTTTCCACATTGAGGCTAACATGGCTAAAGCATCGACAATGTGATTTTCAGACCTTGGAACATGCTTGAAAATGATCTCATCAAAGTATTCAATCATCTCAACAATGTAAGCTTTGTATGGGATCATTTTCTCATCTTTGGTCTTCCATTCACCCTTGACTTGGTAAGTTACTAAAGCTGAATCTCCACTCACTTCAAGAATTTTGATTCTGAGGTCAATAGCTGCTTCAAGGCCCAGAATGCATGCTTCATATTCGGCGATATTGTTCGTACATTCAAAATCTAACCTTGCTGTATATGGGGTATATCCACCTTCTGGATTCATCAGAGCGGCGCCTATGCCATGCCCATTATAATTAGAGGAACCATCAAACATCATCTTCCAACGGGAACTAGGCTCGAGACCTTCATTAGGACCTGGCTCTTCATAGTCTTTCACTAACATAATGTATTTGTCAGGAAAGTCACACTTGAGAGGCTCATAATCTTTAACCAGTTGGTCTGCAAGATAGTCTGAAAAGATACTTCCTTTAATAGCCTTCTGAGTCACATACTGAATGTTATATTTGGATAACATATGCCAACGAGAAAGTCTTCCAGTCTGAGCAGGATTCTCAAAAATATACTTTATTGGATCCATTTTAGAGATCAACAAAGTAGTGTGACAGATCATGTATTGTCTAAGACGTCTAGCAGCCCATGCTATCGCACAACAAGTCTTTTCCAAGAGTGAATATCTGCTTTCACAATTAGTAAACTTCTTGCTCAAGTAGTATATGGCATGTTCTTTTCGTCCAGTCTCATCGTGTTGACCTAGTACGCAACCCATAGACTTCTTAAAAACAGTTAGATACATGAAGAGTGGTCTTCCGAGAACATGAGGAATCAAAATAGGAGGCTCTTGCAAATACCCCTTGATCTTCTCAAATTCTTGCTGACAATCAGAATTCCAATCAATAATCTGACCCTTGCAAAGTAACTTGAGTATTGGCTCACAGGTAGCAGTCATATTGGAAATGAATCTGGAGATATAGTTCAGGCGTCCAAGAAAACATCTGACTTGTGTTTCAGCTTGCGGAGCTGGCATGTCCTGAATGGCTCGGACTTCATTAGGATCTACTTCAATTCCTCGTTGGCTGACAATAAATCCAAGTAATTTTCCAGATCTAACACCAAAGGTACACTTAGCAGGATTCAGTTTCAACTGGTGCTTCCTGAGTCGTTCAAACAGTTTCAGCAAATGATCCAAATAGTCCTCTTCATTTTGGGATTTGGCAATCATATCGTTGACATACACTTCGATCTCTTTATGTATCAAGTCGTGAAAGAGAGCGACCATAGCTCTTTGATATGTTGCCCTTGTGTTCTTCAAACCGAAGGGCATAACTTTATAGCAATAGGTTCCCTAAGGAGTAATGAACATAGTCTTTTCTCTATCGGCAAGGTCCATCTTGATCTGGTTATAACCGGAGAAACCATCCATAAAAGAGAAAACTGCAAAGCTGGCTGTATTATCTACAAGTGTATCAATATGCAGTAGAGGGAAATCATCTTGTGGGCTTGCTCTGTTCAAATCCTTGTAGTCTACACACATTCTGACTTTATCGTCCTTTTTGGGCACTTGTACAATGTTGGCTACCCATTCAGGATACTTTGCAACTGTTAGAAAACCTGCGTTCAGCTGTTTCTTAACCTCATCTCAAATCTTCAAAGCCATGTTAGGTCTTGTTCTTCGAAGTTTCTGCTTGATAGGCGGACATTTTGGTTTAAGTGGCAGCTTGTGAACAACAATATCAGTGTCTAAACCAAGCATATCTTGATATGACCATGCAAACACATCCACATATTTATCTAGAAGCTTGACCAACCTCTG
Source organism: Lathyrus sativus (assembly GCA_963859935.3). Classification (NCBI taxonomy): domain Eukaryota; kingdom Viridiplantae; phylum Streptophyta; class Magnoliopsida; order Fabales; family Fabaceae; genus Lathyrus; species Lathyrus sativus. The sequence goes on along the minus strand of OZ012740.1, from coordinate 128,728,064 downwards.
CTTGACACCAGCCTCGAGTGTTGTGTAACACCCCCTTTCTATGCCCCCAAATAATACAATTAATCATTTAGGCATAAATTTAAAATTTCATCAGAGTACATTTGCAACATGGCATAAAAGGGAAATATCACATTATCGTAGAAATTCCAACACATACAACACCTGCTCAACAGATATGCAACAACGGGATAACACCCACAAGAAATATTTAGAACAAAGGCGGAAATATCCAAATATTTCATAATTCATCAAACATGTATCACATATACAGTCATCATTCATCATGTTTTACAAAACCTATCAACAGCAGATACATACTCAGATGTATCACAAAAGAATCAAAATAAATCCTATTCTACCCGGTGCTACATATCAGAGCCGACCGACCAAAAAGGGAAGAAGCCACGCTTCACAAAAATACTTCCAGCGATCTAATCTGCAATGCCTCGTAGAGCATTAAAAGAAACAACAGAAGGGTGAGAAACGATATCATAATAGCAATACATAAAAACATATATATACATAATACCCAATATACGTCTTTCGCATTCTCACCGCAACTCACCTCGTCATACCGTACATCGCAATGTATTCACATTATCTATTTACAAATAGAACATCATGCATATACAATATGCGTCAACAATGTTTATATCAGTTCATAAACACACAAAGCATACATATTCATATATTCACACATACATGTGTCTTCAAGCATACCAATCATGCCAATCATCAACAATTCATATAAACATTTACAATTATGTTCATTCACCATACACCATGCAGGATGTCAACATGCAACTCATAGAGACCGACACACGACTCTATGTAGATGCAAATGCGGTACCGACTCATTTCAGCAGGTTCAATTGAAGAACCAAATAACCATCGCTCACACCCCACATGGGCACACGAGGTTCTGCAGATTCTACGCGGAATCAAAATAACCATCGTTATATACGAGGTTCTGCAAATCCACCGAGGGATCAATAATTAACCATCGCTCACACCCTACAAGGGCACACGAGGTTCTGCAGATTCACCGAGGAATCAATAGTTAACCATCGCTCACACCCCACAAGGGCACACGAGGTTCTGCAGATTCACCGAGGAATCAATCGACACAAGAATGCATACCATGATGCTTCACATGCAACATGACTCATGACACTCTTGAAATGCACACATGTTTACAAACATACTCATGCATTCTACACATTCATACAAACATCATAGATTTTTAATCAGGCTAAACAATGCATATAATTGCCCAAGCGGCCACAATTCATAATCTAGGATTCACGCCATACGGCTACCCACAGCACAACACAACCCAACATATAAACTACTAAATCAAAGAAGGGCCAATCGCAACCGAAACCCCAAGCCACGACAGCACCCAGCAACAGGAAAAATCCATCCTGCTACGTTCGCTACACGCTCGCCTAGCGAGCTGCTAGCGAGCGTTCGCTACCTCCTCGCCTAGCGAACTGCTAGCGAGTGCAAACAGAACCTCCAAACATTGCTCGTTACCTCGTTTGCCACAGCGAACCTCCAGCGAGCTCTTCGCTACTCCCTTCGCTACCAGCGAAATACCATAATACCATTCTGTCCCAAGTCTGGGACCGTTCACTGCGCACTCGCCTAGCGAACTACCAGCGACCATTCGCGACTTGCTCGCCTAGCGAACTGCTAGCGAGCGTCTGCGATTTCCACTTCTCCCGGCTGTTCAGAATCCAAAACCACCGATGAAAACACTCGATGAACTCCAACTCGTATCCAGTAGCCTTAGTCCAACATATACCGACTAATCTACGCCATCTAATCACGATTCTAACCGTTAGACAACGATTTCTATCGATTAACCCAAACTCAACCTAAAATGGAAAGTGTAGAAAAAACTACCAACAATCCAAAACAATCCAACAAAATCATACATGATTATACACATTGATAGAATAATAAAGTTTCACACCCTTACCCGAACAATCGAAAGCTTTGGTGATGATTTCTTGAAGTTCTAGGTTTTTCCTCTTCTTTCTCTCCTCTTTCTCTTCTCTTCCTTTCTTTCCTTTGTTTTTCTTTTCTATCTTACTGACTTTCTCTTTTTCTCTCATATACTCATTTCTCTTTTCTTTCCTCTCAAATTCTTTCCACACACTAATTAATCAATTCACATAAAATATCCACTTAACATAATTACTAATGCCCAAAATACCCTCCGGTCTATTTTTACTCGATACTCTCAAAGTAGGCAAAAATAACACATTATGCACAAATAACATATTAAACACACAATTCCACATTTAAAATAATAATTCAATTAATTAAATCAGAAAGGACTCAAAATAAAGGAAATTCAGAATCGGGGCGTTACAACTCTCCCCCACTTAGGAATTTTCGTCCTCGAAAATATTACCTGATTCGAACAACTCAGGATGCGACTCACGCATCTTACTCTCCAATTCCCAAGTCATATTGCCTTCCGCAGCACCTCCCCATGCTACTTTTACAAGCGAAATATCCTTGCCTCTTAGGTTCTTAACTTCGCGGTCCAAAATCATAACCGGTAAAACCTCAACCGTAAGATTATCTCTTACCTCCACCTCATCCATAGGAATCACATGTGACGAATCCGGAACATACTTCCGAAGTTGCGAAACATGGAACACCTCATGCAAATTCGAAAGACTCGGAGGCAACGCCACACGATAAGCCACCGCACCAATTCGTGCAATAATTTGATACGGACCAATAAAACGAGAAGTCAACTTCTTCGACTTCAAAGCACGACCCACACCCGTAACCGGTGTAACTCTCAAAAACACATGGTCACCTTCTTGAAATTCAAGGTCCTTCCTTCTCTTGTCATGGTAACTCTTTTGCCTATTCTGGGAAGCTTTCATCTTCTCCCGAATCAACTTCACCTTCTCCGTCGTTTGTTGTACCATTTCCGATCCAACTACCGATCTCTCTCCGGTTTCATGCCAACACAAAGGTGTTCGACATCTCCGACCATACAAAGCTTCAAATGGTGCCATACCAATACTTGCATGAAAACTGTTGTTGTAAGTGAATTCAATCAATGCCAAAAAGCTATCCCAGACACCACCTTGCTCGAGCACACAAGCACGCAACAAGTCCTCTAACGATTGAATCGTCCTCTCAGTTTGGCCATCCGTCTGCGGATGATACGCCGAACTCAATCTCAACTTAGAACCTAAATCCTTTTGCAAACCTTCCCAAAATCTCGAAGTAAATCTAGGATCTCTATCCAACACGATACTCTTGGGAACTCCATGCAACTTCACAATCACCCGAACATAAATCTCGGCTAACTTTTCCAAAGGATAGCTAATATCAATCGGAATAAAGTGAGCAGATTTAGTAAGCCTATCAACAATCACCCAAATAGCATTGTGACCTCTTTGCATATTTGGTAAACCCGTAACAAAATCCATTGATATACTATCCCATTTCCATTCCGGAATATCCAACGGTTGCATCAAACCACTAGGCTTCTGATGTTCCACTTTAGACTTCTGGCAGGTCAAACACGAATACACAAACCGAGCTACATCCCTCTTCAATCCGGACCACCAAAAGATTTTCTTCAAATCTTGATACATCTTATTCGCACCTGGGTGAATACTCAATTTACTCCGGTGTCCTTCCTCCAATATCGTCTTTCTCAAATCTACATCGTCGGGAATACAAATACGACCACGGAATCTCAAAACTCCAAAATTATCAACCGTAAAGTCCTCACTCTCATTCATCATCAAATCCACAAATCTCAAATCCAGCTTTTGCTTTTCACGAACGGTAGCTAGAAAATCATTCGTAACATACAACATACCAAGTTTCACACTTCTTGGCGTCATTTCGCAAACCAAACTCAAATCTCTAAAACTCTCCAAAAGTTCCCATTCTCTCACCATCAATGTAGACATATGCACTAACTTCCGGCTCAAAGCATCGGCTACAACATTTGCCTTACCCGGATGGTAATTCAAACCAAAGTCATAATCCTTCAAAAACTCTAACCATCTCCTTTGCCTCATATTCAATTCCTTTTGCTCAAATAAATACTTCAAACTCTTGTGGTCGCTAAAAACTTCAAATCTTGCACCATAGAGATAATGTCTCCAAATTTTCAAAACAAAGACCACGGCCGCCAATTCCAAATCGTGCGTGGGATAATTCTTCTCATGCACTCTCAATTGCCTTGAAGCATAAGCCACAACTTTACCGTCTTGCATCAAAACACCACCTAAACCGGACAAAGAAGCATCACAATAAACCACAAACGCTTCCGTCGGATTTGGCAAAATCAGAACCGGCGCCGTTGTCAACCGTCTCTTAAGTTCAACAAAACTCTTCTCACAATTAATGTCCCAAACAAAATTCTTTCCCTTACAAGTCAACTGAGTCAACGGAAGAGCCAACTTCGAAAATCCCTCAATAAACCTCCGATAATAACCGGCCAAGCCCAAAAAGCTTCGGATCTCCGTAACCGACTTAGGAGTCTCCCATTGCATCACCGCATAAATCTTGGACGGATCAACACAAATACCACTACCAGAAATAACATGCCCAAGAAAATTCACTTCCGATAACCAAAACTCGCACTTGGATAACTTAGCATACAATTGCTTCTCCTTCAATACTTGCAACACAACCCGCAAATGCTCTTCATGCTCTTCTTGGGACTTAGAGTAAATCAAAATGTCGTCAATAAACACAACAACGAAACGATCCAACTGCCCATGAAAGATACGATTCATATATTCCATAAACACACCCGGCGCATTAGAAACTCCGAATGGCATCACGGAAAATTCATAATGACCATACAGTGTCCTAAAAGCCGTCTTTTGAATATCTTCTCCTTTAACACGAATCTGGTGATAACCTGACCTCAAATCAATCTTAGTAAAAACACGGGCACCAACCAATTGGTCCATCAAATCATCAATTCTAGGAAGCGGATACTTATTCTTGATAGTCACCTTGTTCAACTGCCGATAATCAATACACAACCGCATGCTCCCATCTTTCTTCTTTACCAACAATACCGGTGCACCCCAAGGAGAAACACTCGGCCTAACAAATCTCTTTTCCAATAAATCATTCAATTGTCTCTTCAACTCTACCAACTCCGATGCCGACATACGATACGGTGCCATCGAAATCGGTCTAGTATCGGGAACTAGATCAATCGAAAACTCAACTTCCCTTTCCGGCGGTACATCCGTAATGTCCTCCGGAAATACTTCTGGAAAGTCACATACCACTGGAACCAAATCCAATTCAACCTTATTCTCTACCGACAGCGACGCAAATAAACAGAACACTTGAGCTTCATCCGCCAAAAGTTTCTTCAACTCTTTAGTGGATAGAAAACTCTCTTCCTCCTCATCTCCCAAAGATGGAAACCTCACCAACTTGTGATAACAATCAATATGAACTCTATTATACTGCAACCAATTCATACCCAAAATCACATCTAATCCTTCTAATGGCAAACACACCAAGTCCATAATAAAGTCCTTACCATACATGGTCAAGGGACAACTCAAACATACCGAAGACGTAGTTACCAACCCCGAAGCGGGTGTCTCAATAACCATATCACCACCACAAGAAGAAAAACACAAATCCAAATGCTTAGCGCACTCGAAAGAAATAAACGAATGAGTCGCTCCGGTATCGATAATAGCAACTAAGGGCATATTATTAATAAAGCATGTACCTTTAATCAACCGATCCGCATTAGTAGTGTCTGCACCCGCTAATGCAAATACCTTCCCGCTTGATGGAGCTTGCTTTGCCTTAGTACACTTCGTACTAATATGACCAACCTCCCTACAGTTAAAACACTTAATCACATTCCTTCTACATTCAGTTGTAGTATGACCGAGACCACCACAGTTAGTACACTTTTCCCCAGCCTTCTTACACTCAAAAGATTTGTGCCCCTCTTCGCCGCACCTATAGCACTTAACGGGACCAGAGCTCCCTCCTCCGATTTCTTGACAAAGTGTTCTCTATGCTTCCCTTTATCAGCAGGCGTCATATAAGGCCCACTCCTTACTGGTTGCTTCCCTCGCCTCTCATTCAAACTCTTATAGTGAGTAGAACGAGCCCTACTATCCTCTTCGAAAATTCTACAGCATTCGGTTAAGTCCGAAAATCTTCGAATCCTCTGATATCCCACAACTTGCTTGATCTCCGGGCGCAAGCCGTTCTCGTACTTAATACACTTGGAAAATTCCACCGCCACCGCATCATAGTGAGGATGGAATTTCACCAACTCCGTAAACTTAGCCGTGTAGTCGACCACGGACATGTTCCCTTGTTTCAATTCTAGAAACTCCATCTCCTTCTTTCCCTTCACACTCTCCGGATAATACTTCCTCAAAAATTCAGTGCGGAACAAATACCAAGTTATTTCCTCATCATCAACCCCAAGAATTTGTCTTATGCCGACCCACCAGTCATCGGCTTCTTCTCTCAGCATGTGAGACCCAAGTCTCACCTTGTTCCTCTCAGCGCAATTCATAACTCTGAAGATCCTTTCGACCTCCTTCAGCCAAATCTGAGCACCGTCCGGATCAAACCTTCCTTTGAACACCGGCGGTTGATTCTTTCTAAACTCATCGTTAGCATTCACATTCGGCGCACCCTGCACCGCTCGAGCCATAGCTTCCAATGCCGCAGCCATCGCGTTGTCATTACAACCAGCCATATTCTGATTATTCCCAAAAATAACAACAGGGTCAAACAACCGTTCAACCAACAAAACAGCGAGACAGATACAACTGACTCAAAACTTGGCTCTGATACCACTTAATGTAACACCCCCTTTCTATGCCCCCAAATAATACAATTAATCATTTAGGCATAAATTTAAAATTTCATCAGAGTACATTTGCAACATGGCATAAAAGGGAAATATCACATTATCGTAGAAATTCCAACACATACAGCACCTGCTCAACAGATATGCAACAACGGGATAACACCCACAAGAAATATTTAGAACAAAGTCGGAAATATCCAAATATTTCATAATTCATCAAACATGTATCACATATACAGTCATCATTCATCATGTTTTACAAAACCTATCAACAGCAGATACATACTCAGATGTATCACAAAAGAATCAAAATAAATCCTATTCTACCCGGTGCTACATATCACAGCCGACCGACCAAAAAGGGAAGAAGCCACGCTTCACAAAAATACTTCCAGCGATCTAATCTGCAATGCCTCGTAGAGCATTAAAAGAAACAACAGAAGGGTGACAAACGATATCATAATAGCAATACATAAAAACATATATATACATAATACCCAATATACGTCTTTTGCATTCTCACCGTAACTCACCTCGTCATACCGTACATCGCAATGTATTCACATTATCTATTTACAAATAGAACATCATGCATATACAATATGCGTCAACAATGTTTATATCAGTTCATAAACACACAAAGCATACATATTCATATATTCACACATCCATGTGTCTTCAAGCATACCAATCATGCCAATCATCAACAATTCATATAAACATTTACAATTATGTTCATTCACCATACACCATGCAGGATGTCAACATGCAACTCATAGAGACTGACACACGACTCTATGCAGATGCAAATGCGGTACCGACTCATTTCAGCAGGTTCAATTGAAGAACCAAATAACCATCGCTCACACCCCACATGGGCACACGAGGTTCTGCAGATTCTACGCGGAATCAAAATAACCATCGTTATATATGAGGTTCTGCAAATCCACCGAGGGATCAATAATTAACCATTGCTCACACCCCACAAGGGCACACGAGGTTCTGCAGATTCACCGAGGAATCAATAATTAACCATCGCTCACACCCCACAAGGGCACACGAGGTTCTGCAGATTCACCGAGGAATCAATCGACACAAGAATGCATACCATGATGCTTCACATGCAACATGACTCATGACACTCTTGAAATGCACACATGTTTACAAACATACTCATGCATTCTACACATTCATACAAACATCATAGATTTTTAATCAGGCTAAACAATGCACATAATTGCCCAAGCGGCCACAATTCATAATCTAGGATTCACGCCATACGGCTACCCACAGCACAACACAACCCAACATATAAACTACTAAATCAAAGAAGGGTCAATCGCAACCGAAACCCCAAGCCACGACAGCACCCAACAACAGGGAAAATCCATCCTGCTACGTTCGCTACACGCTCGCCTAGCAAGCTGCTAGCGAGCGTTCGCTACCTCCTCGCCTAGCGAACTGCTAGCGAGTGCAAACAGAACCTCCAAACATTGCTCGCTACCTCGTTCGCCACAGCGAACCTCCAGCGATCTCTTCGCTACTCCCTTCGCTACCAGCGAAAGACCACAATACCATTCTGTCCCAAGTCTGGGACCGTTCGCTGCGCACTCGCCTAGCGAACTACCAGCGACCATTCGCGACTTGCTCGCCTAGCGAACTGCTAGCGAGCGTCTGCGATTTCCACTTCTCCCGGCTGTTCAGAATCCAACACCACCGATGAAAACACCCGATGAACTCCAACTCGTATCCAATAGCCTTAGTCCAACATATACCGACTAATCTACGCCATCTAATCACGATTCTAACCGTTAGACAACGATTTCTATCGATTAACCCAAACTCAACCTAAAATGGAAAGTGTAGAAAAAACTACCAACAATCCAAAACAATCCAACAAAATCATACATGATTATACACATTGATAGAATAATAAAGTTTCACACCCTTACCCGAACAATCGAAAGCTTTGGTGATGATTTCTTGAAGTTCTAGGTTTTTCCTCTTCTTTCTCTCCTCTTTCTCTTCTCTTCCTTTCTTTCCTTTGTTTTTCTTTTCTATCTTACTAACTTTCTCTTTTTCTCTCATATACTCATTTCTCTTTTCTTTCCTCTCAAATTCTTTCCACACACTAATTAATCAATTCACATAAAATATCCACTTAACATGATTACTAATGCCCAAAATACCCTCCGGTCTATTTTTTACTCGATACTCTCAAAGTAGGCAAAAATAGCACATTATGCACAAATAACATATTAAACACACAATTCCACATTTAAAATAATAATTCAATTAATTAAATCATAAAGGACTCAAAATAAAGGAAATTCAGAATCGGGGCGTTACATGTTGCACCAATCTTGACCTCTTTCTTTTCTTCATTACTGCCGAGATTAATCAAATCTACCTGCTCTTTGTGCGGTTGGAGTTCAGTGTACTCATTCTCAACCAATCTTTCCAATTCAGTGGGAACTTCGAAATCTTCCTCACCCTCATCTCCAGATTGATAAATAGGTGAATCATATTTAGGAGCGAAAGCAGGGTCATTGGATTCAACATGTTTTGGGATTATTCTGTATGTTTAGAATGCTTATTTTATTAAATGTGCAAAGAAAAAACGCGAGAGGAAGAAATGTTCTTTTTTTAGTTTTGAAAGATTGCCAATTTCTTTTAAAAGTAAAAGCGAAAAATGGTAAGAAATAACAAGAATTTAACAAAATGCATTTATTGATAGTCATTTGAAAGCGAAAAGGTGGCCCTACAAAATAATCCAATAACCTTGGGCACAACTATGGAATTTTTGAAAACAACAAAACAAAAAGCATTAAATTACTTTGACGTGGGAAAAATCACTGGGATCTCTATTGCTTCCCAGTTGTTCAAAGCTGCATCGCACATGAATACCAAGTTGCTCAAGTCTTTGTCTTCATCATTATCTTCGACAACATTGATCTGGAAACCTCCACTGAAAACATTTCTTGGACAGTCTTCGGACGATCTTTGGCAATTTTAGAAGCTCTATCATTAGTTGGTTTGTAACCCAACCCATGGAGATTCATCTTGGTCTTGAAATCTATTACATCTCCCAAACCTTCAGGTACACCTCCTTCAATTGTTGATCTAGTGCTTTTGAAAGATGCGAAAGATGGATTACTCTTCCCCACTGTTTCTTCAACTTCCAACAGAACAACATTGGCGATCTCGAGTGCTTGAAAAAAAGTTTCCAAAGCGTCCTTATCATCAAGGATGAAGACAGGTTACTGACCATCAAATCCTCTTCACCATGTATAATTACCAACTTATCATTAACCGCGAACTTCATCTTGTGATGTAGTGTTGAAGTTACAGCGCCAGCAGTATGAATCCATGGCCTCCCAAGTAGACAACTGTAATTAGGATTTATGTCCAGTACTTGGAATGTGATGTTGAATACATGTGGACCAATTAAGATTGGTAGCTCCACTTCTCCAATCACAGTTCTGTGGAAACCATCAAAAGATTTGACTATCAATGAAGTAGGTTTCATCTCGGTTTCCTTGTAAGCCAATTTGGTAACAATTCTCTTTGGTAAAACATTCAAAGAGGAACCTGAGTCCACAAGCACCCTTTCTAGATTATCTTCCTGACATTTCACAGATACATGTAAGGTACGGTTGTGATTCTGACCTTATTTTGGTTGAAATTCTGGTATGCAGATCTCAGATGTTCCAGTCATATTTAAGAACGTTGATCTTTGCTAAAGCAGAACAAGGGAAAAACATGACCATTTTAAATTCCTTTAAAAATTTCCAATGTCATGACATCTGTTGTAACATCTGCAGACTGACAGAATATTTATCTAACCATTTAAGTTATGCAGAATTGTAAATGCTGAAAGATAAATAACACAATGAATTGTTAACCCAGTTCGGTGCAACATCACCTAAATCTGGGGGCTACCAAGCCAGGAAGGAAATCCACTATTAGGAGAATTAATTCAAAGCTAAACTCCCAGTTTACACTCCTCACTTAATCTCTACCCAATGCAATTTTGGCCTAGAAGACACTAGAAAAGAGACACCTCTCACTCCAAACAATCACAACAGTGATATATAATTCAATACAAAATGAAGACTTTAGAAGACACTCTTCAAAGTCACAATACTTGATTTTACTTAACACCTTCAATCAAGAACAATACACTCTTGCTTAAAAGCTTCGAGTGAACAATTAAGACTGTACAAATAACAGCCTAAATATGTCTACCACGATGCATCCAAAGATACAAAGGGTGACTTATAAAGTTACACACAAGAGACTCTCAAAACCCTAAAACACAAAACCACACGTGAAGATTAAGTTACACCAACAAAATTCTTCACCACGTAATCTCTCAGTCTCTGTGTAAAAGCTCCAACGAATTAGGATTGCTACTTCTGTATATATAAGTAGCATACAGTCCTTGGGCCTAAGTGTAGAAATTAGGTTTGCCCAAGATAAACATCTCTTTATGAAACTGCGCACCTCCAATTAAGTCAGGGGCATTCCATGTTATCCTCAGCAATGCCTGATATGTCGCCTGAGATAACTAGGCTTCCTAAAATGTTTCGTAAAGTATATCCTGAGCTAATACCAGAAACTAACACCTGCGCGCCCTGATGTCATAACATTCAGCATGACATCCAATCCACTCTGTTCTAGTTAACCAAAACTCACCCTGCAGTACACTCTTGCAGAATCTTCTTCATAACAATAGAAACAAATATATTATAGTTTCCTAAAAAGTCTCAAAGATTCTTTTTATGAACACCAATTAAATCTGCACTTTGTTTCTAATAAATCTCTTTGATCTGCACACACTAATGAGATATATCCAACAGGATCTCATCAAACCAAACCATCTCTATCAAGAGATATAAAATAGCAGCTCTGGCTGTACCAGATGGATGTCACGACATCTGTCTTGACATCTTGATTAAAGCACATGACATCAGTTCTGTTGTTGTACCAGATGGATGTCACGACATCTGTCTTGACATCTTGATTACAACACATGACAGTAGTTCTGTCATCACAGCAGATGGAGATGTTATAACATCTTGCTTAACATCAGTGCAGAATCATGTTTTACCAAAATTTATCCAATCATAGAACCATGGACAGTCATGGAACTAACAATCTCCCCCTTTGGCAAATTTTGGCTAAAACAACCAAACAAACTTATCAGGGCAGCAACAACAGTAGTTTTCTTCAAATACATCCAGCCTCACAAACTATCATGCTCCCCCTTAATAGTTGCATCCAGCAAGCAACAACAAAACACTACTCTTCCCTTAGCAGTAGCATTAACATTCATTAACACTTTACTCCCCCTTTGTTTAGCCAAAAATTGACAACAATTGGAGTAAATGTACACACATAAACTCAGACCCAAACCCAAAAACTGAATCAAAATCACCATACTTTAAAGCAAGACTCAGCTGACAACCTGCACATGGTGTCCAAATCTCCAGGATGCCATCTCACAATCTCCCATGAGATAAACACAAACTGAATCAGATACAGAAGCTGCTTGATCTCTAATCAACATAAAGACTGCACCACTTCAGCAGCAATCCATGGACAAGGATTTAAACCCATCTGCTCAACCTAAACCAGAGCACTAAGTTTTGTATCCAACTTATGCATATGAACTAGCACGCTGACTATTTTAGACCATGATTCATAATGATAAGAAACAACCTCCAGAATGTCAATTCCACATGACTTTAACCCATGACCATTGTTATTGAATCTTGAGTTCTTGCCTTGTCTGAAGCTGCACCTTCAGGAGTGACAATTTTGACATTACCAATTAAAGGATAATCAATTAAATACTTGCCAAGTAACAATTGATTTTAAATCCCCAATTTGAGACACACAAATATTCTGCAGAGAAAAATAAATTCTCCCAGACAATAACCAATGTTGTTTCCTAGATCATTCATAAGAAGAAAGCACAATACTAGTTCAAACCAACAGTCTCACAAAGCCAGACCCATAGTCACCTTGTCAAGGTAGAAGGGTACACCAGACAGCATAATGTCAAGACATCATGTCTGACATTACAACCTCATCAGTGGTCCAAGAACACACGCTTGCCTGAGAAACAGCAATGCAGCTACACATCAGACAGGTATACAGCTCCCCCTATCATACATAAATAGCACTCCCCCTAAAAGAGAGAACCCAAACACATGAATACTTCCTTCAACATCTTCATATTCACACACTGGACACATGCAACTCTACACCCCTTGTTTCACAAACCATGCTGGACCCAAACCTAATAGCAGAAGTAGTTGCAGGATAGGCATGTTTCCTTGACTTCCATATGCACAAGACAAAGCTGATGATGACTTGAACTTCATCTTCACCAGTCATACAAGACGAAACACTTGGATAGAGGCCCAAAAATCTGATTTGATCCATTGATACCCATGAGCTAGAGCAGTAACATAATGTCACAACATCTGGTATGACATTCCATCCTCCTCGAGATAGACAGTCACAAACTGCTTGAACCCACAAACAATCTTGAGGAATAACTGTACTACTGTAGTAACAGATCCTAGATAGAAGTATAACTTCCCATGTCAAGGATAATCAGTGCACTTTTTCCATAAGCACATGAATGGAAAACATAAGACTCATCTTCATGTCTTCAAGAGCTCACTCTTTGTTCAACACACCTGCTGAACGCATTCACCCACTACTTGATCCACAGGCAACTAGTACATCCATCAGAAAGAAGCTCTCCCCCTATATTTTATAAAAGATGCTCCAAGATCACAACAGTATCTCAAGACCAACCTCATGCTCATACAGTGAGAATGTACCAAACTGCTCCACATCTTACCTGCAGTAGAAGAAACCACTTCTCCACAGATATTCTGACCTCAACTTGTGTCAGAGAACAAGATAGGCACCTCATAATACAAAACATTCTTTCCTCATCATTCTCCCATATGATAAGTTAGAACACTTCTGGTTTAACTGGTGACTATTCACTTCCATATACCACATCATAATCCATACTTTCATGCAATGATCCACTCCAGTCTTGTATAATACCTTCGCATCATACTCCAAGAAAATTCCTTTACCTTATCATTCTCCCGTATGACAAGATAGAGTACTTCTTAGTCAAGATGTGAGTCACAAGTTCCACAACAGATCTTCAAGACCAGCGAACAAAATGATGTTCTGACATTAGTTAGGACATCCTAACATATCACAGACACAACATCCAATGGTTCTTGATATTCCCACAACTGGACTTACTACTGCCAAGTAATCCAAATGAAGATCTTTAGAGAACACAGCTCCACCAACTTGATCAAAAACATCTCCAAAAGAAGGTAATCTTCCATAAGCAACTTAGGGCTTCTACCACAACCACCAATATAGGAACAAAACCAGAACCTTCTTTGATCTTCAACCAACTACCCTTCTGCACAAGAGTAATTTTCTCCAAGCACACTACTTAAATAACCAAATGCCACTGTTTGGTTACTCAACATCTTTCAGAGCTCTAGAAGACCTTCTGATCCACCAAGAAAACTTGATCTTCAAGTTACATATCCTACTTGCTCCATAGCAAGGCTTCTTAGATACACCAAGGCTTAGACCTGCAACATTTATTCCTTCACACAGCTCTCGCAAACTGCATGAGATGGTATTAATTCAGCTCATACCCGAGAAGATCAACCTACCTTACAATGATGTGCCACAACATCAATTAAGGTCCTGAAGTTTGCTTGATGTCACAACATCAGATAAGACATCCTGCTGGTGAATTAAGTCCTTCATTATGCCATTTAGAAGAACCTCATCCAGAGTTCCATGTTCACAAAGACTTGATTACTGATAGCAAGTTTGAGTAGTCAGCCTGTATTCTGCATTAGCTACCTTTGAAATGCATTTGCTCCAAAAAACTACTCTTTAGAAAAAACAACCATGCCAAAGATTGATTCTTCAAAGAAGATTAGTCACAAGAGATCTTTACAGAAGGAATCCCGCTTTCCTTAAGTAGAGACTTCTTCTGAAAGTCAGAGATAACTGCCACTTATCCTTGACCTCTAAGATGAGCAAGGTCACATGATCCTATGTACTTAGATCAGAAATAAACTGACCCAAGCAGTGCTATCACCAGCACCATATTCTAGACAAGTTTCTTGCCAGGAAACTTTCTAGATAAATATCAGATGCTTCTAGTAGAGACTAGAACACATTTGCTGCACTCCAATAAACTAATCCATGGAAAATGTTTTCATGTGCACTTCCACTAGTACTACATTCTAGTCTTAGTTTCTTTCCAGGAAACTTACTAGAATAAAGACAGATCCTACCACACATGTGTATGGTAACACGATCATTGGCTATATCTCCTTCACCAGACTTATGTACAACCTCTGATGATCGAATGTCTCAACATCTGGTTGAACATCAGATCTTTGAAGTAGACAAAGCAGACCAGGGGCCTGATGCTTGAGCAACAACTGATGAGACACCTTGATCATCAACTTAGGATAATCCATTAAATATTTAAGACTATCTCAAATAGCAACGAAGCTTAAATCCTTATAATAAATCCTTCTCTTCAGCAATCTTGAACTTGATGGATAACCAATTAAATACGTGTGTAGTCCACAAATAGCAATTGATCTTAAATCCACACAACTTCAGGAATACCAAGGCTGAAACATCAAGGATGACACCCTTGACGCAGCAGCCCAAGCACACAAGCAACAGCCCAGGCACACAAGTAGCACAACTACAACATTCAGCAACCTGCCATAGCCATATATCACATTGTATACATTATTCGCAATACTCTCTCAGGGCTACCAGAGTTTTTTCATCAGAAAAATATGCAGCGGAACCACCAAAAGAAAATCTTCAGCATGCCCTAAACAAGATGTCAGAACATCTTATAGGTAATCATACAGAATTAGCCACTCCTCCTTTGGCAACACATTCACTAGGTCATATAAGCTCCTATATCATAGGACACAGTAGCAGATACATAAAATCCTTCACAAGCTCCTTGTTTGGCAAAATTAGCAAATCAGCTGCAACTTCTCCTTGTTTAAACCACTAGAAAAGTATCTCCCAAGATCCAGAACAGACAGGATGCCTGCTCTGATACCAATTGAAATTCTGGTATGCAGATCTCAGATGTTCCAGTCATATGTAAGAACACATATTTTTGCTAAAGCAGAACAAGGGCAAAACATGACCATTTTAAATTCCTTTAAAAATTTCCAATGTCATGACATCTGTTTTAACATCTGCAGACTGATAAAACTGATTATCTAACCATCTAAATTATGCAGAATTATAAATGCTGAAAGATAAATAACACAATGAATTGTTAACCCAGTTCGGTGCAACATCACCTACATCTGGGGGCTACCAAGCCAGGAAGGAAATCCACTATTAGCATAATTAATTCAGAGCTAAACTCCCAGTTTACACTCCTCACTTAATCTCTACCCAATGCAATTTCTGCCTAGAACACACTAGACAAGAGACACCACTCACTCCCCACAACAACAGCAGTGATACATAATTCAATACAAAAGGAAGACTTTAGAAGACACTCTTCAAAGTCACAATACTTTATTTTGCTTAATAGCTTCAATCAAGAACAATACACTATTGCTTAAAAGCTTTGAGTGAACAATTAACACTATACAAATAACATCCTAAATATGTCTACCACGATGTATCTAAAGATACAAAGGGTGACTCAAAAATTTACACACAAGAGACTCTCAAAACCCTAAAACACAAAACCACGCGTGAAGATTAAGTTACACCAGCAGAATTCTTCACCACATAATCTCTCAGTCTCTATGTAAAAACTCCAACGAATTAGGATTGCTACTTCTATATATATAAGCAGCATACAGTCCTTGGGCCTAGGTGTAGAAATTAGGTTTGCCCAAGATAAACCTCTCTTCATGAAAATGCGCACGTCCAATTAAGTCAGGGGCATTCCATGTTATCCACATCAATGTCTGATATGTCGCCTGAGATAACTAGGCTTCCTAAAATGTTTCCTGAAGTATAGCCTGAGCTAATACCATAAACTAACACCTGCGTGCCCTGATGTCATACGCTTGATGTCATAACAT
This sequence comes from Lathyrus sativus, assembly GCA_963859935.3. Lineage (NCBI taxonomy): Eukaryota > Viridiplantae > Streptophyta > Magnoliopsida > Fabales > Fabaceae > Lathyrus > Lathyrus sativus. The sequence continues at coordinate 128,711,033 of OZ012740.1, read as the reverse complement.
TCAGCATGACATCTAATCCACTCTGTTCTAGTTAACCAAAACTCACCCTGCAGTACACTCCTGCAGAATCTTCTTCATAACAGTAGAAACAAATATATTATAGTTTCCTAAAAAGTCTCAAAGATCTTTTTTTGAACACCAATTAAATATGAACTTTGTTCCTAATAAATCTCTTTAATTTGCACACACTGATGAGATATATCCAACATGATCTCATTAAACCAAACCACCTCTGTCAAGAGATATAAAATAGCAGCTCTTGTTGTACCAGATGGATGTCACGACATCTGTCTTGACATCTTGATTAAAGCACATGACAGCAGTTATGTTGCTGTACCAGATGGATGTCAAGACATTTGTCTTGACATCTTGATTATAGCACATGACAACAGTTATGTCACCACAGCAGATGGAGATGTTATAACATCTTGCTTAACATCAGTGCAGAATCATGTTTTACCAAAATTTACCCAATCATAGAACCATGGACAATCATCGAACTAACAATTTTCCCCTTTGGAAAATTTTGGCTAAAACAACCAAACAAACTTATCAGGGCAGCAACAGCAGTAGTTTTTTTCAAATACATCCATCCTCACAAACTATCATGTTCCCCCTTAATAGTTACATCCAGCAAGCAATAGCAAAACACTACTCTTCCCTTAGCAGTAGCATTAACATTCATTAATGTTGCACCCCAAATTTTGACCCCTTAGATCCTCATCATCATTTTAGGATCATGTTCATTTGATTAACTAACCTTAACCCATTTCAAGTTTATCTTTGTCAAGATGAAGATGAATCAGGGTTCCATACCGTCAAAACCGAAACTTCGAGGGGTTGATCAATCAATGTTTTGGATTGATCCAACTTCAAAAAAGATCAAGGACTATACATTGGACCAAGAATGAGTGCAATTTGAGGTGGTCACCCGGGGTTCGACAACAATGCAATTTGAGACACCCGATTAGGGTTTTTGACTAGAAAAACTCAACTGTAGTTTGAATTTTGATTCAAAGAGTATTTCAATGATGGGATCAAGGTCCATTAAGCTCCTATGGCTTAGTAAAGTCCATCCCAAGAGTTTCAAGTCCTCAAAATGTCCGGATCACCAACGGGCGACTCGGTAGACACCGATCGATCGAAAAGTTGACCAAAAAGTCAACTCTCCAACAATAAGGAATTTGACTTCAAGGTGTGAATGAAAAATGTTCCTTATATCATATTGCGCCTCCCCATAAATTTTCATGACCATTGGATCAAGGGTTAGGAAGTAATTGCAAAAATCGGGAATTAGGGTTTTGAAAGGGGCAAAACCATAACTCCTCAACCACACATCCAATTGAAGTGGTACTAAGCTTGTTTGAAAGGTCTTGACAAACCCTACAAAAGTCCCACAGTGGTCCATATTCAGAAAATGCATGGAATGGGAGTTATAGCAAAAATCATTTTTCAAAGGTGAAGGACTTGGTGAAATTTCACAAATTCTGGCCATACAAACCACTTTTTCAGAACTTTGAAGGGTTTTTCAACCTAGTTCCAGCCGGAATTTGGAAATTCCCAAAACATGAAAGTTGTAGAGCTACATGAGGGCTTTCTAAAAAGTACAAGAACTCCTCAAGAGGATTTGTGAGCTAAGAGTTATGGTACATGGAAGTTAGGGCTGTCAACACTTGAAACCACAATCCAACACTTCTCAAAATTCAGATTTTCATCACTTGAGACATCCTCAACCCTTGGATCATGATTAAATATGATATTCATATGTGTAGAGGAAGGAAAATGCAGAAAAGTGAGTTGTTTGAAGAGAGAGAGAGGCAAGTTGCAACTTGTGTAATAAAATATTCAAATGTGTAAGAAGGAGAGAGAAACTTTTCACTCAAGGGATGTACAGCTGGCTCACCCTACACTCTAAGCTCACCTCAGTCACTTCATGTCCATCTCCACTTGATTTTTCTGATCTTCCTTGAACCATGGAGCTGATGGGAAGAGATTTTGCAAGATTCATTTGAAAAACCTCATGAAACTCCCTCCAAAAGTGGTAAAATACAAAGCTACCCTCACTCTTGTTTTGGCTATAAATAGAGGCCTCCTCTATGAGCTCAAACACACCAGAACCATCCCAAACATCATAATCATATAGTTCTCCTTCTTTCCCTTCTTGCTTGTAAGTGAAGAAAAGTCACAAAAAAACACTAAATTAGCCACTTTCCATTTGTCATGCCAATCCTTTGTTTAAACCCAAAAACACTTCAAAGACCATTCATACAACTTTAAAATGGCCATTTGAAGCTGTTCCCATTGTTACATTTCTCAGAAAATCCACCAATCTAAAAGTCAACCCTCACACCCCCATATTTTGACTTTTATGCATTTTAAGAGCCAAGTCACTACATAGGCCTCTTCCACCTGCTTAAACCATCCACACACCTCATATATGTCATATTGCAACTGTCCAAGGCATTGAAGATCAGTGGTGAGGCTCATTTCTCAAGTTGTCCTAGGATTTGCATATTGCTTCAAGAGGAAGCAAACTTCAATTTTTGGCCAAGAACAAGATCTCTGGTTTTCTTTGTGTTATAGCTTGCTCAACATAGTCCACAAAAGGTATGTAATCCATAAACCTTTCATTTTACCTTACATTGTTATGTTTTGCATTCTTGAGATGTTCTTGTGAAAACTATGTGTATGTTGTCCCAATTTGCTCTTTGTCTAGGGTCTATGTTTACTGCAGTACCTTAGCACTTATCAAGGCATGATATTTTGTAAAATGATGTATTGATGATTTGCTGTCAAGATTAAGCATTGCATCTTGATTCCAACAGCTTTGAGGAATTTGCCCATAGGGGTAGCTTTAGAGTTGTTTATGTGAAATGCTGATGTGTTGTTACAAATCTGTCTAGAGGTAGATTGTTGTGGTATCCAGGTGGCTTGTTAGTTGCTTCATGATATGTTTCTACCCTTAGGTCATGTATGAACCTAAAGAGACTTGTATTTCACAAATGTAATGTTAACTGTCATATCATGTTCATGAACATTATGCCAAGATGTATATGCCTGCTTACTTTGCTTCAAGTTTGCTTATCTTATACCTGTTGGTTTGATACATCCATAATGTTTGTAAATATTTCATGTTGTTGGTTATCATCATGACATACCTGTATGTAGAATGTGGGGAATGTATAAACTGAGAGTTTTACAATTACTTTCAATTAATTCAACCACAACTGGCTGTGAACATAACTTCCATATATGCTTCATGAATATACACACCATGACATGAGTTGTTTTTTAGATCAGTGCATTTTTGCTCAAACACTTGCCATAACCATACTACTTTCTGTTTCAAGATATACATAGAGTATCCTTCATCCTAGAATCTTGTTTTAATAAGTTTTGGGTCATGGAGTGATAGCTGAAGCTGCCAGCAGGGCCAATTTGTCTTTTACAAGATGTATGTCTGATTTTGAGCACAAAGCATCATTTAATATGTGTGTGATGTGTGTACCTATTTGCATTATCATTTTGTCCCAAAACAGTTTTCCTGCTTACAACTTTCAACATACCACACATGTATTAGTTTGGGGCATTAAACAAAATGTGCTTATTTCTCTTGGCTTGAATCCTAACTGTCATCATATATATGAGTGCATCACTGTCTGATTTGAATTCATCATTTTTGATCATATATGTTGTATATGTGTGATATAATTCCTGTTTCATTTAATTTGTCTTGGTGTTTGAACTCATGATGCTAAACTTACCACTGTTAATTGCTTTAAGTGCTAGCCATAATGAGGCATGGAAGTTGGCATCAGTTTTCTGTATAGTCTAGGATTTGAGTCTCTACATGAGTAGGTTTGGCTTGTTGTAAGAAACACCATTGTGGGCCTTCATTATGCATTACTGTTGAAATATAACCAGGGGAGGGCAGTTTGTTTGGTCCAGGCTGAGGTCCTCTTAGCCCCTAGGATTATTTTTGGGGTCTTAGGAGGGTGCCTTGTTTCTTAGCTTTGACAGTAAGTTGTAAGCTACAAGTTTGGATTTGAGGTACCACTGCCTGTCAGGAACTTCTCTTGAAGAGGCAGGTCTGTTGATTCATTACTAGCTAAGGTTTTATTTTAACAACTGGTGGTCATCTTGGTTTTCCAATTTATTTAGCACTTGACTGATTGGTATGAGAATAACCAACTCTCATTATCATGAGTTTGGTGGACCTACTGTGCACCAGGTATAACTCTTGTTATTTAATCTTTGTAAGGCCAGTTAAGTTTAGTTTCCTTGTAGGTTGGTGAATTGTTGAATTCATGTTTTCACTTTGCTTTGGCAAATGTTTGTATGTGGCTGTCATTAAGCAAACACAGTCATGTCATTTGTTAGACTTTTGAGGTGTATGGAATAATAATGCTGGAATATTTGAATTCATGTTTTGCTGTCTATGTCTGTGCTTAGGAGCCAGGTATCCCAACTCATTTGCATTTTGATTTTAGCTTAGTTCATGTCACATTTGCTACTCAATGAGTGGGTGAATTGTTAAGAATGTTGGCTCTGTTGGAAGGGGTATCTCACTGCTGCTTGGTTTCTTGCCTAGTTTTAGGTAGCTTCCTTTAGAACTTTGGAGCAGGGTTTGGGTTTTGGTTTGTCTAGTTGGGAGCTTGAATCCAGGCATTTTGTTGTTGCAGTTTATGTGGTACCATTAAATTTCACAAGTATGCCATTTGGAGCAGTTGGCTTGATCTGATGAGCTGGTGAATTTGTCTAGGTTTGTTATTCTAGGTAGGTCTGTTTTGAGTTTGTAGCAGGATAATGGAGGATAGAGTGTGCAGGCCTCAGTTGATTTCACTGCTGACATGAGCTAATGAAGAAAGAAGTTGTAGGTTTATTTCTGCCTGAATGGATGACAATTTGGAATGGCATTTTGGTGGTCACCATAATTCTGTTGGGAGCAGTTGAGATGTAGTTGGTCAGCTAGGATTGAAGGCTTTCCTTTTTTTAGTTGTTGGATTTAATATGTGATATTGAGGAGAAGAAGCTGATACTGTCATGAAAAGGGAAGTTTGTCAATCTTTGATATCATTAAGTGGCCATTCCTAAATTTTTGCAAATTGAGAGTAGGATCTTGATCTTTAGCAGCCTGGTGGAACTTGAAATAGTTTGTTTAAGTTTGGATTGGTCTCTGCTGGTAGGCACAATGGAGAACTTGCTACCAAACAATCATCACATATGTGCTTTTGAAACCTTTGATCCTTAAGGTTATTCATCAGTTGTGGCCCTGTTTTTAAAAAATCAAATACCTCAAATGCCATGATCATCTCACAACACAGTATCTACATATAGCTACGATACTTTCCTGCTGTTAGCCATTTGTGAATAGGTTAGTGGGCAGGTCAGGTTTTGGGTGCTAAGTTTCTGTTTCTGTGGTTGTTGCATGCATGAAAAGTAAGATTGTTGTTGGTTTACTTTTGAGGTGTTAGGCTGTTGGTTAACAGGTTGGTTTGATGCTAGGACTGTTGTCCAGCTTTAGCTATCATTTTCAATTTACTCATTCATTGTTGCTTTAGCTTTTTGGGGCCTGTTGGGGTTTAGTAAGTATTTTGGAGTTGGATAAACCATGTGAACATTTTCATGTTATTAAGATCTAGCCATTGTGAATCTTAAGCCTTGGCTTTTTTACAACAAGCTTCTAACCTATTCATTAAGATTGCAGCCTGACAGTTTGTTTGTTTCATGACAGCAGTAAGTTTATCCCTTTAGAACTCACCATGAATCTGATGCCCTAAGCATGAAACAGACCTGTGCTGGTCTTGGTTTCTTTCTCTTTTGCCTACTTTGAAATAGCATGTGTCCAAATCACACCATCATTGCAACTCACTTGCCTTTTTTTGATCCAGGGCTGTTTTGAACAAAACCTTGTTTAGAACTCATTCAGAATCACTTTTGTAAATTGCTTGTGCCTGGCCTAACCTTAAATTGCATCAGCTACGCACCATGTCCATCAATTTGCATCTCAAAGTGACAAAATGCATGAACCTTCGAATTTTAATGTATGGGCATAATTTCAAAATTTGGTTGTTACCATCTTAACCCTCATAAAAATTTAATCAGTTTTGACTCAAATTTTGTTAAATTCCATTAAGTCTTGGTTGAGATATGGATCAAAACGTAATTCAGTTTGGGCTTGGTTCTTGTTCTTCATGCTTGCCCAGGAATCCATGAAAATACGCCATATATACTTATAGGGGTGGCTAAATAAACGGATGTATAGCCACCCCAGTGGTAAGACCCTATGCCTTAAGCGTGCCTTGTACCTGCATGACCTGGGTTCGACCCCTGAGGAGGGCAACCCTTTTATTTATTTTTGTAATTTTCCATCCAATCTTTGAAAATTCATAACTCACTCACTTTTAATCGTTTTAAACCCATTCTTTTTGCATCGTGTTTGTATTGATGCCTAATTTCATGTGATATTTTTTAGTTCCATGTTTGTTCAAATTTTCATGCCTTTTGGTTGCTTGTAAGTTGCCTTTGTATCGAGATCGTTATCTCCAATATGTAGATGAATTTCTTTTTCACCATGATCATTTGTGTTAAGATATTTATTCATTCTCATCTCTTGCATGTTAGTAAACATGTTAGGATACTATCACTTGATTGTTACCATAAAATATCCCTTTTTACCTGTGTTTACTTTAAAAGCGCGATCCGTAGATGCGATTCTTGCTTGATTATTTGCTTTGAGTATCATCCATACATTTTCACTTATGACATTCTTTTGTTGGTTGTTACCTTTATAGTTTCATCACATTTACTTGGTTAAGTGATTTCATCTCCATGATTCCCTCCCAAATTATGAGGTTTAAACTGAGTTAATTGCATTTGATTGTTATCCATGCATTGTTGTTGCATTTGCTATGTTTTGAACTTATGACTTACCTATCTTCAAATTGTGATTTGTTTATGTAGTAATAACCTTCATCATGTTCCAATCTTTGTTAAAATGAGCCCTCAATCTTTGTTAAGATAATTTACGGGTTGTAACCCTTGGCATCATTTAAAGTATGTGCTTATTGTAATATGCATGCTTACTTGTCTTAAATCTTATTTCATCTTGATTTATTAAGTATTTCTTCCCCCAAGTGATGGAACTTTCTAGTTCTCGTCCCAGTTGCCTCTCTATCTCTCTCTTTCCAAAGGAAAAGTTTCTCCCTTGACCCTTGTGTCATTGGATAGCTCATTTATCCCTCTTGACTTTGTGAAGTCATCCTAACCCTAGCTTAGTTAAGTTAGAACATTTAAACCATTATACTTTGCTTTAAGTCTAGAAAACCCACCTATACTAGGAGTGCTCTTCAATTAGAACCCTAGGATAGAGTTTGTAAACTCTATGTAAGAATCATAGTAATGATTGCTTATTCCTCTCTTGAGTGTTATAACATAGATCTAGAGAGTTTTGTTAAACTCTATACAAACATTGTTATGTTTGTTCCCCTTTGAACCTTGATCATAATCAAGTGTTCTTCAAACCTAGTGAGGTAAACTACTATTGCTCTGATTCTATCCTAGTTAGGATACGTAGGTAGAAGACGCGATGTCTTTACAAGCAAACTTAGAAATAATCCTTAGGTTTTTACCTATCACCCTACACCTTTTACCCAATCCCAATCCATAGCAAACATTTACCATACTTAGCATGAAAATAAACAAAAGGTTCCTATAGAGTACTACAGATGTTTAGGATGTGAAATACCTACCCTATGCATAACCAACCCCCGATCCCCGAATCTCTTAGCGTTGTTGTTACATCGCGCAAAAGGTTCTTTCTTTCTTTAGACCTTTCCTTTGGATAAATTAAAGTCCGGTTGTGAATTTAAGAATTAAAGATTCAAGTTAATCAATAGCTTGGTATCACGATTCTCACCGCAACAGAAATGGCGACTTCACTGGGGAAGACCTTAACTTGAGGGTTTTGCCTATTTTGTTTAACTGTATGCTATATTTGTAAATATTTGCTTAACATGTATATTTGTCAATATATTTGTTTTATTGTGGGGTATTGGGTGCCTTTGAGTGGTGAGACGGTCCTATACCCGGACTTGAGTGAAATTATGATAGGATGGTGGTATATTCAAGAAGGCTTATAGGGAGTTGATTCCCGACCAAGCTAACTTGAGAAACCACCGCTCAGTGTAGGCCCTCTTGAAAGTTTTAGTATTTTTGAGGGAGTATTCGTGAAAACAATGCTACTTTCAACGAAAGAGCCCATGACACTGTGGACTTTTAGATTACATTTTCCCCCCACTTTGACCTTATTAGGACGTAGTGCGAGGACTATAAGGGAGTATTTCCGAAATAGTTGATACGCGATACTACACTCAGACGAGATTCTCTTGAGAATATTATCGATTACCAAGTAATTTGGGAAGTTGATAATATTCGAAGGAAGGGTTGATGGTTCTGGGAACTTTGTAGAACCCGTTCGGCAGGTACAATCAATCCATAGTACAAATCTTTGGGGATGGGTAGACCCTTGGACTCATGCTCGTCCTTAACCCTAAGCCTGTGTTGTGTGCATATGCATCTGCTTATGTTTGTGCATTCATATCATCATATCATCATATCATCATATGGTTTCATGGAACTCAGACTTTGTTGTTGTAAACATCAGAGGTTGTCATGAACAGTGAAAGAAAGAAGACTTTGAAGTACACTTACAAGGGTTTTAACCTAGATGATTTGAAAAGGTTGAGCACCTTGGTGATAGATCCAGAGGGATTTCAAAACCGATATGGGAAGCTGTTGCTACTCTTGAAGATAAAGATGGATAGTGGACTTCTTTCTACTCTCCTCTAGTTTTATGACCCGATTTACCACTGTTTTACATTCCCTGATTATCAACTAGTGCCCACGCTAGAAGAGTATTCTCAGTTAATTGGATTGCCTATTCTTGAAAATTCTCTTTTTCTGATTGCGGAGAAGGACCCTAAAGAGCAGGACATTGCCAAAGCTACACGTTTGGGAGTGGTTGATATAAAAAAGAATCTGATTACAAAAGGAGGAGTCTTTGGGTTAAAGGCAGAATTCTTAGTTGAAAAAGCTCAGTACTATGCAGACCATTTAAGCATGGATGCATTCGAGGCTATCCTTGCCTTACTCATCTATGGTATATTCTTGTTTCCAAGCTTTGAGAATTTTGTGGACCTCAATGCCATCAAAATTTTCTTGAAGAAGAATCCTGTGCCTACCTTGTTAGCAGACACGTACCATTCTATTCATCTGAGGAACTTTCACAATGGAGGAATGATCACTTGTTGCGCTCCTTTATTATATAAAGGTTCACTTCACACTTACCCAAAGCCAACGCTTTTTGGGATCCAAAGAAAGGATGGTGGTCGCAAAAGATCATGGCTCTTACCCATTCCGATATTGATTGGTATAGTCGTGATTATGATGGGACAATGATTATTGACAGTTGTGGGGAATTTGGCAATGTACCTCTCCTCAGCATAAATGGAGGGGTTAGCTACAATCCAATACTCGCCCGTCGATAATTGGGATACCCTCTAAAGGACAAACCCAAAAGTGTTCAAGTGGAAAACATCTTCTTCAAAGAAGGGGAAGATAGTCAAGGACTAAAAGAGAAGATTCTAGAGGCTTGGAAGCATCTACACAAGAAAGGGAAGAAGGATCCTGGAAGACTCAACTGTGTCTCTTTGGAACCTTATCTCCAATGGGTTCGGAAAAGAGCCATCACACTAAGGATGTCATATCCTAAGCAAGAGCCTATGGCCTTGAAGGAAGAACGTCCGTTGGTCTTCATGTCTGAAGAAGAAAAGTTGAAAATTGCTTTGGTCAAAGCACATCAAACTGAAGAAGCTTGGAAGCACAAGTATCAAATAGTCGTCGAAGAAAACGCGGAGCTCCAAAGACAACTCCAGTTGAAAGATGAAGAAATCCTCTCTTGTAAGAAGAGGAAAGCACTAGAAGAACCTTACGAGCCTCAGTCTAATCCATGGAAGATAATTGTGGAGAGACTCATCTTTGAGAAGACTCAGATGGAAAGAAAGATCGAGAAGCTCAACCTTAGGCTGCTAGGAGAACCTTGATAGGATTCACTTAGTTGTTATTTAAAACTCTTGTAAGAGGAAACAATGTTTTGTAATCCGTTTTGTTAATCAATAAAATGACGACTTCTGATGTTCAAAAATATCTGAGTTCCATGACAATCATTCGCATTTGCATTTGCACTTCTTCTAACCATTCAAGGAAATTCATCTTTTTCTTTGCAGACAACAACATGGTAAGAAGAGACATGCTTCGAGTCCTGGATCTGAGATTGGGCCGTCTAAGAATGTTAACCAGACTTGTCTGAAACCCTGCTGCTTTCATAGTCAAATATGGGGACCTATTGCCATTAATAAGCGCTCCGATCAACGAGCCCATGTTGCAAGCCTTGGTTGAATTCTATCATACAACTTACCACTGCTTTGTGTTTCCAGACTTTTAGTTACTCCCGACCCTTGAGGAGTATAATGCTTACTTAAAGATTCCATGGACTTTTACGCTCCCTTATGGAAAACCAAAGAAAAGGGACTTAGCTAAAGCCCTGCATATCAAGCTGGAAGACTTACCACCGATGAGAGCGAAAGGAGGGTGGTATGGAATGGATGTCAGGCCTCTAATGGAGATGGCTGAATATCATTATGAAAGCATAAACATGGGCATTCTTGAGGCGATTCTGGCACTACTAATATATGGATTGTATCTGTTCCCAAGCAGTTATGACTTCATCAGCGAAGAAGCGATCCGCCTCTTCATCCTAAAAAATATGGTCAACACAATACTGGCTGACACTTATGTAGTCATTCACCGTTTCGCCTTGTATGATTGTGGGCGATTCTCATGTTGTCTTGCACTACTCGACCGATGGTTTACTTCTCATCTGCCAAGGACCCATATCCTTTGGAGGCTTCCTACCAAAAGCGCATGGGTTTCTAAACTTGTCACTCTCAGACACCATGATATCACATGGTATGACACCAGCATCGGTGACCAAGTCATGATTTCTAGCTACGGAGATTTCCCCAATGTGCCTCTCATTGGGATAGAAGGGGTGATCACTTATAATCCTATTCTCACTCGGCGTCAACATGGGTACCCTACCGGACCAGAGCTTGAACCAGAACTGTTGAGGCCTCGCTTCTGTGAGACATGTCGCAACCAAGAACTAGAAGAAGATGCTCAATACGCTCAAAGAGATCCACACCTCATGGGCCCAACTCCAATGGAGAATGCAAGCTTCTTAACCACCAGAGGATACCTGCTATGGTCAAAAGAAATTGCCTTAGCCATATTCTATACTCATGACTATGAGATAACCATGGAGCCTGAGGTCCCCGCAACTAGGGAAGAGTTAAGATATGCTTTGGTCAAAGCGCAGAGAGAAAATGAAGACCTGTGGGAGATTATCCGCCAGGATCAAGTTCATGTCAGAGTCCAAGAAGGAGAAGGGTCGTCTTGTTAGATTGATCTTTGTTTCACCATTTCCCTGCTTTCCATAAAAAGGATTGAAATCCTGTTTGTTGCATTTACTTTCATTTTCCTTGTAAGAAAAGTATTGCTTTTTAGCAAAGGTCACTCTATTGTAATAGATTTCCAGCTATCAGATGAAAAAACGCTTTTTAAGCATGTCGTTACATGTTGGTCTAACTTTTTGTTTGTAAACAAAAATTTTGAGTTTCCTTGAATGGTTTATGCATCTGCATTTGCATTTGCATGTCATCCTACATCAGTCCTGCATTTGGGGTTCCGCAGCTCATACTTTGTTCTTGTCCAGAGAGGAGATAAGGACTCATGCTGAGTACCCACAGATACAACACACGGTCCCAAGCTCAAAAGAAGATGGCAGATAACGACCAAAGGTTCGATCAAATGGATAATGATATTGAAGGGATCAAAAGGGACGTCAACCAGATCATGGAAGTCCTCAACATAATCAAAGCAAAAATGGATACGCAACCTACAGTGATCTCCGAAGTTGCCACAGCAGCAGCTAATGTCACAATAGCTCCTGTTACTTCGGCAGAGTTTCCCTATGGCATGTCCCGGGATTTTGTGCCACCTTTCAACAACATCCAGTCTTCAGGTCTCAATCCTTTGTTCGACACAACAATCAGAAACCCTATTTTCACTCAAGCAGGTGGACCTACCACAGTACGACCAGTCTTCGCCAATCAACAGCCAATCTTTGATATACCCGACAGGTCTGAAGCTGAGGACGAAAAACACGAAAAATTAAGAGTAGAGATGGACATCATGGCCAAAAGGATGAGGGCCATTGAAGGAAATCATGTCTTTGGATCTGATGCCAAGGATCTATGTCTGGTATCTGGATTGGTGTTTCCTCAGAAATTTAAAATGCCAATCTTCGACAAATATGAGGGGACCACTTGTCCTAAGGAGCACCTAATCATGTACTGTAGGCGGATGGCTCCGCATATTGAAAATGATAAACTGTTAGTTCACTGTTTCCAAGATAGTCTTAAAGGAGCTTCGGCTAAGTGGTATCTCGGTTTAGATCAAGCTAAAATTCACAGTTTCCAAGACCTCTCAAATGCTTTTATTCAACAGTACAAGTACAACATGGACCTAGCTCCCGACCGCCGTCAGCTTCTCAGCATGACGCAGAAAAATACTGAAACCTTCAAGGAGTATGCGCAAAGATGGCGCGGAACTGCAGCACAAGTAGAGCCTCCCTTTACTGAGAAGAAGTTGGCAGACTGGTTTGTGGATACAGTTCGACCAGAATTATATGAACGTTTGATCAGCAGTGTTACAACAAATTTCTCTGATATTGTGGCAGTGGGAGTGTTGCACCCCAAAATTTGACCAACATTTATTCACCAAGTTTGTGGTTCATCTCATTCATCATCTGCTCCTCATTGATATGGGTGCAGTAGATCAAGAGGTATGATTACCCAGCAAGAGTTATATGAGACTTTGAAGCTAGCCAAGAAGGTTATTCAAGTGTTCAAAGGTTGATATCTTTGTCAGAGAACTCAAGAGATCCTCAGAAAGATTGGTTGAAACCAAGGTTGTGTGTCTCATAACTTGAGAGTTGTGGGAGCTCCTCAGATGACTCTGAGACTATGAGGATGGACTTGAAGCTTTGAGAAAGCTTATGATATGTCTTGAAAGCCATCATGAAGCCTAGAGAGGTCATTGTACAAGAATTCAGAAGACTCAGCCATGAGTGGTGGAATTAGGGTTTGACTGGGTCAACCCTAGGTCAACTGATGATTTGGAGAGGGTTGAGACGTAATCCAAGAGCCATGTGACTATGGAATGATGCATTGAGATGCTATAAGGATGATTCCTAGACCAACTCATCATGATTGAGGAGTTTGAGAAGTTTTAAGCTAGGGTTTCTAAGGCTTGACAGTGTAAAATCCCCTAGTTTGATCCCTATCTTCAAGGCAGTGTAGCTCAAGATGTGATTGTCATCTCATCTTCCCCACAAAATGAATGTTGTAGAGATTGTTCTTAGCTTTAATTTGAGTACTAGAAGTCCTTGATAGGATTTGTAGAGTTCAAGTTATGACTTTGACAAATTACAGGTCATCTGAGGTATGTGAATCTGGGTCCCTGAAAGTCACCCAACATGCATCCAACTTTTTCCCTAGTAGGATGATTCCTATGAACTCTTGGTCAACATGAATGTTTTAGAGCATCTTCTTAGCTTTCTAGAGAGTACTAGAAGTCCTTGATAGGATTTGTAGAACTCAACTTATGGCTTTGGCAAGTCAAGGGCATTTTGGTCATTTGGAGGTTATAGGTCATTTCAAGCATAAGGCCATATCTCCTATTTCCAAGCTTCAAATGGAAAAATCTTCAACATCAAACTTGCTTAGAATTATGTTTTAAGGCTATTAGGGAGGTCATGAGATGTTGAAAAGGCTTGTATCAAAAAGTGATAAAAATGGCCTAAAATGGAGGCATAAGTTAAATAAGTTGAAATTGAAAATTGGAAATCACAAGTTATACATCCAAACCATGTCATATAATAGGTCATTTTGACTCTAAAAGGCATTCTAAAAACAATGGTTCAGCCACAATTTTGATTTGAGGCCTAGATCATAGGGATGCTTTGGAAATGGCTTACTTGCATCTTAAGGCACCAAAGCAAAACTCAAGAAAACTCAATAAACAAGTTAGTTATGCATTTCAACATACCATAAATCTCATATGGGGAGAATTTCAAGTCAGTTACAAAGGTTACAAGAGGCTTGGCATGAGATAGCATATGGTGAGAAGTGAAATTAAAATGTCATGACATGAGATTTCCATTTTCTCATTGGAAGGTCCTAGATGGTTCTAGATGATTCTAAACCACTCTATATAACATGTATAACTTGCTCAGATGCAAGGTTGGTGTAAGATTTGAGAGAAGAGAGAGTTGGTTGTTTCAATTGCTTCCATTGCAAGTTGAAAGTGAATTCCCTATTCTAAACCATTTCCATTCATTCTTTCCATTCATACACATTCCATAGATCATAGTGAAGTTGTGCAGATCAATTTGAGAGCCAATCCATGGTGAATTGAAGAGTTGGTGATTGAACTTTCAAGGTAGCAAGTCAGAATCGAATTCTAAGATTGAAGCCTCCTCCATCAAATTTGTTGCAAACAGTAGCAAGATTGTCATCCAAGGAAACTTTCTGAAGAGTTTCAAGGCTTGAAGTGAAGGATTTCATCATCTGTTCATCAAGATTTACCAGGTTTGTAAAGTTCACTCTACACCATGTTTTATGCATAATTAGGTTAGTTTGTTAGTGTAGAACGGTTAGAGACACATAGGTGATGGATTTTGGAGAGTTAGAGATCAATTGGTGAAGATTGAATTATGGACACCATTTCTTTGATGATCAAGAACTCGAGTTATATTGAGATATAGAATGAACTAGACATCAAGAATTAATCAGTGTGAGTTGGTGATTAATCTGAGGTAGTTAATTGCAAGAATTGTTGAGATGGATGATTGAGCATATTTTTGATCTTGGATCGAGTTCAGTGATTTAGGATGATTCAGATGATTTCGAGATCATGGTTGGATTCAGCATAAAATTCTAGGCAGGATAGGGTCTTGAATTTCTATTTTTCATGAAGAATGGATGGAGTTCGTGCTTGAGGGAGAAAGAGCTTGAAGCTCTGCATTTTCATGGAGGTTCCAAGAACCCTAGCTGGAGGTTGAAGACAAGAGCATGGCCGTTGGATTAGGGGCTGACTCTTGACTGAGAATTGGATCTGAGGGCCACGATTTAAGTCCATTTTGAGAGGGAATCTGAAACTATAATGAAACGCGGCGTTTCATTAAAAGAACTTTGGGCTGGATTGCTTCCCACACCCCACTTCCATGGCCCAATTCGTTTTTAACTATATTTCATTGCTTCCTGCACCGTTTTATTTTCCATTTTTCATTCAGTTTATTAATTGATTTTTCTGATTAAATTGGGCCTAGCGCGTTTACTTTCTGAACCCCCATTCTGGGCCCATGCGCGTATTGAACTGCATCTGGTTACTAGCTGCACCCCATCTCTTCATATTTTCATTTTATTTTCTTCATTTTATTTCAAACTTTGAAAAATCATAATAAATGGAAAAAATAATGATTTTTTAATGGGAATTTTTGCTCCCATTTCATATTAATGTCTAGAAAATTATCAAATGAAAATATTTTCATTTCATGCATTTTTAGTATATTTTGTGTATTTTCTATTTTAGTTGCATTTTATTTCTTTTATGTTGATACATGAATTTGTAGAATTTTGTTTAAGTAGTTCCCTTTACATTTTTAGGCCATTCTTTTTAGGATAGTTAGATATAAGCTTTAGCTTCCCCCTGGATTTATTCCATAATTTTGTGATGAATTTTAGGTTAGTTTTGATTAGATGACATTAGGTTGTGTAGAATCAGGTTAATCCTTAACATAGGTCCACAATAACACTAGAATTTTGGGTTTCTAGGTCAAGTTAGACATTGGGACATATAAGGATATTAAGGGTAGGTATGTAGGATCCCCTAGAAATTATATTAGGTTTTAATATAGTAGTGTACTATTTTTAGACTATTTTTGCAGTTGATGATTGCTTGTGTTGCCCTTGTGGGCTTGAATTTTTGTTTGCTTTGCTTTGTGGGCTTGGAGAGCTTGGTATTGCTTGGAGTAGCCTTGAGGAGCATAGTAGGAGTATTGAGGAGAATTGAGGAGCTTGAGAGCTTGATATTATTTGTTTTGTTGATTGTTTTAGGGTTAGGGATTAGGAAGAGTTTAGACCTAGTTAACTTCTTTCTCAAACATGGATGGTATCTTTCACCTCCATTCCTCCCTATGATTCAAAGTCCTTCCGTGGTATACACCTCTCTCCTTTGGAGGGATAAGTGATTGTACTTAGGAAGTAGAACTTTTGAGGGAACCATTCCTTTGATGTTGAGCCCTTATAGGTCACCTTTGGTGGTCAATAAGCAGTTCAATATCCCCCAGCTTATCCAGTAAATGACTTCCTCTAGTTTGATTATTTTGAGGGATGCTGAGCTTGAGTTTGATGATGAATACTTCAATGAAGAGTGTGGAAAAGGATGAATCCTTGAGTATTGCCATTCTAGCTGAAGCTTGAAGAGCAACAAGAGTAGGTTGATACTTGAAGACCCCTGAAGATTAGGTGAAGCCTGAAGGTGGAGCTGATCAAGAAGCTGAAGCTTAAAGGAGAAGATAAGTTGGAACTTATGTTGAAGGGTTGAAACCTGGAAAAGCAAATTGATGTTTGTCAAGAGTAATTGGAAGTCTAAAGACTGAGTTGCTGTTAGAAGAGCTGAAGCTTGAAGTTGAGAGAGGAGTTGCTTTCTTTTCTTTTACTGTATTGGCATGTTTTGTTTGACTTGCTTGATGCATTAGGATAAGTCCATATCTAGAATAGATAGAATCTAGAAGCATGATTGCACTAGAGGTTGAGTTGCTCCCTCTGCTTGTATTGTTACTGTGTGGGTTTGCTTGCGGGTATTCGGTAGAGCCCAGCTCCCTTGCCCATGTGGTTTGTTTGCCTGATGGTATTTCATTTCATTCTTTCTGTATGATTGCAGTTTACTGTATATTGCTTGATAGCATGTTGTTTATTTCAGTATGATTACTGTTATCCATTCTGGCTTGAGGTTGAGATGAGCTTGTGGAGGCTGAAGCCCCACACACATTTCCTCCCTCACTTGCATTGCACGCATTTTACTGTTAAGCTGATGCTTTGTCTGTTTGGGTGTATCATTGACATGATCCCTTAGGACTCTCATTTCCTTTGATAAGGAATTGATGATAGAACTTTAGGTTGAAACCTATGCATGACAACTTCTAGGAGTTCCCTGTTCAAACCTCAACCATAGGATGAATCCATGGCATGACAACAGTAGGACTTGATAGTCTCCCTCCTAGTTGGGCCTGTTCTCTTCTCATCTCAAAACAGTTTAAGATATAGTAATCATGAATGATTTCTTTCGTACGTTACGAGCCTTAAGCTATATGAGAAAGGATTGTGGGAGAGTTTCTTTTCCACAGTCTGGATGTTTAGTATGGTACCCTTTGGGTGACATGCGACGCATTCACTCTCAGGTCATAGTCTCTAGTGCGATTGAAATCACAAACACAATAAAAAACACTTCTTTCGTAAAAGACAGGAAATAAACCGTAGTTTCCTGAACTACGTGAGCTCTGATCTCTCATACCTGTTGAGAGTACGTAGGCACAATACTGATGTATTGGCGAGCTACCTTCCCCCATAACCCGTCGTAGGCCGAACTACGTTGACTCTGATTTCTCGTTCTCTGATGAGAATACGTAGGCATAAAGTGCGACGCTTTGCCGAGTCATTTTTCTTTTCTTTTTAAGCCAGCCTTGATAGGTAGATAGATAAAACCAACCCGTCCAAGTAAACACAACAAGCGTGGATCCCGTCGAGTACGACGGACGTGAGGGGTGCTAATACCTTCCCCTTGTGTAACCGACTCCCGAACCCAGACAATGGTTGCGACGACCTTGTCTTACCCTTTTTCGTTAGGTTTTTCCGATCGTTTCCTTTCCTGTTCTGAGGGATAAATAACGAAAGGTGGCGACTCTTCTGTTGTGCCGGCACCTTATTTTCGCGCAAGCGACAGGGAGTCAAGGTGGAAGCAAGTTTACAGAGTGGAAAAGTGACCACTCCAAATGTTACCTCAAGCGCCAGCGCGGCAAAGAAGCCAGTCAGCATGTTCCACAAAAAGAAAGAGGGAGAGGTGAGTGTAATCACATATGGAAAGAAAGTACAAAGCTCACGAAGCCACCACCAACAGTACCAACCATCATATGTAGCGGCAGTGACCCCGGTTTTTCAACCTTCTTCACAGCATGGTCCCCAACCTGGGGCATTCAGCAACATTATCGCACCAATAATCAACAACAATACCAACAGCCGCAGGGTCAACAACCTCAGAACAGGGCCCCGAGGGCAAATTATCAAGCAAATAGGCCAAAGATACAGCCTATTCCAATGAGTTACACCGACCTGTTTCCCATGCTAATAGAAAGAGGGTTGGTTAAAACAAGAAAATTAGGTGCTCCACCTAACCCACTCCCGTTCTATTACGATGCAAATGCTCGCTGCCCATTTCATGAGAATGCTCCAGGCCACGATCTCGAAGGTTGCTTCGCCCTTCAGCACCTAGTTCGTGAACTTATTGAAAAAAGAATTCTATCCTTCGAAGATAATCCGCCCAACATTAAGAGCAACCCTCTTCCAAATCATGGTGGAGTCAACGCCATTACTGAAGAAGGGGAGGGGTCAGAAGACAAGAAAGTTACTACTATTGGTGAGATCAAAGTGCCACTAGCAGACCTACACAAACGCCTCGCGCAGGCATGGTCACTCAAGACATCTCACAAAGATTGCAAAGAATGTATGTTGAATCCTGAGGGTTGCGACGGTGTGAAAAAGGACATTCGGGTTATGATTGAACAGGGAATGATAGAAATTGCCCACCGGAAAAAGGAAGAAGATGTGGCAGTCATCGAACCTATGTTTAACATACCAGGAGAGCCCAACAAAGGAGCCGTATTTAGAGATGATAACAGTAACAAAAACTACAAGAATGTTCGGCCAGTATTTCGCGATGATGCACCCCCGAAATTCGGGAGGGGGCAGACTAGGTTTGAGCCAAGGGGAGGATCCAAGCCTCACCCAAGAGCCGTGACACCAAAACAAGACTATTCATGGTGTGAGGGGATTTTCAAAGAAAAGAAACCAGTAAGTGTGGCCAACATTGCCAGTGGGAGCAAAATGACCCGGAGTGGTCGTGTCTATCAACCTCGAACATACAACGAGGCTCCTCCACCAGCAGTTTCTGTTCAAAAAACGCCTGTTCCTCAGAAGCCTGTTCCTCAGAAGCCTGTTCCAGAGACAACCACCGCTAAAGAACCTTTAGTTAGAGGAAAAGAAAGTCTCAAGAACGATGAAGAAGAATTCTTGAGAATCATTTGACGAAGCGATTATAGAGTGGTGGACCAATTAAACCAAACACCCTCCAAGATCTCGGTCATGGCTTTGCTTTTAAGCTCTCCAGCACACCGCCAGGCATTGCTCAAAATCCTGACACAGGCCCACGTCACAAAAGATATTACAGTGGGGCAGTTTGACTCCGTTGTAGCAAATATCACCGTCTGCAACACTTTGAGCTTTGATGATAATGACCTGACAGCTGAGAAGCGTAAGCACAATCATGCCTTACATGTGTCAGTCAAATGTGAAGAAGATACAATGTCCCGAGTTCTTGTTGACACGGGATCAGCACTCAACGTAATGCCTAAAAGGACTTTGGCCAAGCTGGCATATCAAGGTGCTACCATGAGACCAACCTCTCTTATAGTCAAGGCATTTGACGGATCCAGGAGAACCGTGATAGGAGAAGTTGATCTTCCTATCCTAATTGGACCACAACTCTTCGAAGTCACTTTTCAGGTAATGGACATAAATCCGGTCTACAGTTGTCTATTGGGAAGACCATGGATTCATACAGCTGGCGCTGTCACTTCCACTCTCCACCAAAAAATGAAGTTTGTTGTGAATGACCAGCTGGTCATTGTCCATGGAGAAGAAGACTTAATGGTGAGCAACTTGTCATCATTCCGGTATATTGAGGCTGAGGAAGATTCCCTCGAGACGGCCTTCCAAGCACTAGAGATAGCTCACGCTGTTCTAGTTGATGAATCAGACATAACCCAAGGGTCATCATTTACCTCTGCTCAAAGTATTAAGGCAACACTGAAAGCTGGAATCCCACTGGGATGGGGAGAGGTCATCGAAGTCAATGCTCGAGCCAAGAACGATCGACAAGGGTTGGGTTACAAACCAACTCCGGAAGGCGAGCCAGAAGAAGGCACCATGAAGAAGAAGTCCTTAAAAGAGATATTCACCAGTGGCGGTGTGCAAGTCAATGCCATTATTACTGAAGATGAAGGCGGTAATCTAGATCATCTAATAACTAGGGGAGGAGCAGCATTGCGCAATTGGGAGGCTGTGGAAGTTCCCATCTTTTTACCTTTAGAGTAATTCACTCTGCTTGTTAGCTTTGTGTTTTTCTTTAAAAAAAATTCTGGTCTTGCCCAAGGCCTGCGAATTATTTTGTATTGGGCCACTTTGCAAAATTGAAAATCATTAATGAAAAAGTGTTTTTGTTAAAACTCTTGTTATTTGTTTTTTGCATCATTTTCACTCTTTTTGTTAAAAGAAAAATGACAATCTTCTTGAAAAAAATATAAAAACAACCCTTCATCTGCATGTTTGTGTGTGTGTGCCTAATTGTTCCAAAATAAAACATGCAGAATACCTCCATCAACCACAGAACCCTATGATCCTTCGGTTCTTTCTACTAGCGGTTCATTTGTCTTTCAAGCTGAAGAAGAGAATGACGAAGAGTTAGAAGTCCCAGAAGAGTTAAAGAGAATGGCTGAATACGAAGATGTTTGTCTCCAACCCCACAAAGAGCAGACGGAAGTCATCAACTTGGGGTCAGAGGAAGACAAAAGAGAAGTCAAGATTGGGGCATCATTAAGGCCAGAAATCAAAGACAAGCTGATAACAATCCTCAGAGATTTTGTTGACGTATTTGCTTGGTCCTACCAAGATATGCCAGGGTTGGATACCGACATTGTCATGCACAAGCTCCCCCTGAAGCCAGAATGTCCTCCGGTCAAACAAAAGCTTCGCAGGTCGAGACCAGACATGGCGCTTAAAATCCAAGATGAGGTCAAAAAGCAAATAGATGTCGGCTTTTTAGCAGTATCCAAGTATCCAGAATGGGTGGCAAACATTGTACCGGTCCCAAAGAAGGATGGCAAGGTCAGGATGTGCGTCGACTACAGGGATCTAAACAAAGCAAGTTCGAAGGATGATTTCCCGCTACCGCACATTGATACTTTGGTGGATAACACCGCAAGCTTTGCAGTTTTCTCGTTCATGGACGGATTTTCTGGTTATAACCAGATAAAAATGGATCCAGATGACATGGAGAAAACAACTTTCATCACACCATGGGGCACCTATTGTTATAAGGTAATGCCTTTTGGTTTGAAGAACGCAGGGGCAACATATCAGAGAGCTATGGTCACACTCTTTCATGATATGATGCACAAAGAAATCGAGGTGTACGTGGACGATATGATTGCAAAATCCCAAAGTGAAGAAGACCACTTGGATCATCTACTGAAGCTATTCAAGAGACTCCAAAAGTATCAATTGAGACTAAATCCAGCAAAATGTACCTTCGGAGTTCGCTCAGGCAAGTTACTTGGTTTCATCGTTAGTCAGCGAGGAATTGATGTAGACCCCGACAAGGTTAAAGCAATCCAGGAGATGCCTGCTCCCAAAACTGAGAAACAAGTCAGAGGCTTCCTCGGACGTTTGAATTACATCTCCAGGTTCATCTCTAATTTGACCCCTACCTGCACACCGATCTTCAAGTTGTTACGAAAAGATCAAACAGTGGTATGGAATGAAAACTGTCAGGCCGCATTCGAGAAAATCAAGCAGTATTTGCAAGAGCCTCCAGTGTTGATTCCTCTGGTACCTGGAAGGCCTTTGTTCATGTATATGACGGTGCTAGAAGATTCAATGGGTTGTGTCTTGGGCCAGACTGATGAGTCAGGGAAGAAAGAACACGCAATCTATTATCTAAGCAAGAAGTTCACTGATTGGGAGAGTCGTTACTCTCCCCTGGAAAAAGCTTGTTGTGTGTTAGCATGGGCCGCCAAGCGTCTGAGGCAATACATGATTTGTCACACTACGATGCTAATTTCTAAAATGGACCCCATCAAGTACATCTTTGAAAAGCCAGCTCAGACAAGAAGATTAGCCCGATGGCATATGCTCTTATCAGAGTACGATATCTAGTATGTTGCTCAAAAATCTATCAAAGGAAGTATCTTGTCGGAACACCTTGCAGAGCATCCTATGGAGGATTATCAACCACTCAAGTTCGATTTTCCTGATGAAGATGTGATGTATATTCAGCGCACGAAACCAGAGCCTGGTCCGGAAGAAGGTCCCGAGCCGGGATCCCGCTGGGAGATGATGTTCGATGGAGCATCAAACAAAAATGGACATGGCATCGGAGCTGTTCTGAAAAATCCAACTGCGGAGGGTACACTGCGGTCACTGCCCGACTTTGTTTCTCATGTACAAACAACATAGCAGAGTATGAAGCCTGCATCCTAGGATTGGAAGCTGCCATTGACCTCCGTATCAAAATCTTGGAAGTAATTGGTGATTATGCTTTGGTGATATACCAACTCAAAGGAGAATGGGAAACCAGGGATGAAAAATTGATCCCTTATAAGACCCACATCTTAGAGATGGCTAAATATTTTGATGAAATTACCTTCAAGCACGTACCAAGGGCAGAAAATCACATTGCCGATGCATTAGCCATGATGGCATCAATGTGGAAAGTCCAGTTTTTCAACGAGGCACCTCTGATCCGCATCAAAAGAAGGACGGTACCCGCATACGTCATGGCAATAGACGAAGAATCTGAGGAGAAGCCATGGTTTCATGATATCAAGAATTTCCTTCAAAACCAAGAGTATCCCGCTAACGCGTCCACAATTGACAAAAGAGCAATACGAAGGTTGTCATCTAAATTCTTCATCAGCAACGGCGTCTTGTACAAGAGAAATCATGACATGGTCTTACTCCGATGCGTCAATGAAAACGAGGCGAATCTCATAATGACCGAAGTACACGAAGGAACCTTCGGCACCCATGCAAATGGCCACGCCAAGGCTAAGAAAATCTTAAGAGCGGGTTACTTCTGGTTAACTTTGGAGACGGACTGCATACTCTTCGCTCGAAAGTGTCATAAATGTCAAGTTTATGCTGATAAAGTGCATGTCCCTCCGCATCCTCTCAATGTGATGACATCACCTTGGCCTTTTGCAATGTGGGGCATAGATATGATCGGAGCGATAGAGTCAAAAGCTTCTAACGGCCATCGCTTCATCCTTGTCGCAATCGATTATTTCACCAAATGGGTGGAAGCAGCGTCATATGCAAACGTGACGAAGCAAGTGGTTGCACGCTTCATTAAAAAGGAGATCGTCTGCCGATATGGTATCCCTAACCAGATTATCACTGACAATGGCTCGAATATGAACAACAAAACAATGAAGGAACTTTGTGACGATTTTAAGATCAAACATTACAACTTGTCCCCTTACAGACCTAAGATGAATGGTGCAGTTGAAGCTGCAAACAAAAACATCAAAAAGATAATACAAAAAATGGTCGTAACTTACAAAGATTGGCATGAGATGTTACCATTTGCTTTGCACGGATACCGAACATCAGTGCGCACTTCGACAGGGGCAACACCCTTTTCCTTAGTGTACGGGATGGACGTTGTGCTACCTATTGAAGTCAAAATACCTTCCTTGAAGATCTTGGCGGAATCAAAGCTGGATGAAGACGAGTGGATAAAAGAAAGATTCGATTCGTTGAATCTCATTGACGAGAAAAGAATGAAGGCCATGTGCCACAGTCAAATCTATCAACAAAGGATGGCCCGAGCGTTCAACAAGAAGGTTCGTCCCAAAGAGTATAGGGAAGGAGAGCTTGTGCTTAGAAAAATCCTACCAACGCAAAAAGATATGTGTGGCAAGTGGATGCCCAACTATGACGGCCCTTTCGTTGTGAAGACTGTTTTCTCCGGAGGATCTCTGATTCTCGAAACTATGGATGGCGAACCACTCAAGTATCCCATTAACTCAGACGCAGTAAGAAAATACTACGCCTAAAACGAAATACATAGAAGGAGGATTTTAGTGCCTCGACAAGATGAAAGCCCAATGTTTGAAATCTGGCAGACGCTGGGGCAGAGTCCGGTGCAGAATATTAGAAAAAAAAGTCAACGCCTGTTGTTCTCGTCAGAAGCAGCAAAGCAAGTGAACTTGCAGTCGGAAGGACCAGATTATTATGGGATTCTGTAACCTTTTATGTTGCCATTCTTTTCAAACTTACAAAGTTCCCAAGGCTTTGCCTTTTTTAAAGCTCTTGTCTATCAATAAAATCAGATTTTTGGCCGAATCATTATTATGATCCGCTATTTTTGTTATGCAATTTCACTTATTTGTTAATAAAAAATTTCATGAAAGCAAAGTGTTTTGAAAAGCTTAAAGTCTTGTTTTGTAAAAAAGGAAAACATGATTTGAAAAAATGTTTGAAGAATTCTAGAGGTAATATGATGATATTACGCAGTTCTCGAAGTTGTGGAAGTTGCTGTTACCTTTGACCAAGCTAGAGGTATCTGACAGCGATTCTAGCTCTTAAGCTAAGACTTGTCCTCTACAGAATTACGAAGATATTATTGAGAAGAGATAGTTATTTACACCAAAGAAGGAAGCGTCGCCTGACTTAAGGCATTTTGAAACTCAGCGTGATGAGTTCTCTCTTTATTTTGTTTTCCTTTGTTCCTACGGGCCGGTCTGCGTCTTGCATACAGCATCATGCCAACATACGCATTTGTTTGCATTCCTGCCATTGAGATCCTCCGGTCATTACCTTTATCTTTGACCTGTTATTACAAAGTTCGCTTCAAGGTCGACATCCTGGGGTTCCTTATTTTCGTGGGGAAGCTAGTGGTGACTAACAATATCCTATTTACACCAACAGAGGGTTGTTACCAATCTTCATCTTCAATTTGGTCGTCACCAATAAACTTTGAAAGACTAGTGGTCACTAGCACGTGTTCAGAACTAATTACGTTCGGTACAGTGATTCGGTCGTCACCAACTATTTTTCAAACCCAGTTGTTACTGATTATGTTATAAAGCAAACTAATTGTTATTGGAGTCCCTTTGATTCGATTTTCACCAATTTGGCTAAAAATCTAGTGGTTACTGGTATTGCCCTCTAAAAAACCAATGATCGTTGACATTGGAGTTGGTCGTCACCAAAATTCCCTAAAATTCCAATGATTATTGACATCACCTTCAAATCCAATTGTTATTGGTACCCCTTGATTCAGTTATTACCAATCTCTATAAGTCTAGTGGTCACTAGCTTTGTTTGGAAAATCTAGTGGTTACTAGCACTATCCAGAACCAATTGTTATTGGTATACCTAGTTCGGTCGTCACCAATTGGCCTAAGTCCAATAGTTGTTGGCATCGCTTAAAGTAGATTATTATCCTCTGGTCGTTACCAAACTTTTTGAAAAAGGAACCAATGGTCATTGGTCTCCCTGGACTCGGTTGTCACCAAAATTCCCAGTTAAGTCTAGTGGGTATTAGCATTGTCCAGAACCAATTGTTATTGGTATATCCCGATTTGGTCATCACCAGTCTCCTCTAAGACCAGTGGTTACTGGCATTGCTTGAAAACTAATCGTTATTAGTACCGAAAGTTGATTGTTGCCAACTTCCCCAGCCAGAGTCCTGTTGTTTTAACAACATTGCATGGAATTCCCCAATTGTAATTGGAACTTCGATTTGGTCGTCACCATATCCCCAGGAAGTCTAGTGATATTTAACGCTTCTTGGAAACCGTTATTGTTTTGGTCGTCACCATATCCCCAGTAAGTCTAGCGGAAAATAGAACTGGTTGAGACTGTTTGTTGTTCTGGTCGTCACCAGTTTTCCCGTTGAAACTTTTGCTTTCCTAGTCAAGTCTCGGAGAACTAGTGGATACTAGCTTCCCCTACGCGTCCGATCTTGTTTCTAACCTTTTCCTGAAGATCCCGTTTGAACTCTTCATTATAGGAAATTTCTCATCTGGTTATTCCCGTTGAGATTCGTGTCTCCGTTCCGTCTTTTCCCCGGTGAAGATGTGCTTCCCCAGTGGAATTATTCCCCAGCAAAGTTTTCCCCAGTGGGTTTCTTCCCCAGTGGGTTTCTTCCCCAGTGAAGTTTGCGCTTCTTTTCTTTCGTATCCCCAGTGAAGAATTGTCTTCTTCCCCGGCAGTGTGTCTCTTTTTCCCCAGTGAAGATGTGTCTTCCCTGTTGGAATTCGTGTCCCCTGTGTGAAAGATTTCCTCAAACAAACATCTTTAGTCATGTTTGAACTATCTTGCTTACTTAATCTTGAATCTTTCGCTAGTGTGTTGGGTCCTCGTGAGTGGTTACTCGTTGTATTGTCGTTCTTTTATATTTACTCGTGTGTCTGCACCTGTCTTGCATTCAAGCACCATAACACCATTTAGATTCATGGCATATTTGCATTCTTTCTTTTGCATACCATCGAATCTAAGGGACAAAATTTTTGGTTTGCTATATTTAAATACCTTTCACTAAGATGCTATGAGGATTGTCATCTCTAATTGCCATCTAGTGAAGATATTTAAATAGGGGCAACTGTTGCACCCCAAATTTTGACCCCTTAGATCCTCATCATCATTTTAGGAACATGTTCATTTGATTAACTAACCTTAACCCATTTCAAGTTTATCTTTGTCAAGATGCAGATGAATCAGGGTTCCATACCGTCAAAACCGAAACTTCGAGGGGTTGATCAATCAATGTTTTGGATTGATCCAACTTTAAACAAGATCAAGGATGATACATTGGACCAAGAATGAGTGCAATTTGAGGTGGTCACCCGGGGTTCGAGAACAGTGCAATTTGAGACACCCGATTAGGGTTTTTGACTAGAAAAAGTCAACTGTAGTTTGACTTTTGATTCAAAGAGTATTTCAATGATGGGATCAAGGTCCATTAAGCTCCTATGGCTTAGTAAATTCCATCCCAAGAGTCTCAAGTCCTCAAAATGTCAGGATCACCAACGGGCGACTCGGTAGACACTGATCGATCGAAAAGTTGACCAAAAAGTCAACTCTCCAACAATAAGGAATTTGACTTCAAGGTGTGAATGAAAAATGTTCCTTATATCATATTGCACCTCCCCATAAAATTTCATAACCATTGGATCAAGGGTTAGGAAGTAATTGCAAAAATCGGGAATTAGGGTTTCGAAAGGGGCAAAACCATAACTCCTCAACCACACATCCAATTGAAGTGGTTCTAAGCTTGTTTGAAAGGTCTTGACAAACCCTACAAAAGT
Organism: Lathyrus sativus; assembly: GCA_963859935.3. Classification (NCBI taxonomy): domain Eukaryota; kingdom Viridiplantae; phylum Streptophyta; class Magnoliopsida; order Fabales; family Fabaceae; genus Lathyrus; species Lathyrus sativus. The sequence goes on along the minus strand of OZ012740.1, from coordinate 128,683,423 downwards.
CCCACAGTGGTCCATATTCAGAAAATGCATGGAATAGGAGTTATAGCAAAAATCATTTTTCAAAGGTAAAGGACTTAGTGAACTTTCACAAATTCTGGCCATACAAACCACTTTTTCAGAACTTTGAAGGGTTTTTCAACCTAGTTCCAGAAAGAATTTGGAAATTCCCAAAACATGAAAGTTGTAGAGCTACATGAGGGCTTTCTAAAAAGTATAAGAACTCCTCAATAGGATTTGTGAGCTAAGAGTTATGGTACATGGAAGTTAGGGATGTCAACACTTGAAACCACAATCCAACACTTCTCAAAATTCAGATTTTCATCACTTGAGACATCCTCAACCCTTGTATCATGATTAAATATTATATTCAGATGTGTAGAGGAAGGAAAATGCAAAAAAGTGAGTTGTTTGAAGAGAGAGAGAGAGAGAGAGAGAGAGAGAGAGAGAGAGAGAGAGAGAGAGAGAGAGAGAGAGAGGCAAGTTGCAACTTGTGTAATAAAATATTCAAATGTGTAAGAAGGAGAGAGAAACTTTTCACTCAAGGGATGTGCAGCTGGCTCACCCTACACTCTAAGCTCACCTCAGTCACTTCATGTCCATCTCCACTTGATTTTTCTGATCTTCCTTGAACCATGGAGCTGATGGGAAGAGATTTTGCAAGATTCATTTGAAAAACCTCATGAAACTCCCTCCAAAAGTGGTAAAATACAAAGCTACCCTCACTCTTGTTTTGGCTATAAATAGACCTCCTCTATGAGCTCAAACACACCAGAAATATCCCAAACATCATAATCATATAGTTCTCCTTCTTTCCCTTCTTGCTTGTAAGTGAAGAAAAGTCACAAAAAAACACTAAATTAGCCACTTTCCATTTGTCATGCCAATCCTTTGTTTAAACCCAAAAACACTTCAAAGACTATTCATACAACTTTAAAATGGCCATTTGAAGTTGTTCCCATTGTTACATTTCTCAGAAAATCCACCAATCTAAAAGTCAACCCTCACACCCCATATTTTGACTTTTATGCATTTTAAGAGCCAAGTCACTACATAGGCCTCTTCCACCTGCTTAAACCATCCACACACCTCATATATGTCATATTGCAACTGTCCAAGGCATTGAAGATCAGTGGTGAGGCTCATTTCTCAAGTTGTCCTAGGATTTGCATATTGCTTCAAGAGGAAGCAAACTTCAATTTTTGGCCAAGAACAAGATCTCTGGTTTTCTTTGTGTTATAGCTTGCTCAACATAGTCCACAAAAGGTATCTAATCCATAAACCTTTCATTTTACCTTACATTGTTATGTTTTGCATTCTTGAGATGTTCTTGTGAAAACTATGTGTATGTTGTCCCAATTTGCTCTTTGTCTAGGGTCTATGTTTACTGCAGTACCTTAGCACTTATCAAGGCATGATATTTTGTAAAATGATGTATTGATGATTTGCTGTCAAGATTAAGCATTGTATCTTGATTCCAACAGCTTTGAGGAATTTGCCCATAGGGGTATCTTTAGAGGTGTTTATGTGAAATGCTGATGTGTTGTTACAAATCTGTCTAGAGGTAGATTGTTGTCGTATCCAGGTGGCTTGTTAGTTGCTTCATGATATGTTTCTACCCTTAGGTCATGTATGAACCTAAAGAGACTTGTATTTCACAAATGTAATGTTAACTGCCATATCATGTTCATGAACATTATGCCAAGATGTATATGCCTGCTTACTTTGCTTCAAGTTTGCTTATCCTATACTTGTTGGTTTGATACATCCATACTGTTTGTAAATATTTCATGTTGTTGGTTATCATCATGACATACCTGTATGTAGAATTTGGGGAATGTATGGACTGAGAGTTTTACAATTACTTTCAATTAATTCAACCACAACTGGCTGTGAACATAACTTCCATATATGCTTCATGAATATACACACCATGACATGAGTTGTTTTTTAGATCAGTGCATTTTTGCTCATACACTTGCCATAACCATACTACTTTCTGTTTCAAGAGATCCATAGAGTATCCTTCATCCTAGAATCTTGTTTTAATAAGTTTTGGGTCATGGAGTGATAGCTGAAGCTGCCAGCAGGGCCAATTTGTGTTTTACAAGATGTATGTCTGATTTTGAGCACAAAAGCATCATTTAATATGTGTGTGATGTGTGTACCTATTTGCATTATCATTTTGTCCCAAAACAGTTTTCCTGCTTACAACTTTCAACATACCACAGCTGTATCAGTTTGGGGCATTAAACAAAATGTGCTTATTTCTCTTGGCTTGAATCCTAACTGTCATCATATATATGAGTGCATCACTGTCTGATTTGAATTCATCATTTTTGATCATATTTGTTGTATATGTGTGATACAATTCCTGTTTCATTTAATTTGTCTTGGTGTTTGAACTCATGATGCTAAACTTACCACTGTTAATTGCTTTAAGTGCTAGCCATAATGAGGCATGGAAGTTGGCATCAGTTTTCTGTATAGTCTAGGATTTGAGTCTCTACATGAGTAGGTTTGGCTTGTTGTAAGAAACACCATTGTGGACCTTCATTATGCATTACTGTTGAAATATAACCAAGGGAGGGCAGTTTGTTTGGTGCAGGCTGAGGTCCTCTTAGCCCCTAGGATTATTGTTGGGGTCTTAGGAGGGTGCCTTATTTCTTAGCTTTGACAGTAAGCTGTAAGCTACAAGTTTGGATTTGAGGTACCACTGCCTGTCAGGAACTTGTCTTGAAGAGGCAGGTCTGTTGATTCATTACTAGCTAAGGTTTTATTTTAACAACTGGTGGTCATCTTGGTTTTCCTATTTATTTAGCACTTGACAGATTGGTATGAGAATAACCAACTCTCATTATCATGAGTTTGGTGGACCTACTGTGCACCAGGTATAACTCTTGTTATTTAATCTTTGTAAGTCCAGTTATGTTTAGTTTCCTTGTAGGTTGGTGAATTGTTGAATTCATGTTTTCATTTTGCTTTGGCAAATGTTTGTATGTGGCTGTCATTAAGCAAACACAGTCATGTCATTTGTTAGACTTTTGAGGTGTATGGAATAATAATGCTGGAATATTTGAATTCATGTTTTGCTGTCTATGTCTGTGCTTAGGAGCCAGGTCTCCCAACTCATTTGCATTTTGAGTTTAGCCTAGTTCATGTCACATTTGCTACTCAATGAGTGGGTGAATTGTTAAGAATGTTGGCTCTGTTGGAAGGGGTATCTCACTGCTGCTTGGTTTCTTGCCTAGTTTTAGGTAGCTTCCTTGAGAACTTTGGAGCAGGGTTTGGGTTTTGGTTTGTCTAGTTGGGAGCTTGAGTCCAGGCATTTTGCTGTTGCAGTTTATGTGGTACCATTAAATTTCACAAGTATGCCATTTAGAGCAGTTGGCTTGATCTGATGAGCTGGTGAATTTGTCTAGGTTTGTTATTCTAGGTAGGTCTGTTTTGAGTTTGTAGCAGGATAATGGAGGATAGAGTGTGCAGGCCTCAGTTGATTTCACTGTTAACATGAGCTAATGAAGAAAGAAGTTGTAGGTTTATTTTTGCCTGAATGGATGACAATTTGGAATGGCATGTTGGTGGTCACCATAATTCTGTTGGGAGCAGTTGAGATGTAGTTGGTCATCTAGGATTGAACGCTTTCCTTTTTTTAGTTGTTGGATTTAATATGTGATATTGAGGAGCAGAAGCTGATACTGTCATGAAAAGGGAAGTTTGTCAATCTTTGATATCATTAAGTGGCCATTCCTAAATTTTTGCAAATTGAGAGTAGGATCTTGATCTTTAGCAGCCTGGTGGAACTTGAAATAGTTTGTTTATGTTTGGATTGGTCTCTGCTGGTAGGCACAATGGAGAACTTGCTACCAAACAATCATCACATATGTGCTTTTGAAACCTTTGATCCTTAAGGTTATTCATCAGTTGTGGCCCTGTTTTTAAAAAATCAAATACCTCAAATGCCATGATCATCTCACAACACAGTATCTACATATAGCTACAATACTTTCCTGCTGTTAGCCATTGGTGAATAGGTTAGTGGGCAGGTCAGGTTTTGGGTGCTAAGTTTTTGTTTCTGTGGTTGTTGCATGCATGAAAAGTAAGATTATTGTTGGTTTACTTTTGAGGTGTTAGGTTGTTGGTTAACAGGTTGGTTTGATGCTAGGACTGTTGTCCAGCTTTAGCTATCATTTTCAATTTACTCATTCATTGTTGCTTTAGCTTTTTGGGGCCTGTTGGGGTTTAGTAAGTATTTTGGAGTTGGATAAACCATGTGAACATTTTCATGTTCTTAAGATCTAGCCATTGTGAATCTTAAGCCTTGGCTTTTTTACAACAAGCTTCTAACCTATTCATTAAGATTGCAGCCTGACAGTTTGTTTGTTTCATGACAGCAGTAAGTTTATCCCTTTAGAACTCACCATGAATCTGATGCCCTAAGCATGAAACAGACCTGTGATGGTCTTGGTTTCTTTCTCTTTTGCTTACTTTGAAATAGCATGTGTCCAAATCACACCATCATTGCAACTCACTTGCCTTTTTTTGATCCAGGGCTGTTTTGAACAAAACCTTGTTTAGAACTTATTCAGAATCACTTTTGTAAATTGCTTGTGCCTGGCCTAACCTTAAATTGCATCAGCTACGCACCATGTCCATCAATTTGCATCTCAAAGTGACAAAATGTATGAACCTTCGACTTTTACTGTCTGGGCATAATTTCAAAATTTGGTTGTTACCATCTTAACCCTCATAAAAATTTAATCAGTTTTGACTCAAATTTTGTTAAATTCCATTAAGTCTTGGTTGAGATATGGATCAAAACATAATTCAGTTTGGGCTTGGTTCTTGTTCTTCATGCTTGCCCAGGAATCCATGAAAATGCACCATATATACTTATAGGGGTGGCTAAATACACGGATGTATAGCCACCCCAGTGGTAAGACCATATGCCTTAAGCGCGCCTTGTACCTGCATGACCTGGGTTCGACCCCTGAGGAGGGCAACCCTTTTATTTATTTTTGTAATTTTCCATCCAATCTTTGAAAATTCATAACTCACTCATTTTTAATCGTTTTAAACCCATTCTTTTTGCATCGTGTTTTTCTTGATGCCTAATTTCATGTGATATTTTTTAATTCCACTTTTGTTCAAATGTTCATGCCTTTTGGTTGCTTGTTATTTGCCTTTGTATCGAGATCGTTATCTCCAATATGCAGATGAATTTCTTTTTCACCATGATCATTTGTGTTAAGATATTTATTCATTCTCATCTCTTGCATGTTAGTAAACATGTTAGGATACTATCACTTGATTGTTACCATAAAATATCCCTTTTTACCTGTGTTTACTTTAAAAGCGCGATCCGTAGATGCGATTCTTGCTTGATTATTTGCTTTGAGTATCATCCACACATTTTCACTTATGACATTCTTTTGTTGGTTGTTACCTTTATAGTTTCATCAAATTTACTTGGTTAAGTGATTTCATCTCCATGATTCCCTCCCAAATTATGAGGTTTAAACTGAGTTAATTGCATTTGATTGTTATCCATGCATTGTTGTTGCATTTGCTATGTTTTGAACTTATGACTTACCTATCTTCAAATTGTGATTTGTTTATGTAGTAATAACCTTCATCATGTTCCAATCTTTGTTAAAATGAGCCCTCAATCTTTGTTAAGATAATTTACGGGTTGTAACCCTTGGCATCATTTAAAGTATGTGCTTATTGTAATATGCATGCTTACTTGTCTTAAATCTTATTTCATCTTGCTTTATTAAGTATTTCTTCCCCCAAGTGATGGAACTTTCTAGTTCTCGTCCCAGTTGCCTCTCTATCTCTCTCTTTCCAAAGGAAAAGTTTCTCCCTTGACCCTTGTGTCATTGGATAGCTCATTTATCCCTCTTGACTTTGTGAAGTCATCCTAACCCTAGCTTAGTTAAGTTAGAACATTTAAACCATTAGACTTTTCTTTAAGTCTAGAAAACCCACCTATACTAGGAGTGCTCTTCAATTAGAACCCTAGGATAGAGTTTGTAAACTCTATGTAAGAATCATAGTAATGATTGCTTATTCCCCTCTTGAGTGTTATAACATAGATCTAGAGAGTTTTTTTTAACTCTATACAAACATTGTTATGTTTGTTCCCCTTTGAACCTTGATCATAATCAAGTGTTCTTCAAACCTAGTGAGGTGAACTACGATTGCTCTGATTCTATCCTAGTTAGGATACGTAGGCAGAAGACGCGATGTCTTTACGAGCAAACTTAGAAATAATCCTTAGGTCTTTACCTATCACCCTACACCTTTTACCCAATCCCAATCCATAGCAAACATTTACCATACTTAGCATGTAAATAAACAAAAGGTTCCTGTAGAGTACTACAGATGTTTAGGATGTGAAATACCTACCCTATGCATAACTAACCCCCGATCCCCGAATCTCTTAGCGTTGTTGTTACATCGCGCAAAAGGTTCTTTCTTTCTTTAGACCTTTCCTTTGGATAAATTAAAGTCCGGTTGTGAATTTAAGAATTAAAGATTCAAGTTAATCAATAGCTTGGTATCACGATTCTCACGGCAACAATTAACACTTTACTCCCACTTTGTTTAGTCAAAAATTGACAACAATTTGAGTAAATGTACACACATAAACTCATATCCAAACCCAAAAACTGAATCAAAATCACCATACTTTAAAGCAAGACTCAGCTGACAACCTGCACATGGTGTCCAAATCTCCAGACTGCCATCTCACAATCTCCCATGAGATAAACACAAACTGAATCAGATACAGAAGCTGCTTGATCTCTAATCAACATAAAGACTGCACCACTTCAGCAGCAATCCATGGACAAGGATTTAAACCCCTCTGCTCAACCTAAACCAGAGCACTAAGTTTTGTATCCAACTTATGCATATGAACTAGCACACTGACTATTTTAGACCATGATTCATAATGATAAGAAACAACCTCCACAGTGTCAATTCCACATGACTTTAACCCATGACCATTGTTATTGAATCTTGAGTTCTTGCCTTGTCTGAAGTTGCACCTTCAGGAGTGACACTTTTGACATTACCAATTAAAGGATAATCAATTAAATACTTGCCAAGTAACAATTGATTTTAAATCCCCAAATTGAGACACACAAATATTCTGCAGAGAAAAATAAATTCTCCCAGACAATAACCAATGTTGTTTCCTAGATCATTCATAAGAAGCAAACACAGTCCTAGTTCAAACCAACAGTCTCACAAAGCCAGACCCATAGTCACCTTGTCAAGGTAGAAGGGTACACCAGACAGCACAATGTCAAGACATCATGTCTGACATTACAACCTCATCAGTGGTCCAAGAACACACGCTTGCCAAAGAAACAGCAATGCAGCTACACATCAGACAGGTACACAGTTCCCCCTGTCATGCATAACTAGCACTCCCCCTAAAAGAGAGAACCCAAACACATGAATACTTCCTTCAACATCTTTATATTCACACACTAAACACATGCAACTTGTCGCTACTGCGAAAATCGGCGCCGGCTATGACAGAAGAGTCGCCACCGTGCGTTATTTATCCCAATGGAGGGAAAGGAAATGCTCAGAGTAAACCTAACGCAAGACGGGAAAGGAATGGTCGTCGCAACCAAATTCCTAGATTCGGGAGTCGATTACGTAAGGGGAAGGTATTAGCACCCCTCACGTCCGTCGTACTCGACAGGATCCACGCTTGTTTTCTAGTACGGATTGTATTCTATCTATTCTATAGGTCTGGGTTAAAAAGGAAAAGAAAATGACTCGGCAAAGTATCGCACTTTATGCATATGTATTCCCGTCTGAAACGAGAAATCAGAGTCAACGTAGTTCTCCTAACTACGGGAAAGGAGGGGAAGGTTGCTCGCTAGGATACGACATCCTATGCCTACGTACTTTCATACAGCATGAAAGATCAGAGCAAACGTAGTTCGGGCTACGGAAGACACAAGCTTGTCTGACTGGTTTTTTATTACCTTATGAAAGGGTTTTTCTTGATTAAGAGTCCAAGCGGACAAAAATGACACTTTGATGTTTGTTTTGAATCTTTTACAAAAGAAGTGTTTTTTAGTTTGTGTGCAATCTCTGACGTACTAGAGACTATGATTTGAGAGTGACTACGTCGCATTTCACCCAAAGGGTGCCACACTAAGCAGCCAGACTACTGGAAAGAAGCTCTCCAGCAACCCTTTCTCAAATAGCTTAAGGCTCGTAACGTACGACATCGATTAACCTTATTACTGTATTTTTGAGTTGTTTTGAGATAAGAAGAGAAAGAAGCTCTAAAAAGCCTAGGGTTGAAAAGGGAATAAAAACTAACCTAATGTTGTCATGCATGGATAAGAATCCTAATGTCTGTCATAATTCCCTCCTGCACAGAGGAAATCAGAGATCCTAAGGGATAAACAGAAAAGAAAGCAAGCAAGTACAGTAAAATGCATACAATGCTGCAATACAAGCGAGGCAAGGGAGTCATGCTCAACCTCGAACCTGGGAAAACAACAGGCAAAGTGAATCAACATTCACTTCAAACCTAAAGGGGGCAAGTTGCACAAGCCAACAAACAATACTGGAAAAACCAAAATAAAACAGAGGAGGCAGCCCAAGCAGCAGCATCAAACTCCCACAGTTGACAGCACAAGCAGCAGCTCTGACAACAACAGTTGGTTAAACAGCAAAAAGTTGACAGCATCAACCTTCATCTTCATGAATAACTCCCATCTTCAAGTTTCAACTCTCCAATCTTCAACAAGCACCAGGCTTCAACAAGCTACCAGCCTAAGCAAGCTCAAACCCTAACCAGTAAACAACTTCAACAAGCCCCTGACTTCATCTTCAATCAAGCAGTAAAACCCTAGCTTCAACAAGCTACCAGCTTCAACAAGCACAAACCTCATCTTCAACAAGCTTCAACAACCACAAACCTCATCTTCAACAAGCTTCAACAAGCACTAAGCTTTCTCTTTACCAAGCTTCAACAAGCACCTCCAAGGGAGAATCAATCAACAAGATCAGGTTGAAATGTTAAGAAGCTCAATGACAACCAAGGGAAGCCATTAAGATCTTAACACTATAAAGGAACTGTATCCTCAAAGTTCTACCCTTAAAGCATGCAATTAATCCCTCCAAGGGAGAGATGTGGCTTCTTTAATAGGAATTTATGTCATTGGATTGAATGGAGATGAACAATATACTCCATGTTTGAAGAAACAAACAAAACTACTCTGATGCTCTTCCTAAAACCCTAGTTTTCCTAAGCTCCTGACAAGCACTCCACCAGATGAGAAAATCTTCAACTCCAGGCTCCTTCAAGCTCTCCAAAGCATCTTCAATTGGTCTTCATGATCACCCAAGCTCAAAAGCAACACCACCCTAATCTAAGGGGAACTATTGAATCAAACTAGGCAAGTTAGTTCATCAGAAACACCTAGAAGTTAGTCCTAAAACTAATTCTACTTAAAATACCAAAATTGATTGGAAAATCCTACAAAAATTACTAAGTGTTCCTAAACCTCTTAAGGATATGCCATACAAAACCCAGGGGGTAAATCATTCATTTGGACCTAAAACTATGCCCTAAACGTAAGGGTACTATCCTAAAACCCTAATTCTAAACCACCTAATGTTTATTGTTCAAAACAACCTAAAATTATCTCAAAAAAATATGAGAAAATTACTATGGGGAAATGCATATCTAAGATATCTAGCCCAAAAAGAATCAACTCAAAATTCATCACCAATCATTCACAATAAAATCAGCAAAATGGCATACCAAACATATCAAAATAAAAGCAATTAAAAATACAAAAATGCAAATAAAATATAAAATGCATGAATTAAAGAAATTTTAATCCTATTAAATTCTACACATTTTAAAGAGTTAGGGAAAAAAATCTAGCTTAAAAAGACTAATTTTTCTATTTATTGTGAATTTATTTCTATACTATATGAAAAATATGAAATTAGAAGAAAATAAAGAAAATTAATAAAGTTGTGTGTCAGATAGCAATTAATTTCAGTTGAAATCCAAACCTGGTCCCAAGAGGGGGTGTGTATATCAAACTGACTTAAGCCCAATCCAAACTAAAACGAAATCAGGAAAAGAAATGAAAAATGAAAAAAGCTTGTGTCAAATAGCAATCAGAACTAGTGTAAAAATCAACTTGGGCCACGCAAGGGGTGCCAATAACATTCAGTTCACTAAGCCCACCCAAAATTGGTTAATGAAACACTGAGTTTTGATCTAAACTCAACTCCTCAGAAGATGAAACAGAATCGTGGCCGTGGATTTGAGTCTCCAGTCAAGGTCAACTTATGATCTAAGGGCCTTGGGTCATCGTCCCCAAAACATTTGAAAATGGAGGGAGAATCTCAGACGGTGGCCTGAGCTTTGCGCCACCGTCTTCTCCGGCGAAGGCATCCCAAAACCTCATCAACCAAGCCAACTAAATACCCTATTCCACCTAAAATTTCATCCTGATCATGAATATCAACTCCAAATTCATTGATTCTCACCCTAACTCAAAACCCGATAGAAGTTGCAGAAAAATCACCAAATCTTGATCAACTCAATTCTTGCAATTAAAGATCCTAAACTCATCTACATGTTTCAGTCATCAATTCTAACCATCTGAACGCCATTGAAACCTCAAGAATCTCAAGATATATGCTTCAACAGAAAATGCATCATACTTAATTTGGTCTCTAATTGCTCCCAAACCTATCCAGAAACGATCCTTATGTATCCTAGGTCCTAACCACATGCAAGATTCTACTCAATTCTCCCTAGATGAATGTAGAATTTGGAAGTTACTAACCTGATGAAAACTCACTAACAAAAGCACTTGGAGCACGATTCCACCTTCAAATCTTTCCAGAAATGTTCAATGATGCAAGATGAAGCTTTCTCAATCTTCAATTTGGCTTGATTGTGCTTGCAAATCCAAAACCGATTCTGAGTTGGAGCTCTTCAAACTCAACCTTCTCTAACAGCTTCTAACACGAATTGATCACCAAACTGAGTCTGAACTCACTCCAATCAATATATAGAAAGATTCCATGGGCTTTTTGATCCACTTTGAGGCCCAAATCATTGTATCCAAAATCTGATCTTTGCCATTGAAACTCAAGGTGACAGTTGCAAATTCTGGCTTATTCCTTGTTCCAAAAGGTTCCATTCAGTTGCAAATTGACTTTGGAATGTGTTTGGATCAAAAGCACAGCCTAAATTGCATTGGTTGTTGATTTGGATTAGTGACTTGCATTTGAAGAAATCATTTTAAAAGACAAACCATGGAATCAAGCCTCACTTCAAAAACGTAAAATTGCCAATGTCTTTGAAATGCATTTCCTGATCAATTTGGTATATCACATGGACGTGTTTGGACCCCAATCAAGAAATTCCCTTTTTTGACCTTTTAAGACTTTTAATTTCTTCCTTTCAAAACCATTTCAAACCAACTTCTCCTATGAACCAATTCAAAGCCTCCTTGATGCATGGTCAAGGTTAAAACCCTATTTTGAGCAAATTTCTAGTTGAACAATTTTCCATTTGAGGCCTCTAAGTTGGAGAGTTTGACCCATGCTTGAGAATGACCTATAATCACCAATACCCAAAATACCCCTGGCTTGCCAAGATCATAATTTGAGTTCTACAAATCCTCTTGAGAACTTCTAGTACTCTATGGAAAGCTAAGATCAAGATATAAAACTCTTATGTTGTCTAAGAACCCATTTGAAAATTCCTTGAAGGGAAAAAGTTGCTTGGAAGTCAAGTGACTTTCACAGATAAATTTCAGTGTCCTCTGATGACCTGTAATTTGCAAAGACCATAGCTTGAGTTCTACAAATCTTCTTGAAGACTTATCGTACTCAAATTAAAGGTATTGAGAAGCTCTACAAGTTTCATGTTGGCCAAAGATCCATTTGAAACTTGTATTTTGACTTATGTGGCTTTGAAGTTAGGCATTAAATAGGGGATTTTACATTAAAACCCTAATTTAGCAACTTCCCACATTCTTGATCTTTCTTTGCTTAACCTTGGCACAACAGCACACATGTATCAACATACCAATCCATGAATCCCATGACTTCAAAGTAGGCTTTGATGCTCTCCCATTACTCAGTTGAATTGGGGTTGACCCAGATGAAACCCTAGTTGACTGCACTTCAAATGTGGCTCTCATACTTGAATGAATGACTTGTCTCAGCTTCAATATGGCCCTCTAGGCACCCCATGAGATCCATAGACACCTCAAATCCACATTCCATGTTTCACATCCCACTGATGATTCTCAATATTCCTCAAGATAGGAGCAAAACCCACATGTAGGCACTCAAACTTCTCAAGACTTCAAATCATTTCTTGATGGCCTGGATGACTTCTCCTCTTGGATAACACACCTTGCTAGGCTCTTCTCATGATAGACACCTTGATCCCTTGTTGGATGCATGCTATGCTATGATATGCCAATGATTGAATTATGTACATGATGTAACTATGCAAATGAAATACAATGAAACATAAATCAGGCAAGAAAAGGTTGGGCAAATTTTGGGGTGCAACAGCTGCCCCTATTCAAACGGCTTGGACCCGACTGGGTGAAGAGCGAACGACATTCAAACAATCGAGGTACGAGACGGTTGAATACCAAGAAACCCGGAAATTTGCCAACCGCAGAAATGAACTGCACAACTACTTGGGGGACAACATCCCCTATCTGAATCTGGTTGTTACGGCAACAACTGATCCAACGTCTGATAATAATTCTGATTTCAACTTCAACCACCCATGTAACGCTACAGGTACTGAACAAATTTTGCAAAACACCTTCGTCCATAACTGGACCAACCTTGTCAACACAAGAAGTGAAACAAATTCGTCAACATGAATAGAAATTATGTCATTACAGGAGTAACCTTGTCCACATCTGGACCCAAATTTCGTCAAATCACGAATACATAAATCTGTCCCTGTTAGGACTCACCTCTCAACAACACAGGAATAGAACTTTGTCCATGCTAGGACGCTTGTTTCGTCAATACGAAGAAATCTCAGCTAAAACTTGTCCACGTCAGGACTCCACCTGCCGTCAACACGGAAAAATCCCGACAACTTCGCTGGGGATGACTCGTCTGCATTTCGTCATCACGAGGGGATGCTATCATCATAGGAATAAATTGTCCACGTCAGGAATAAACCCTCCACGTTAGGAATAAACTGTCCACGTTAGGAATAAATCGTCCACGTTAGGAATAAACTGTCCATGTTAGGAATGAACTGTCCACGTTAGGAATAAATCGTCCACGTTAGGAATAAACCGTCCACGTTAGGAATAAACTGTCCATGTTAGGAATAAACTGTCCACGTTAGGAATAAATTGTCCATGTTAGGAATAAACTGTCCACGTTAGGACTAAACTATCCATGTTAGGAATAAACTGTCCACGTTAGGAATAAATTATCCACGTTAGGAATAAACTGTCCACGTTAGGAATAAACTGTCCACGTTAGGACTCACATCTCGTCTTGATTTGTCCACGTTAGGACTCACATCTCGTCAGCACAAGAAAATCCTATCAGCATGGGAGTAAATCGTCCATGTCAGGACACCGTTTCGTCAACACGAAGAAGGATAAATTCGTCCACGTTAGGACTCGCGCATCTTTGAACCACTGAGGAAATAAAACCTGTCCACGTCAGGACTCACGCTTCGCCAACACGAAGACATATAAATTTGTCCACGTCAGGACTCGCGCATCTTGTCAACACGAAGAACTATAAACTTGTCCACGTCAGGACACACATTTCGCCGATACGAAGGAAGATATCTGCTGGGGATAAATGTTCCACGAAGAGTAATCAATTTGTCCACGCCCGGACTTCACATTCCGTCAAACCTGTCCACGTTAGGACTGGCACATCTCGTCAACCCGAGGAAATAAATTTGTTCATGTTAGGACACCCACTTCACTAGCACGAAGAAATCCCATCAATACAGGAATAAATTGTCCATGTCAGGACTCATATCTCGTCAACACGAGGACCTCCTATCAATATAGGCAATAAAATTTTGACGACTTCCGGGGAAATCCTTCTGTCAACCAGTAGGGAAATGCATCCGTTTATCCATACGGGAGGATACTCTGAATACAGTTTCTCTGCTTATCTCTGCAGTAGCTAACTCCACTAGTCCCAACCCACAAACTTTTTAGCACTAACGTGACAGCGACTTTGAGGATGACTCCACGGAGGATATTTGGAAACCAAACTGCCGGACGCCTGTTTCAATAACCGGCGGCACCATTCTGAAATTTTGATTCATAAAACCCTTTGACGCTGACGTAACAGCAAATTTGAAGAAGACAATCCGCTGGCCGGATAAGAGGAACTTCAACAAGCCACTCTGGCGGGGAAAACAAGAGAAATTTAAACAAATAACTCTGCTCGGGGACAAAGAGAAACTTAACCAATTAACTCTGTGGGGAAAATAGTAAGATGAACCGTATCATCACACGTCTCACGGCAAGACCTCGAATACCTGGTAATAGATCTGAGCCAGAACTCCATACTCCTGCTGAGAAAAACACACCTGAAAGCAAAAGGTTAACCAACCTGATTTACGTTTCAAAAATGCGTATGTTTGACAATGGCGTAATGCTCCGTACGGCACGGAAATGCTACGCGTTTGAGTAGATGCGAATATGACGATATATGCAAATGCAAATGCAAGCTCAAGCTGTCGGGGCCACTCTGGCAATGATGTCTCAACAACATGAATACTGAGGGTAACGCCAACTCCGCTGAGGAGAACAAGTATCTCAAAATATCATGGCGAAATAAACGCCAGGAACACAACCATCTCTACAGGGGAGAGATTAAACACCAATTTCCACTGGGAGGGAAGAAACACCTTGCTGGTGAACAAACTTAGCTGGGGGAGAAGCGATACTTCTAGGCAAAACACACTGTCTGGGCACAGTTTACATATTTAGAGTTACGGACTCTGCTGAGGATCAACATCCTGTCAATGGCAAGACGACCTGTGGGAAGCAAGAAAACCATCCTTCGCGGATATAAACTTTTCGAACCAACAACTCGGTTAGCTATTGAGGGAATCTCCCATGCTGGAGATTGAATGTGCACATCTTCGATTCGCTGAGGAGCGCAACCTCTGCAGGGGACATTGATTTTGACTTGCTGGGATTAATCCTATGGACGGCTTTCCATGAGGACACTCTTCTGGGGAAAGTAATTCCCTCCTTCGGGAAGGGATAAATGTCACTTCAAATCTCCGGGGATAAGCTGCGACTAGCTGAGGAATGACATCAACTGGAGTCAGGTCTTACGTCAAGCGACCTTGGCTGGGGAATACAATTCCTGACCATTTGCTCCAAAGGTAAGAACCCTGCAAAACACAAACGAGACAAAACAGGCCTATACAACAAAATCTATCCGGGTTAGCATCTGTGACATTACTTCAGTCAATTCGAAGTTTTAGCAATTATTGGCAAGGGCCAGCAAGATTATACATGTGCAAGTTTATCAAAACATTGGCGTCTTTCACAAACAAAATAGTAAAGAACAAACATCAAGTACTGAATAACATGCTTTATTGATAATGGGCCTCTGAATAGGCAAAGTTTTGTACACTGGATGCAACTCCTGAAAAGAGGAAGTTACGCACACACATACATACATATATGCACAAGAAGCATAAATAAAATACAAAACAATATTTGTATACATGTCGGCAACGTGGTACAGACAAACACCATGAGCTGATCCTCCTATGACTCGCCTGACTCTGCGCTTTCCCGGTACTCGATCTTCGGAAGAGATTGTTTTTGGATAAACGGCCCCCCAGGTACTCCCAAACCACTAAGTAATGCCGTATCAAATCCGGACCGCAGTCATTTGCTTTTTCAATCCCTAACTTTTGCGTGAACCGCCCTTTGCGGGTTTTCAATTCACCGGGATACCCTTTTTTTGCCGAAGTCGCCCTTTTCAGGTTTTCGACTTTGTGGGTGTACATCTTTTCAATTTTATCCCTAACTTTTTCCCGAACCTTTTATTCCTTTTTTATGGTTCGCCGGGATGCCCCATTTTTGTCTGGACTCTCTTTTTACTATCCAGCGGGTCACTTTCAAGCAAAGTATTTTTAAACTGCGTCCGAATTCACAGGAGACGTAAAGTCTTCACCATCCATGGTGGATAGTAACAAGGCTCCTCCAGAGAAGACTTTTTTGACAATGTAGGGACCTTCGTAATTGGGAGTCCACTTGCCCCTGTGATCTGTTTGTGGTGGGAGAATCTTTTTCAAAACAAGATCGCCCGTCTGAAAGCTTCGAGGGCACACCTTCTTATCGTAAGCTTTCTTCATTTGACTCTGATACAGCCGACCGTATGCTAGAGAAGCCAGTCTCTTCTCATCCATTAAACTGAGCTGATTCAGTCTATCTTTAACCCATTCTGCCTCATCGAGTTGGACATCACGTAAAACCCTCAGGGAAGGAATCTCGACCTCCAACGGTAACACTGCCTCCATCCCGTATACCAATGAGAAAGGGGTTGCCCCGGTTGATGTGCGTACCGTCGTATGATAATCGTGCAAAGCGAAAGGTAGCATCTCGTGCCAATCCTTATACGTCACAACCATCTTCTGAACAATCTTCTTTATGTTCTTATTGGCTGCTTCGACAGCGCCATTCATCTTGGGCCGGTAAGGAGAAGAGTTGTGATGCTCAATCTTAAAATTCTGACACAGCTCTTTCATCATTTTATTATTCAAATTCGAACCGTTGTCGGTGATAATCCGCTCAGGTATTCCATATCTGCAGATAATATCTCGTTTGGTAAATCTGGCTACCACTTGTTTGGTGACATTGGCATATGATGCTGCTTCCACCCATTTGGTGAAGTAATCGATTGCCACCAAAATGAACCGGTGTCCGTTTGATGTCGTGGGCTCAATCTTACCAATCATATCAATCCCCCACATCGAGAAAGGCCACGGTGTTGACATCACATTCAGAGGGCTCGGAGGTACATGGATCTTGTCCGCATAAATCTGGCATTTATGACACCTTTTTGAAACTTGAAACAATCTGTTTCCATAGTTAGCCAATAATAACCTGCCCGCAGCAGTTTTCTCGTCATAGCATGCCCACCAGCATGTGTACCAAATGTACCCTCATGTATCTCTTCCATGAGCAACTTCGCCTCTTTCTCATCCACACAGCATAGCAACACCAAGTCATGGTTTCTTTTGTACAGGACACCATCTGGATTCAGATAGAAATTGCCAGCCAATCTCCTGAGAGTCTTCTGATCTCGACTGGATGCCCCAGCCGGATACTCCTTGTTCTTCAGGAAATTTTGGATGTCAAAGTATCAGGGTTTACCATCAGGAGCCTCGTCAATGGCAAATATGAATGCAGGCCTATCGAGCCGAGAGATGACAATCTGGGGAGCCTCGTTCTAGAAGTTAACTTTATACATTGAAGACAATGTCGCCAGGGCGTCAGCCATTTGATTTTCTGCTCGCGGTACGTGATGCAATTCCACCTTGTCAAAGAAAGGCAACAATATCCTTGCATAGTTCATATAGGGTATTAAATTGGGCTGACGTGTCTCCCATTCTCCTTTAATCTGATTCACCACTAGAGCTGAGTCTCCGTATACATTCAGATGCTTGATTCGCAAATCAATGGCTTCTTCCAGACCCATGATGCAAGCCTCATATTCAGCCTCATTATTGGTAACGGGAAAGGTCAATCGGGCAGTAAAGGGGATGTGCGACCCCTGAGGAGTAGTGATAATTGCACCTATTCTGCTACCATAGGAATTCACAGCTCCGTCAAATATCAACTGCCATTTGGAACCCAACTCTGGTCCTTCGTCTGGCAACGGTTCTTCACAATCTTTCATCTTCAGGTACATGACATCCTCGTCAGGAAAATCAAACCTCATCGACTGGTAGTCCTCAACAGGCTGCTCCGCAAGGTACTCTGACAGAACGCTACCTTTAATAGCCTTTTGCGAGACATATTGGATATCGTATTCTGTTAACACCATCTGCCATCGGGCAATTCTTCCGGAGAGTGCTTGCTTCTCAAACACATATTTGATTGGATCCATCTTTGAAATTAGCATGGTTGTATGATTCAGCATGTACTGCCTCAAACGTTTGGCGGCCCAGGCTAGCGTGCAACACGTCTTCTCGAGCATTGAGTATTTGGACTCACAATCAGTAAACTTCTTACTCAAATAGTAGATCGCATGCTCTTTATGTCCGGTCTCGTCGTGTTGACCGAGAACACAACTCATACTTTCCTCAAGAACCGTCAAATACATGATCAAATGTCTTCCGGCCACTGGGGGTATCAAAACAGGAGGTTCCTGCAAGTATTCTTTTATCTTGTCGAACGCCTTTTGACAATTTTCATTCCAGGTCAACACCTGATCCTTTTTCAACAACTTGAATAACGGCTCGCAGGTCGCAGTTAGGTGAGATATGAACCGAGCGATGTAGTTCAACCTCCCTAAAAACCCACGCACTTCTTTTTCTGTTTTAGGCGTCGACATTTCTTGTATAGCTTTTATCTTTGCAGGATCAACCTCTATTCCCTTTTTCGCTCATAATAAACCCCAGCAGTTTACCCGATCTCACCCCGAATGTGCACTTGTTAGGGTTCAGTCTCAACCTGAACTTCCTATGTCTTTTGAACAGTTTCAGCAGATTAACCAAATGCTCGTCCTCCGTCTGGGATTTGGCAATCATATCATCAACATAAACCTCGATCTCTTTGTGCATCATGTCATGAAAGAGGGTCGTCATAACACGTTGATATGTTGCCCCAGCATTCTTCAGTCCGAAGGGCATCACTTTGTAGCAAAATGTTCCCCAGGGAGTAATGAAGTTAGTCTTCTCCATGTCTTCTGGCGCCATTTTGATCTGATTATAGCCTGAGAAGCCGTCCATGAAGGAGAATACGGAGAACTGAGCAGTGTTATCAACCAGCACATCAATATGAGGAAGTGGAAAGTCGTCTTTCGGGCTCGCCCTATTCAAATCACGGTAGTCTACACACATTCGTACTTTACCGTCTTTCTTCGGCACGGGTACTATATTAGCGACCCATGACGGATAAGTTGTAACATCTAGGAAACCAGCATCCCACTGTTTTCGAACTTCCTCCTTGATTTTCACAGCCATGTCTGGTCTGGTTCTTCTGAGTTTCTGCTTTACAGGCGGACATTCCTCTCGCAACGGAAGACGGTGCACAACCATGTCCATATCCAACCCAGGCATATCCTCGTATGACCAAGAAAATATAACGCTATACTCTCGCAATATCTCAATCAGCTTTTGCTTGACGTCGCTCTGCAGCGCAGCCCCTATACGGATATTTCTCACAACTTCTTCCGACCCCAAGTTGATAATCTCAATTTCCTCCTGATGAGGCAGAATGATCCTCTCTTCCTGTTTCAACAGACGAGTCAGCTCCTCTGGCAAGTCGTTATTCTCAACAACCTCTTCCTCTGCTTGGAATACCGGGTGCTCGAAGTCGAAACGAGTCATAGGCGGTTCGTAAGAGATGTCATCTGAAATATTAGTCCTGCAAAGGAAATGGTTAAACGCTTCAACATGCAAACAAAGCAAATACCCACGTTGCCATTTATTGTTAAAGTAAAAACAAGAAAAACAGGGATCACAATATTTGTATATGAAAAACGCCTTTATTTCATGATTAAACAGTGCAATACACATAATCAAGTAGCCCTAAGGTAAAATCACTATGCCCCGGGTAGGACAGAGGATTATTCAACAATTGATAAAACAAATCATTACTGTTTAAAAGTCACTGGGACAGTTTCCCGGATGGACCAGTTGCAGAGACTTTGTCCTGGCACGCTTGGCTTGATCCACGCGTCCATATCGCAGTTGCTATCTCCGTCTTCAGCATCGGAAATAGCGTTGGTAGTCTCAAAGCACACCCCGCTTGGCGTAATCGTGACCGGTCCCTTGAACCTGGGCACTCCTGAAGATGACGCTGACGACGTCAGTCGATACCCTAGCCCAAACTTGTCATTCTTCACGGGAATCTCCAAATCCTGCCCCAGCCTTTAGTCTCACCAGTCTGCACTAAAGCTTGAGCTTCCTTGTAGGACGAAATTGCCACCTCTGATACTTTGCTGGAACCCTGAGCTTAGTCTTTAACCCGTAACCCTTCGAAGGCGTGACAAGGCGTCTCGTGTATTTCTCCGCCGACCTCAACATATCTGAACGAGGATAGGTGACTGACCAAAATGTCCTCCTCCCCGCAAACGGTAAAAACACTATCACCCACCATGTACTTCAACTTCTGATGCAATGTGGACGTTACGACCCCTGCAGCGTGGATCCATGGGCGCCCAAGAAGGCATCTATAAGCTGGATGGATATCCATGATGTAGAATTCAGTATCGAAAATTTCCGGCCCCACCTGAAGCGGTAATGTTATTGACCCAAACACTGATCTTTTCGTCCCGTCAAACGCCCTCACAACCAAATCGCTGGGCGTGCAGATAATTCCCCGTACGTCCAATTTCATCATGGCTTTCTTTGGCAATACGTTCAACGACGATCCAGTATCCACCAATACATGCGACATTACGGTGCCCCGACATTCCACGATATATGCAAGGCCATGTTGTGCTCTCGACCCCTGGGTGTTAGGTCAAAATCTGTGAAACCTAGGCTATGTCCAGCATTGACATGTGCCTTTACCCCCTCTAACTGATTTACAGGAACTTCTTGAGGCACAAATAACGTATCCAGAATCTTTAGTAAGGCGTTCCGGTGGGCCTCGAAACATAATAACAACGACAAGATAGAAATCTTCGACGGCGTCTACTGTAGATGTTCAACAATTTTGTAGTCGCTTTTACGAATCAGTCTCATGAACTCCTCTACGTCCTTGAGCGACGTATCCTTTTCTTTCGACTGAGTAGGCCCGTTTTCACTTACCTTGGCTTTGTCTTTGGCCAATCTCTCCGCTTCTATTTCAGGTGAGGTGAAGATCCTTCCGCTACGGGTCATGCCCCCCGTTCCAACGACGTTATCAACAGCCCCAGCTGGCTGGCTATTCATCACAATCTTTTCACCGTTGCAATATGCTTCCAATCCGTACGTCCACGGGACAACTTTCGTACTCTCAAAGGGAACAGGCCCTGCTTTGGTAATCGTGATAGTTGGCCGCTGGGTGGGCGCCGTTATCGTTATAGTCTTCCTCGGGATCGTCACCGTTGCAATATCATTCTGCTCTTCATATAATGCCTCCACAGGCTTCTCAACCGCGGTTCGATCAAATTGCAAGGTCCCTTCGTCGATCATGGCCTGAATGCCCTGTTTCAAATCAGTACAACCCTCAGGCTGGGTCCAACACTCTAAACAGTATTCATCACAACCAGGGAATACTCCCCCTCGGAGAAACCTGCTTTTTACTTCACTCAATGGTGGCTTCAGTTCGTTAACATCCGTCACCAAGTTCAAATTTTCTTCTGTCAAGATAGCATTTGCCCCATGATTAGGCATAGGTTGTTGTACAATATTGGGCCCCACCTGGCCAAAGTTGATGGCTTTACTGTTCAACAAGTCTTGAACTTTATGCTTGAAAGCATGACAAGATTCTACATCATGTCCGACCACCCCGGAATGGAATTCGCAATGCTTACTAGCGTCGTACCCATAAGGAAGTGTCGGTCCTGTAGGCGGCTCCAATGTTCTTTTCTCAACCAAGTTCAAACCCAACAGTGTTTGAAGAAGCTCTGCATACGTCGACAGAGCCTTATCAAATACCCTCTTCGGCTTTGCATTCTGAAACCTTCTCTGACCCTGATTCTGCCTTTGTTGCTGCTGTGGTTGTTGTTGCTGTTGTTGTTGTTGAATTGGAATAGTAACACTGGCTATTTGTTGAGGTTGAACATACTGATTTCGACCTCTGCCACGGCCTCTACCATCAAACACAGTGCTGGTATCACCTTGTCGTCTTCCGCCGAACGCTTTTCTCGCACCCCCAGCTGAAGTAGATTCACCTGCCTGAATCTTCCCAATTTTAATTCCATTTTCGATCCTTTCTCCCATAAGGATCATATCGGAGAAGCTACCCATCGAAACATTGAGTAACTTGTCATAGTTCATTCCTGTAAATATCCCCACAAACATATCATTCATCTCCCTTTCAACCAAAGGAGGGTGCACCCGAGCTGCCATATCGGGCCACCGCTGCGCGTACTCTTTGAAACTTTCACCACTTTTCTGCGACAGATTCTGCAACTGAACTCTGTTCGGCGCCAAATCACTGTTGTATTTGTAATGCATAACAAAAGCATCAGCTAACTGCTTCCAGCTTCTAATCTGAGTGGGCTCCAGCCCCATGTACCATTCCAAAGATGGTCCCGATAAGCTATCCTGAAAGAAATGCATGAGCATCCTTTCATCATTGGAATACGCAGACATCCTCCTATAATAAGAACGTACATGGACCTTTGGGCAGGTATCCCCTTTGTATTTGTCGAATGTTGGAGCCTTGAATTTCAATGGCACCCTCAGCCCTGGTACCAACCCCATAGTAGTCATATCTAACCCTGCGGAGTTTTGATCAACCACACCTTTCATCTGCTCCTCTAGCATTCTGATCCTCTGAATAGGGTCAATAGGGCCTTCAGGTCCCATACCTCTTCCTGAAAAAGCGTCATCCTGTTGATCCACATTCCAGTCATTGCCATACCCATCGTAACCCATGTTACGGCCAAATCCTTGCTGATTGAACACAGGACCCTGTCCTCGGTTGCCGAACCCTTGATTGACCCCAGCAAGTCCAAAACCATTGTTGAAGGGAAATGCTCCAGCGCCGTTCACATTACCGAATCCACCATTACCGTAGCCATACCCCTGATTATTTTCGTAACCATCATTACCAAAGCCTTGATTGTTGAACCCGAAGTTCCCGTCCTGATTGACATTGCCATACCCATTGTTTCCGAAGCCAGCATTGTCAACGAATCCTTGATCAGCATCCACAGTGTTGCCTTTGTTGTTAACAACATGCCCATCACCACCATTCCTAGTATTGCCATTACCAGTGCCAGCACCTGCACCAGTACCAGTGTTTTCGTTGACAGTCACAACAGGTGGAGTAACAACTGCCAGTATTTCGTCCTCCCGGCGAGGAGTTTCAACAGAAATGTGGTCAGTATTGCCATTTCTGTTTTCCCGCGTCAGCAGCGGCTACACCAAAGTCTAGAGATTCTCCTGGCCCTTGGCCATGCTTTCCATAGCTTGCATGAACAGAGTCAGCTTCTCACGGATTTCCTGCATCTCGACCTGAACTTGATCCATTATCTTCTTTTAGTTGTTTCTGGTTGAGTAGCGGTGGACTCTTTGGTCTTCAATCCTGAAAAACCTGTGAGATGTAGGAAATAAGATACTGATTCAACACGTAACTGGCAATGCAAAATGAATATGCAGATGCAATATGTGTCTGTGCGTTAGGGAGATCAACCCCTGATTCTAGTGCCAAAGTGCCAGTGCAGTGACAGTGATAAGAAGCTTGGATTCATATACGGAGAAAACATCTCATATATTGCTGCAAAGAGCCCAACAAGGCAAAAATACAATATCACTGAGTGTATAATAACAAGAAGGCATGACCTCAACCAACAATCCTGGTGATGGCCAGCACAATGCAAATAAAGCATACAACAGTACATAAGGTGCTCAAGTGCGTACATATGTTCGATATTCCTCTAACAATCTCCTAGTCTTGGGATGATCCGGCTGAGAAAGCAACCCTTCAACAAGCGAGTATCTTTTCCTGATAACACCCTGGAGATCCCCAATGGATTCCTCCCAAACACCTTCTCCAAAGCAATCCTCTAGCTTCCGCTTCTGGGATGCAGACTCTTTCTTACGCTTGATAACTTTGTTCAACGAATTCTGAGTGGCGTATCTCCGCATAACCTCTTCTTCAGACTTTTTCTGGCTAGCTTTCAACCGCTCTTCCAGTTCAGAGATCTGCAGCTTCAACTTATCTTCTCTCTCTTTGTTGTTTGCCAGTGTAGCATTCCAGGTTTTGTTGAATGTGGAGATCTCCCGGTAGGCTATATCAAGCGCTTTCTTCTTAGACTCCAGCATATCATGAGAGCTCTTGAAATCTATCCCCAAACGTTCACGCTTCTTTCGTTGTTCAGTCAGTTCTGCACCTAACTGGTTCACCAGCTTTGTTTGCTGCTTGAAGGAATATACGACTTCATTCCTTTCGTTCCTGAGTTGCACTAGCTCTTCTTCCAACTTCTCGTTGGCCTTCATCAAAGCTTCCTTCTCCTGTACAACCTGTTCATACCTCTCAATAGGCACAGTAGTTGGCTCCTCATCCACGAAGGGAGCAGGAGGTAATACTGCAGGAAACGACATCAGCACCTGCTTTGCCCTATCTTGGATCCAGACTTGGTACGGAGGATAGGCTTGACTATCATTCTTACCCAGCAACGGCTTCCCTTTCTTGCGGATGTTATTCCAAGCCTGCTGAAGCTTGGATAACAATTCTCCACTCAGATCACTTGTGAAGTACAGAGATTCCTGCACTTCCTCCTCTTTTGGCGGGCTTCTCAAAGCATAACCGAGTTGCCTGATCAACAATGCCGGATTGTAGTTAATGCACCCTTTCCTCCCAATCATAGGAACGTTAGGATATCCTGTGCAGCTGTAGATAATCTCAGATCCCAGTAAATCTCTATCAAACCAGACAACATCTTCTGAAGAAAGCCCCATCAGACGCTCAGACCATTCCACCGTAGCTGAAGACTCAGCAAAGATACCCTTCTTGGGCAGGTGACTATCAAACCACATATACAACAAAGGCACACAACAAGAGACTTTCTTGCCCCTCCTATTCTCGTTCTTATAATGCAGAGAGTGATAGAAGTCTCCAATCAGTGTAGGCACAGGATTGCCTGAAGCAAATATATAGAATGCATCCAAATCAACAAAGTCAGGCATATTAGGGAACAGTACAATGCCATAGATACACAAAGCAAGGATAGCATTAAACACAATCCAACAGCCACTCTTGGCATACTCTTGTGCTTTCCCAACCAAGAACTTGAGAGAGAAACCAGAAACTCCATTCCATGAGGTCAACAGCAACTCTGAGGAGTCTAAATGCAAAGCAACAGCCAAATCCTCCAGCTTGGGCTCAGCACCCATATGAATGAAGGGTACCCTGTTCTGAATGGTTAACTCGAAGACCTCAGCATATTCTTCCATGGTCGGAGCCATAATGAAGTCAGGGAAAGTAAAACACCTCAACGGGGGATCATAAAACTGCATAAGCGCGTACAATCCGTTCAGCTCATACGTGGATGGTTTGTAAACCAACCTAAGCAGTTTCCCATAACTCTTCCTGAAGCTTCTCTTCACATCATCATCAGCTAAAGACATCAACCCAAGCAAAGAAGTAACATCTGGAGTAGGCAACTTGTATGCCACAGTCTTCTTCAAAGTATCCATAATAGCAGCAGACACAAATCCGAGCAACTAAAATCAGAGGGTATGAAATGCACCTGCAGCACAGACACACGTTAATGATATGCAAAATGAGTATGCAACAATGCAATATGCAAACATGCAACAGGGATCAAGTGATATATTGCTGAAGAGATCCATCCACAATATCTGTCTCAACAGACCCACAATACTGCTCAACCCTGGTCTCAACAGACCCATAATAATGCTCCACTTTGATCTCAACAGACCTATAACAAAGCTCCAACCTGGTCTCAATAGACCTATAACACTGTCCTGATGAAGAACCCCAAGTAACCACACATACTGATCCAATATTAAGAAAACCGGGTAGTCTGGAGGTCAAGTTTCCTGCATGTCCCAATCCCTCTCACAGGTAGGTGTCCTATCAACTGACACAAGGTACGGCATCCTATGCGGTCGTCGGCGTCACAGACTTTCAAGACTGATGATACGATACCCAGAAGGTGTGGCATCATCATGTCCTGAAGAGGCCTCACTTAGCCAACTTCCAATTGATCGGTCCCCAGAGTCGACAATCCAACTAACCAACAACCCCCTCAACCCAAAGGGTTGAAAAAGAAGTCAACCAGAAGAACCTCGTCTGAGCGTGAATTTTGTGGGACACTAGTACATGCAAAGCATGCACGCGCCCACTACTTTCCACAACTAATTCTAGGTGCACTCAAGCCCAGGTCCGACTTATCTCTCAATAGATCACCCCTTCCCACAACAGCAATAATAATATAAAGCTGAATAAAAATACGGAAAGTAAAGACAGAAAGGTAAATCCATACAAAACCCACGACGGGAAAACAAGCGCTAGGATTGACTCGCGTAGGGAACCGTTGGAGTCCCCAGCTGTCGCTACTGCGAAAATCGGCGCCGGCTATGACAGAAGAGTCGCCACCGTGCGTTATTTATCCCAACGGAGGGAAAGGAAACGCTCAGAGTAAACCTAACGCAAAACGGGAAAGGAATGGTCGTCGCAACCAAATTCCTGGATTCGGGAGTCGATTACGCAAGGGGAAGGTATTAACACCCCTCACGTTCGTCGTACTCGACGGGATCCACGCTTGTTTTCTAGTACGGATTGTATTCTATCTATTCTATAGGTCTGGGTTAAAAAGGAAAAGAAAATGACTCGGCAAAGTATCACACTTCATGCCTACGTATTCCCGTCTGGAACGAGAAATCAGAGTCAACGTAATTCGCCTAACTACGGGAAAGGAGGGGAAGGTTGCTCGCTAGGATACGGCATCCTATGCCTACGTACTTTTATACAGCATAAAAGATCAGAATAAACATAGTTCGGGCTACGGAAGACACAAGCTTGTCTGACTGGTTTTTTATTACCTTATGAAAGGGTTTTTCTTGATTAAGAGTCCAAGCGGACAAAAATGACACTTTGATGTTTGTTTTGAATCTTTTACGAAAGAAGTGTTTTTTAGTTTGTGTGCAATCTCTGACGTACTAGAGACTATGATATGAGAGTGACTACGTCGCATGTCACCCAAAGGGTGCCACACTAAGCAGCCAGACTACTGGAAAGAAGCTCTCCAGCAACCATTTCTCAAATAGCTTAAGGCTCGTAACGTACGACATCGATTAACCTTATTACTATATTTTTGAGTTGTTTTGAGATAAGAGAAAGAAGCTCTAAAAAGCCTAGGGTTGAAAAGGGAATAAAAACTAACCTAATGTTGTCGTGCATGGATAAGAATCCTAATGTCTGTCATAATTCCCTCCTGCACAGAGGAAATCAGAGATCCTAGGGGATAAACAGAAAAGAAAGAAAGCAAGTACAGTAAAATGCATGCAATGCAGCAATACAAGCGAGGCAAGGGAGTCCTGCTCAACCTCGAACCTGGGAAAACAACAGGCAAAGTGAATCAACATTCACTTCAAACCTAAAAGGGGGCAAGCTGCACAAGCCAACAAACAATACAGAAAAACCAAAATAAAACAGAGGAGGCAGCCCAAGCAGCAACATCAAACTCCCACAGTTGACAGCACAAGCAGCAGCTCTGACAGCAACAGTTGGTTAAACAGCAAAAAGTTGATAGCAACAACCTTCATCTTCATGAATAACTCCCATCTTCAAGTTTCAACTCTCCAATCTTCAACAAGCACCAGGCTTCAACAAGCTACCAGCCTAAGCAAGCTCAAACCCCAATCAGTAAACAGCTTCAACAAGCCCCTGACTTCATCTTCAATCAAGTAGTAAAACCCTAGCTTCAACAAGCTACCAGCTTCAACAAGCACAAACCTCATCTTCAACAAGCTTCAACAAACACTAAGCTTTCTCTTTACCAAGCTTCAACAAGCACCTCCAAGGGAGAATCAATCAACAAGATCAGGTTGAAATGTTAAGAAGCTCAATGACAACCAAGGGAAGCCATTAAGATCTTAACACTATAAAGGAACTGTATCCTCAAAGTTCTACCCTTAAAGCATGCAATTCATCCCTCCAAGGGAGAGATGTGGCTTCTTTAAGAGGACTTTATGTCATTGGATTGAATGGAGATGAACAATATACTCCATGTTTGAAGAAACAAACAAAACTACTCTGATGCTCTTCCTAAAACCCTAGTTTTCCTATGCTCCTGGCAAGCACTCCACCAGATGAGAAAATATTCAACTCCAAGCTCCTTCAAGCTCTCCAAAGCATCTTCAATTGGTCTTCATGATCACCCAAGCTCAAAAGCAACACCACCCTAATCTAAGGGGAACTATTGAATCAAACTAGGCAAGTTAGTTCATCAGAAACACCTAGAAGTTAGTCCTAAAACTAATTCTACTTAAAATACCAAAAGTGATTGGAAAATCCTACAAAAATTACTAAGTGTTTCTAAACCTCTTAAGGATATTCCATACAAAAACCAGGGGGTAAATCATTCATTTGGACCTAAAACTATGCCCTAAACCTAAGGGTACTATCCTAAAACCCTAATTCTAAACCACCTAATGTTTATTGTTCAAAACAACCTAAAATTATCTCAAAAAAATATGAGAAAATTACTATGGGGACATGCATATCTAAGCTATCTAGCCCAAAAAGAATCAACTCAAAATTCATCACCAATCATTCACAATAAAATCAGCAAAATGGCATACCAAACATATCAAAATAAAAGCAATTAAAAATACAAAAATGCAAATAAAATATAAAATGCATGAATTAAAGAAATTTTAATCCTATTAAATTCTACACATTTTAAAGAGTTAGGGAAAAAATCTAGCTTAAAAAGACTAATTTTTCTATTTATTGTGAATTTATTTCTATACTATATGAAAAATATGAAATTAGAAGAAAATAAAGAAAATTAATAAAGTTGCGTGTTAGATAGCAATTAATTTCAGTTGAAATCCAAACCTGGGCCCAAGAGGGGGTGCGTATATCAAACTGACTTAAGCCCAATCCAAACTAAAACGAAATCAGGAAAAGAAATGAAAAATGAAAAAAGCTTGTGTCAAATAGCAATCAGAACTAGTGTAAAAATCAACTTGGGCCACGCAAGGGGTGCCAATAACATTCAGTTCACTAAGCCCACCCAAAATTGGTTAATGAAACACTGAGTTTTGATCTAAACTCAACTCCTCAGAAGATGAAACAAAATTGTGGTCGTGGATTTGAGTCTCCAGTCAAGGTCAACTTATGATCTAAGGGCCCTGGGTCATCGTCCCCAAAACATTTGAAAATGGAGGGAGAATCTCAGACGGTGGCCTGAGCTTTGCGCCACCGTCTTCTCCGGCGAAGGCATCCCAAAACCTCATCAACCAAGCCAACTAAATACCCTATTCCACCTAAAATTTCATCCTGGTCATGAATATCAACTCCAAATTCATTGATTCTCACCCTAACTCAAAACCCGATAGAAGTTGCAGAAAAATCACCAAATCTTGATCAACTCAATTCTTGCAATTAAAGATCCTAAACTCATCTACATATTTCAGTCATCAATTCTAACCATCTGAACGCCATTGAAACCTCAAGAATCTCAAGATATATGCTTCAACAAAAAATGCATCATACTTAATTTGGTCTCTAATTGCTCCCAAACCTATCCAGAAACGATCCTTATGTATCCTAGGTCCTAACTGTTGCACCCTAAAATTTGCTCAACCTTCTTCACTTGGTTTATGTTTCAATTACATTAGCATTTGCATATAGAGTCATGTGCATAGTCTGATCATCTGCATAGCATAGCATAACAAGTTATCCAACAAGGGACCAAGTACTATTCTCATATCTATGATCCTATCTAGAGGTTATTGTTCAAATTCAACCTTATCCAAGTCATCAGGAAGAAATTGAAACCCATAGAGGTCATTGGACCAAGCAGTGGATCTATCTCCTATCTGAGGGTACTTGAAGATCTTCAAAGAAGTTGTGAGCTGTGAATTGAGCATGGAGGGTATATAGAAATCATAGAGGACCTAGAGAGTCATTTTGAAAGTGAGACAGGTCATTGATGTGATTACAAGAGTTGCAGTTGAAGACAGTCAACTAGGGTTTCATCTGGGTCAACCCTAGGTCAAATGATTGATTGAAAGGCATCAAGGTCTATTTGAGAGATGTGGGGTTCATCATTTGACATGTAGATAAGGATGTGGTGTTGTGCCAAGAAGAAATCAAGAGAAATCAAGAAGAAGTGGAGTTTCTAAATTAGGGTTTCTGTGTAAAATCCCCTGATTTAGGGCAAACTTCCAAGCAAGATAATTCAAAATGCAAGCTTCAAATGGATCCTTGGTCAACATGAAACTCGTAGAGGATCTCAATACCTTTAATTTGAGTGGTGTAAGACATCAAGGAGATTTATATAACTCAAGTTATGGTCCTTGCAAGTTACAGGTCATCTGAGGTATCTAAAATTTTGTCTGTGAAAGTTACTTGTCTTCCAAGCAACTTTTACCCCTCAAGGAGATTTCAAATGAATTTCTGGTCAACATAAGAGTTGTTCCTCATTGTATTAGCTTTCTAGAAAGGTATGGTATGCCTTCATCTGATTTGTGGAACTCTACTTATGGCCTTGGCAAGCAAAGGGTATTTTGGTCATTTGAGAATTACAGGTCATTTCAAGCCTATGCCCAAAACTCATACAAGGAAGCTTCAAATGAAAAACTTCAGAACATCAAACTTTCTCCAAATGACATTTTGAGTCTAGAAAAGTGATCATGAAAGTTTGGAAAGGCTCATAGCTCAAGGTTTCAAATTTGGTCATTTAAAAGTGAATTTAATGAATAAAAGTGACCTAAAATGGAGATTTTTCATAATATGGCCAAATGGGATGAAATTATAGGTCATTTTGATTGGAAAAAATGTTTTAAGAACATTGGAAAAAGTAGATTTTTGAGTTTAGGGCAAAGTTTGAGAGATACCATTGGTTACTTATGTATGAAGTTAACATATCCAAAATTCAAGGGAATTGTGCACAAGAAGTTTCTACCAAGTTCTAGAAAGGTCCATGAGTGTCTATATATTGAGTAGAGTGACTTCATTCACGGGTTGGTGATTCATTTTGATCAAAATACCAAGTTTCATCTCATTCTTCCATTTTGCAAATCCATTTCAAACTCTATCAAATCTCCATCATTCTCCACAATTCTTGATCCTATCATCATCTACATCCATCATAGATCAAGTTTTCATCAAAATCTGTTTGAATTGAGGAGGAATTCGTGCTATCCAACTTCATCATCCAAATTGCAAAAGGAAGTGGTTATGGCAATCCAAGGAGTTTGAGCAAGAACTACTGCATACAGAATCAAGAACCAAGTTTATTGATCAAATCCCAAGCATTGCAAGCTTTGGATCCAAGGAATTCTGCATCTGTTTTCATCTTTAAACCAGGTTAGTGTTTTCATCGATTTGGATAGATTTAGTTAGCATGTTAGAGAATCATTAGGTTAGAATGGTTAGGCATGGTTAGATGATTGTTTCTGATGACTTTGAAGTCAATTCATGGAGGTTACCATTGAAGCACCAAAACTGTTAGGGCTTAGAACACCTAGGTTAAGGTATGATAATATTGGTTAGATAGATAAAAATGATCGGCATGGCGCGTAGATTGTATTAGTATAAAAGTTAGCAAGAATTGGCAAGGTTGATCTCAGTGTAAAATGGTGGAATCTAGGTCTGATACCTATCGGGTTTGGTTATTGATTGAGTTTTGGAGAAAATCGAGGCCATGGCTGTGTAGAGGAGAAGAAGGGGAGCATTTTTGCTTTTTACAGATTTGAGTTTCATGGAGAATTGAGGTTGCATGAGGATGTGGAACTCTGGTTGGGGCAAGCTTCGTGCAGGGTTCATTAATGGCAAACCCTAACTTTGGAGAAGATGATGTTCTCAGTGTTGGATTAATTCATTTGACTTTGACTCAGAAGCAATATAACGGCCTTAATTCAAATGGAAAGTTGAGAGGGAAGGCTGAGTGATCAAAACTCAGTCGTTTCATTAAAGAAGGCAGATGGGCTTAGTAATCCAATGCTATTTGCACCCCATTCACCCAGGCCCAATGTGTTTTTAACTGAATTAACTACTTTCTGCACCGTTCTCACTGTATTTCTTTTTTGTATTTTCTGAGCATGCATTGGGCCCAGACGCGCTTTGCTATGCGCGCCCCCCAGTCTGGGCCCATCATCTTGTTTTAACTGAAATAAATGTTCATTGCACCCCTACCTCATATATTTCATTTTAATTTCTTTTATTTTTTTTTATTTCTTCAAAAAATCATAACAAATAGAAAATTGAATATTTTTAATTGGTTGTTGTTGCATATTTTTCATAATTCTGTTAAGAAAATTTTCACATAATAAAATTAGCATTTCATTTTATTTTTGTATTTTTAGTATATTTTTCTTTTAAATAGGTTTTGAATAATGTTTAGTTTAATGCATGATATTGTTGATTTTAGTTTAGTTAGATACTTTTACATTTTGGATTCATTCTTTTTAGGGTGATTAACTTAGGACTTTAGCTTCCTCATAGGATTTAATTCATAATTTTAGGATTAATTTTTAGATGATTTGTTTAAGTGTGATTAGGAGAATCAAAACTAGGGTTTAGATATAGCATAGGTGTAGTAAATCATTTCTTTTAGGAGTTGTAGTTTGAATTTTGGGGTATGGGACTATAGGGGTATTATGGGTAGATAATAGATCCCTTAGAAAATATTAGGCTTCCCCTATTCTACTATTACTATTAGTATATTGCTTGTGCTTGCTTGATTGTGTGGTGTGCCCTCTCTAGGGTTATTATTTGACTGTGTGGGGTATTGGGCTTGTTTGGGGCTTGGGGCTTGAGCTGAAGACTGTGCTGATGAGGCCCATTGAAGATTAAGAGAATGAAGACCAATTTCCAGAGTTGATGAAGAGATTCTTGCTGGCAGCTGTTGAAGGTTATAGGGTCTAGGAGCTAGGCAGAGCTCTAGAGTAGAAAACTTGCTTCATAAACATGGAAGGTCTTGTTTGCCTCCATTCTTTCTCTATGATTCAAAGTCTCTTTTAAATACCCACCTCCTTCCTTTGGAAGGATTAGTGAATGTATTTAAAAGATAGAACTTTTGAGGGAAAACTGTCAGTATCATGTTAACAGTCAGTGAGCCACCCTTGGTAGGCAATTGACTATTTAACATCCATTTCATCTTGTTGACTGATATTCATCTTGGAGGTTGAGACTTGAAGAAAAGCCCTGAAGACTGATGATAGAGACCTTGACTGAAGGCTTGAAGATTGAAGATAAAGACCTTGCTTGAAGGCTGTGAAGATGAAGATTGATGCATGCTTGAAGCTTGTAGCTGTTTGGAGATGACTTGAAGACAGATGTTGATGCAGAGCTGCTTTTGCTGTTTATTTTTGCTGTTTTTAATTCTTGATGTATTGATTGAATTTCCCTGACTGTATTGCTTGTTGTTTAACCTGTTAGGTTGAAAGTGAATTCTATTCACTTTTGCCTATTGTTTTCTAGGTTCGAGGTTGAGTGGGACTCCCTTGCCTCGCTTGTATTGCTGCATCCATGCATTTTACTGCTTTATTGTATATATGCTATTGTTTCTATTTCCGTTTATCCCTTAGGATCTCTGTTTCTCTCTGCGCAAGAGAGGAGCATGATAGACATTAGGTCTTAACCCATGCATGATAACGCTAGGTTAGTTTGATTCCCTTTTCAACCGTAGGTTAGAGTTCTGTCTCTTCTTTCTCAAAACAAACAGAAAAACACAATAAGATTTCAAACCCAATAAAAGACACTTCTTCCGTAAAAGAATATGAACTCATCAAAACGTCAATTTTTGTCCGCTTGGACTGTTAATCAGGAAAACCCTTTTTCAGAAGGAATAAAAACAATCAAAACAGACTTGTGTCGTACGTGGCCCGAACTACGTTTGCTCTGATCTTTCATGCTGTATGAAAGTACGTAGGCATAGGATGCTATATCCTAGCGAGCAACCTTCCCCTCCTTTCCAGTAGGTAGGCGAACTACGTTGACTCTGATTTCTCGTTTCAGATGGGAATACGTAGGCATAAAGTGCGATACTTTGCCGAGTCGTTTTATTTGCTTTTAACCCTGACCTTTAGAATAGATAGAATAACAATCCGTACCAGAAAACAAGCGTGGATCCCGTCGAGTACGACGGACGTGAGGGGTCTTAATACCTTCCCCTTGCGTAACCGACTCCCGAATCCAGGATTTGGTTGCGATGACCATTCCTTTCCCGTTTTGCGGTAGGTTTACCTCGAGCGTTTCCTTTCCCTCCGTTGGGATAAATAACGCACGGTGGCGACTCTTCTGTTCAGTCGGCGCCGATTTTCGCAGTAGCGACAGCTGGCGACTCTGCTGGGGATCCTACGTCCCCTGGCTGCTAAGGACTGCGATAGCTCCTTATGCATTTGGGATCCAACGTCCCTTAAGCGAGTCAATCCTAACGTTTGTTTTCCCGTCGAGGATTTTGTATGGATTTATTTTTTCTGTCATTTACTTTCAGCATTATATTACTGTTATTATTGTTGTATTGGGGTGTGACGGGTGTTCTATGATTGAGGGATAGGCCGGACCTGGGCTTGAGTGCACTTAGAATTAGAGTAGAAAGTAGTGGGCGCGTGCCGGCTTTGCTTGCATTAGTGTCCCACGAAATCTACACTCGGACGAGGTTCTTCTGGTTGACTTCTTTTTCTACCCTTTGGGTCGAAGGGGTTGTTGGTTAGCTGAATTGTCGACTCCGGGAACCGGTCATTTGGAAGTTGGCTAAGTGAGGCCTCTTCAGGAATTGATGATGCCACTCCTTCTGGGAATCGTATCATCAACCCTGAAAGTCTGTGACGCCGACGACCGCATAGGATGCCATACCATTGTCAGTTACTAGGACACCTACCTGTGAGAGGGTTTGGGGTTATGCAGGTAACTAGACCTCCAGATACCGGTTTATTTCTTGATTTGAGATCCTGGGTATTTATGGAGAGTTGAGAGGTCTATCAGAGACCAGTTGGAGTTATGATATGGGGTCTGTCAAAGACTAGTCAGAGTTATGATATGGGGTCTATCAGAGACCAGTGTTAGAGCTTTGTATTGGGTCTATCTGAGACCAGGGTTTGAGGAATTCTGGAGGGTCTATCTGAGACTTTTGATATGGTTCAGGCTCCTTAGCCATGGCATTTGGTCCCTGTTGCATGTATTTGCATTGCATTCTTTGCATAACCATTATCATTGCATCCCATTAACGTGTGTCTGTGCTGCAGGTGCATTTGCATATTCCCTGGTTCTAGTGCCCGGACTTCTGCTTATTGATCATGGCTGGTTTGAGAAAGACAGTTGCGTATAAGTTACCTACACCTGACATTACTCCCTTGCTGATGAGGAGGTTAGGAGAAGTTTCAGGATGAGTCATGGAAGATTGTTGAGACTGGTCTGCAAGCCAACTGCTGTTGAGATGAATGGGTTGTACACACTGATGTAATTCTATGACCCTGCATTGAGATGTTTCACGTTTGCTGACTTTATTTTGGGGCCTACCATCGAAGAGTATGTGGAGTTTACTGAGATACCAGTACAGAATAAGGTTCCCTTTATTCACTCTGCCGCTGAGCCCAAGTTGGAGGACTTAGCTAAGGCCTTGCACATGAGCGCTTCTGAACTATTAGTGACTTCTTGGCTTGGGGTTCCAGGTTTCTCCCTTGATTTTCTGGTTGGCAAAGCTCAAGAGTATGCCAAGAACGGGTGCTGGATAGTCTTTAATGTTATCTTGGCTCTATGCATCTACGGAATAGTGTTGTTTCCCAACTTACCCAATTTTGTGGACATGGACGCTTTCCATCTGTTTGCTGCTGGCAACCCGGTACCCACTTTGATTGGAGATCTCTATCACTCATTGCACTACAAAAATGAAAACAGAAGGGGAAAGACTGTTTACTGTTGTGCGCCTCTGTTGAACATGTGGTTTAAGAGCCATCTTCCCCTGAGGGGACCTTTTGTGGATAGTGCAACTACAGCTGACTGGCCAGAGCGCCTGATGAGGCTATCCTCTGAAGACATTGAATGGTTTGACCGAGACTTGCTGGGGTCTGAGCTTATTTTCAGTTGTTCTGGGTACCCTAATGTTCCGTTAATAGGAAGAAAAGGGTGTATCAATTACAACCCATCTCTATTTGTTCGTCAGTTCGGATACGCGTTGAAGAACCCACCAAAGGAGGAAGAAGTACAGGAATCTCTGTACTTCACCGGTGATTTGAATGGAGAGTTACTAGCTAAGCTTCAGCACGCATGGATGCGTATCAACAGAAGAGGGAAGCCACTGTTAGGGAAGAACGATTTTCAGGCTTATGCACCATACAAAGTTTGGATCCAAGAGAGAGCAAGACAGTTGCTGATGCCATTTCCAGCTGCACCAGTCCCTGTTCATATTCCGGTGGAAGAACCAACCACTGTTACTATGGAGGTCTACGAGCGAGTTGTAAAAGAAAAAGAAGCCTTGATGAAGATCAATGAAGGGCTAGAAAAGGAACTGGCTCAGATGCGTAGTGAGAAGAACAAGGTTGTGCATGCTTTCCAACAGCAGATCGAATTAGTAAACAGGCTAGGTGCTGAATTGACAGAAGAGAAAAAGAAGCGTGAACGCCTGGGGAAAGAATTTAGAAGCTCTCATGACATGTTGGAATCCAAAAAGAAAGCACTCGATGCCGCCCACCGAGAAATCTCTTCTTGTAACAAGACGTGGAATGCTACGCTAACCAACAACAAAAAGAGGGAAGACAAATTGAAGCAGCAAATTTCTGAACTCGAAGAGCAGTTGAAAGCTAGCACTAAGAAGTATGAAGAAGAGGTGATGACCAGATATAGTCTCCAGAATGCATTGAACAAGGCCGTTGAGGGCAAGAAAGAATCTGTGTCTCAGAAGCGGAAGCTAGAGGATCGCTTCGGAGAAGGGGCATGGGAGGAAACCGCTGGTGACGTGCGACGCGTTCTCAAGCGAAGAAATCAACTTGTTGAGGGTCTGCTTACCCGGCCAAGTCATCCAGAGACTAAGAAGTTACTAGAGGAGTACCAGGCTTATGAGTGTACTTGACCGTTGCATGTATTAACGTGTATGCTTTATTTGCATAGTGCTGACCATCACCAGGATTGTTGGTTGAGGTCATGCCTTCTTATTGTACACTCAGTGATATTGTATTCTTGGCTTAATGGATTTCTCTGCAATATATGAGGCTTTCTATGATTCGGCTCCGATCTCCGTATTGCTAGCACTGTCACTACACTGGCACATTCGCACTAGAATCGGGGAATGATATTCCCTAATGCACAGACACATATTGCATTGCATTCACATTCATATTGCATTACAGGTGATTATTGCATGGTATCTCATTTCTTGCTCTGTACCAGGTCTTTTCAGGATTGAAGATCAGCGCCCGCACCGATACTCCACTCGTACCAACTGCC
The DNA here is from genome assembly GCA_963859935.3 of Lathyrus sativus. Classification (NCBI taxonomy): domain Eukaryota; kingdom Viridiplantae; phylum Streptophyta; class Magnoliopsida; order Fabales; family Fabaceae; genus Lathyrus; species Lathyrus sativus. The sequence goes on along the minus strand of OZ012740.1, from coordinate 128,645,891 downwards.
GAAGAATTATGGATCAAATGCAGAACGAAATGCAAGATATGCGTGAGAAGCTGGCGCTCTTCATGCAGACAATGGAGACCATTGCGAAAGGACAGGAGAATTTGCAAGCTTTGGTGCAGCCTCTGTTGGTAAGGAATGCTGGGCACGGAAATGAAGATCATCAGTCTGTGCGAGTCGACACTATTCACGGGGATGGCACTCCCACACCAGTGGCTCCACCTGTAGTCAATATGCCTACCGTCAATGTGAACAACGGCGCTGCTGCCGGGAACGGTAACGTTGGAATTGGGAACGAGACTATCGTTAACAACGTTGGGCTCGGAGATGTCAACCTGGGTGATAATATGGGAGGCAATGGCTTCGGTAACACTGGATTCGGCTTCAATGACCAGGGGTTCGATAATACTGGGAAATACGGTTTCAATACTCAAGGCTTCGGACAGGACGGATTTGGTATGACTAATCAGGGTTATGGCAGATTCGGAAATGGAAATGGCGCTGGGTTAATGACTTTTGGACCTGCTGGGGTCGCTCCGGGGTACGGCAACAGGGGGCGAGGCCTGGTAATGAATCAGACCAGAGTTGGCCGTAACAACGGATACGATGGGTATGGAACTGGGAATGGTAATTGGCAAGAAGACCAGCAAGAGGATGCTTTCCCCGGTGGAGGTTTCGAAGGGCCTATGGATGACTCTCAGAGAATCAGGATGCTCGAGGAGCAGATGAGGGGGGTCGTAAATCAAAGTGTTGTTGGCTTGGATATGTCAACAATGGGTCTGGTGCCTGGCTTGAGGGTGCCAATCAAATTCAAAGCTCCCGCATTTGACAAATATAAGGGGGACACCTGTCCAAAAGTTCACGTGCGGTCATATTACAGAAGGATGTCGGCGTATTCTAACGATGAGAGGATGCTAATGCATTTCTTTCAAGATAGCTTGTCTGGTCCTTCCCTCGAGTGGTATATGGGATTGGAACCAACTCATATAAAGACATGGAATCAGCTGGCTGAAGCATTTGTAGCTCACTATAAGTACAACAGTGACTTGGCACCCAACCGGGTCCAATTGCAGGGGTTGTCCCAGAAGAAGGGTGAGAGCTTCAAAGAGTATGCGCAGAGATGGCGCGACATGGCTGCTAGAGTTCATCCCCCTTTGGAGGACAAGGAAATGAATGACATGTTCATAGGAACATTCACCGGCATGTTTTATGACAAGTTGTTTCACACTTCTTTGGGCAGTTTCTCAGACTTAATCCTGATGGGAGAGAAGATTGAAAGTAACATTAAACAGGGAAGATTCCAAGCTGAGGAGTCCACTTCGGCTGGTAGTAACATAAGGGCTTTTGGTGGGCGCCGTCAGGGCGATGCAAGCGCAGTGTTTGGGGGCCGAGGCCGAGGCCGGGGCAGAGGTCGAAACCAGTACAATCAGCCGCAGCAGGTGGCAAGCGTTACTATCCCGTTTCAGCAACAACCATTTCAACAACAACAACAGCAACAGCAGCCACAACAGGGGGCACAGCCTGCCCAGCGCAGATTCCAGGGGAGCAAACCAAGGAGGGTGTTTGAAAAGCCCCCTTCAACGTATGCAGATTTGCTACAGACGTTACTAGGTTTGAACTTGGTGGAGAAGAGAACCTTGGCGCCAATAACAGGCACTCCTCCGTACGGTTATGATGCAAGCAGGCACTGTGAATTCCACTCCAGGGCTCCTGGCCACGATATAGAGGGTTGCCACGCGTTTAAGCATGTGGTGCAGGACCTATTGGATAGTAAGACTATCAATTTTGGACAGGCGGGTCCGAACATAGTGCAAAAGCCCATGCCCAACCATGGGGCAAACGCCATTTTAACAGAGGAGGGTTTGAACTTGATTATGCATGTTGACGATCTAAAGACACCGTTGTGCGAGATAAAGAGCAGATTATTGCAAGGTGGTGTGTATCCAGGTTGCAACGAGTATTGTTTAGAGTGTTGGACCCAAGCTGGGGGGTGTGCTGACTTAAAGAAAGGTATTCAAGCCTTAATAGATGGGGGCACATTGCAATTTGACCGAGCAGCAATTGAAGAACCTGCAGGGGTATTAGCAGACAAGCAAAGTGATGTGGCTACTGTGACGATTCCTCGAAAAACGATCACTATAACAGCACCGGCCAAGCGACCGCCGATCACTATCACCAAGGCAGGACCAGTCCCTTATGAGAGTACCAAGGCAGTCCCCTGGTCCTATGGGTTGGAAGTGTATTGTGATGGGGTAAAAATTGATGTTAATAAGCAGCCAGCTGAGGTTATAGACAACGTTGTCGGTACCGGAGGTATGACAAGAAGCGGGAGAATCTTTATATCGCCCGAGGTAGAGGCTGAACGACTGGCAAAGGGAAAAGGAAAGATGAATGAAACTGTGATTTGAACAAAGCGAGCCCGAAAGATGATTTTTCGCTTCCTCATATCGATGTGCTAGTTGACAACACTGCTCAATTCTCCGTATTCTCCTTCATGGACGGCTTCTCGGGCTATAATCAGATTAAGATGGCGCCAGAAGACATGGAGAAGACTACTTTCATTATGCCTTGGGGAACATTTTGTTATAAAGTGATGCCCTTCGGATTGAAGAATGCTGGGGCAACGTATCAGCGTGCAATGACAACTCTTTTTCATGATATGATGCATAAGGAGATCGAAGTTTATGTCGACGATATGATTGCCAAATCCCAGACGGAGGAAGAGCATTTGGTGAATCTGCTGAAGTTATTCAAAAGGCTTAGGAAGTTCAGGCTGAGACTAAACCCTAACAAGTGCACCTTCGGGTAAACTGCTGGGGTTTATCGTAAGTGAAAGAGGAATAGAGGTTGATCCTGCAAAAATAAAAGCAATACAAGAGATGCCGACGCCTAGAATAGAGAAAGAGGTGCGCGGGTTTTTAGGGAGATTGAACTACATCGCTCGGTTCATATCTCACCTAACGGCTACGTGTGAACCGTTATTCAAGCTGTTGAAAAAAGATCAAGCTGTAACGTGGAATGAAAATTGTCAAAAGGCGTTCGATAAAATAAAGCAGTATTTGCAGGAACCTCCTATTTTGATACCCCTAGTGGCAGGGAGACCCTTGATTATGTATTTGACAGTTCTTGAGGGAAGTATGGGTTGTGTTCTCGGTCAACACGACGAGACAGGAAGAAAAGAGCATGCGATCTACTACTTGAGTAAGAAATTTACTGAATGTGAATCTCGATATTCAATGCTTGAAAAAACTTGTTGCGCGCTAGCCTGGGCCGCCAAGCGTTTGAGGCAATACATGCTGAATCATACAACCATGCTCATCTCGAAGATGGATCCTATCAAATACGTATTCGAAAAGCAGGCATTGTCGGGGAGGATTACCCGTTGGCAGATGGTCTTGACTGAATACGACATCCAGTATGTCTCGCAGAAGGCTATAAAGGGGAGCGTACTGTCTGAGTATTTGGCAGAGCAGCCTATTGAAGATTACCAATCGATGAGGTTTGATTTTCCTGACGAGGATATCATGTACTTAAAGATGAAAGATTGTGAAGAGCCGTTTCCAGACGAAGGACCAGAATTGGGTTCCAAATGGAAGTTGATCTTTGACGGAGCTGTAAATGCCTACGGTAGCGGAATAGGGGCAATCATCACTACTCCACACGGGTCGCACATCCCGTTTACCGCTCGATTGACCTTCCCAGTTACCAATAATGAAGCCGAATATGAAGCTTGTATCATGGGGCTTGAAGAAGCCATGGATTTGCGAATCAAAAATCTGGATGTGTACGGAGACTCAGCTCTGGTGGTGAATCAAATAAAAGGAGAATGGGAGACACGTCAGCCTAATTTGATACCGTACATGAACTATGCGAGGAGATTGTTGCCTTTCTTTGACAAGGTTGAATTGCATCATGTACCGCGAGCAGAAAATCAGATGGCTGACGCCCTGGCCACTTTGTCTTCCATGTACAAAGTCAACTTCTGGAACGAGGCTCCCAGAATCGTTATCTCTCGGCTTGACAGACCTGCCTTCGTATTTGCTATTGACGAAGCATCCGATGATAAACCATGGTATTTTGATATCCTTAATTTCCTGAAGAACAAAGAGTATCCGGCTGGGGCATCCAGTCAAGATCAGAAGACTCTCAGGAGATTGGCGGGTAATTTCTATTTGAATCCGGACGGTGTCTTATCTAGAAGAAATCACGACTTGGTGCTACTACGTTTTGTAGACGAAAAAGAGGCAAAGCTGCTCATGGAGGAAATACATGAGGGTACATTTGGTACGCATGCTGGTGGGCATGCTATGACGAGGAAGCTGCTGCGGGCAGGTTATTTTTGGCTGACTATGGAAACTGATTGTTTCAAGTTTGCGAAGAAGTGTCATAAGTGCCAAATCTATGCTGATAAGATCCATGTGCCTCCGAGTCCTCTGAATGTGATGTCATCGCCATGGCCATTCTCGATGTGGGGCATCGATATGATTGTAAAGATCGAGCCGACGGCTTCTAACGGACACCGGTTCATTCTAGTAGCGATCGATTATTTCACCAAGTGGGTGGAAGCGGCGTCTTATGCAAATGTGACTAAGCAGGTGGTAGCTAGATTCATCAAGAGAGATATCATTTGCAGATATGGAATCCCCGAGTGGATAATCACTGACAATGGTTCAAACCTGAACAACAAAATGATGAAGGAGCTCTGTCAGAATTTTAAGATCGAGCATCACAACTCCTCCCCTTACCGACCCAAGATGAATGGCGCTGTTGAAGCGGCCAATAAGAATATAAAGAAGATCATTCAGAAGATGGTGGTGACCTATAAGGATTGGCATGAGATGCTACCCTTCGCTTTGCACGGTTATCGTACGACGGTACGCACATCAACCGGGGCAACCCCATTCTCGCTGGTATATGGAATGGAAGCAGTGCTACCACTGGAAGTTGAGATTCCTTCTCTAAGAGTACTACGAGACGTCCAACTAGACGAGGCAGAATGGGTGAAAGGCAGGTTGAACCAGCTGAGTTTAATGGATGAGAAGAGGCTAGCTTCTCTAGCATACGGTCGTTTGTACCAGAGCCGAATGAAGAAAGCATATGATAAGAAGATACATCCTCGGAGCTTTCAGACGGGCGACCTTGTGCTAAAAAGGATTCTCCCGCCGCAGGCAGATCACAGGGGCAAGTGGACCCCCAATTACGAAGGGCCATACATTTTCAGAAAAGTCTTTTCAGGAGGAGCTTTATTGTTGTCCACCATGGACGGTGAAGACTTTACGTCGCCTGTGAATTCGGACGCAGTTAAAAAATACTTTGCTTGAAATTGACCCGCTGGACAGAAAAAGAGAGTCCAGGCAAAAATGGGGCATCCTGGCGAACCAAAAACAGAATGAAAGGTTCGGGCAAAAGTTAGGGATAAAATTGAAAAATGTACACCCGCGAAGTTGAAAACCTACACTGGGCGGCTTCGGCAAAAAAGGGTATCCCGGTGAACTGAAAACCCGTAAAGGGCGGTTCGCGCAAAAGTTAGGGATTTGAAAAGCAAATGACTGCGGTCCGAATTTGATACTGCAGTGAGCATTGGTGCGGGAGAATACGCCTGAGGGGTCGATTATCAGATACAGTCTCTTCGGAAGTGTGGATACCGGGAAGGCATTAGAGTCGGGCGAGTCATAGGAGGATCAGTTCATGATGTTCGTCTGCATCCCGTTGCCGACATGTGTACAAATTTGATTTGTCATGATATTTATGCTTCTTGTGCATAATTGTATATTTGTTGTGCGTAGCTTCCTCTTTTCAGGAGTTACATCCTGTGTACAAAACTCTGCCCATTTAGGGGCCCTATCAATAAAATATGTTATTCAGTACTTGATGCCGGTTCTTTACTGTTTTGTGCATGATAAACGCCTAGGTTTAATGAAACTAGCGTGTGTATAACATCACTGGCCCTTGCCAATAATTGCTAAAACTTTGAATTAACTGAAAATAATGTCACTAACGCTAACCTGAATAGATTCGGTTGCATAGACTTGTCTTGTCTTGTTTGTGGTGTTGCAGGGTCCGTAGCCGTATGAAGTGGATGATCAAAAGAGTGCAGTATGAACCAGAAGCTCGTAACAAAAGACTCGATCCCCACGCAGGTCGCACTTCCAAGATAACATTGTTCCTTACTAAGGAAGGATCAAATTCCCCAGCTAGTTGTAGCTTATTCGAAGGACATTCTCCAGCAAAGTCTTTTATCCTCAGTAGGGTTTGGCGATTACAAGATTGCAGACTGTATTCAGACAGTGTGGTGTCCCCCAGAAGGATTCCCCCATCTCAAGCAGAGTGGTTTAGCCTCAGAAGATTAATATTTCCAATTCGTGAGCTGTACTCAGGCAGTCCACCCTTCCCAGTAGGGTCATTTACTCTCCCCCAGCAGAGTCAGTGATTTTCCCCAAGAGAATTGTTCCATCCCCCAGCGGAGTTCTCTTTCCAGCAAGTGTTCTCTTTCCTCCCAGTGGAACTCGAAGATTAAAACTATCCCCGGCAGAGTTGGTTGTGTGCTCTGGCATTTATTTTGCCAGAATATCGCGTGATACCCGTTCACTCCCCAGCAGAAGTCCAATCCTGATTGGCGCATTCAATTATCCCTCAGCGAAGCGGGCTTCACTCTTCCAGCATTTATTTTGCTGGAATAATTCTGTGACACCTGATTACCCCCCAGTGGAGTTGGCGTTGTCTTCAGCATTTATTTTGCTGAAGTGGTTTCTGTATCCCAGCAGTTCGAGTCTGCATTTGCATTGGCATATAGTGTCATACTTGCATCCACCAAATAAAAAATAAAAAAACGCGTAGCATTTCCATGTCGAATGGATCATTGCGTCATTTGTCAAACATATGCATTTTGAAACATACACCAGGTTGGCTAACCGTTTGTTTCAAGTATTGTTTTCCTTACAGGTGGAGGGAGCTCTTGCTCAATTGAATTACCAGACATTCGAGGTCTCGCCGTGAGACGTGTGATGATATGGTTCATCTTACTTTTTCCCCACAGAGTTATTAGGTTAAGTTTCTCTTTGTCCTCGAGCAGAGTTATTTGTGTAAATTTCTCTGGTTTTCCCCGCCAGAGTTACTTGTGGAAGTCTCTCTAGTCCGGCCAGCGGATTATTTTCTTCAAGTTTGTTGTTACGTCAGCATCAAAGGGTTTCGTGAATCAGAATTTCAGAGGCTGCCGCCGGTTATCAGAACAGGCGTCCGGTAGTTTGATTTCCAAATATCCCCAGTAGAGTCCGCCTCAAAGCCGCTGTCACATCAGTGCTAAAGGTTTGTGGGTTGGGATTAATGGAGTTAGTTACTGTGGAGATAAGCAGAGTATCCTTCCGTAGGAACAGACGGATGTATTTCTTACTGGTTGACAGGAGTATTTCCCCGGAATCGTCAAAATTTTATTGCTAGGAATTCCTTGCGTTGACGAAATATGAGTCCTGACGTGGACAATTTATTCCTATATGGACGGGATTTCTTCGTGCTAGAGAAATGGGTGTCCTAACGTGGACAGATTTATTTCCCCAGGTTGATAAGAGGTGCTAGTCCTAACGTGGACAGATTCGATTTCTCCGTATTGATTGAATGTGAAGTCCTGACGTGGACAAAATTGATTACTCTTCATGTTGGTGTCCTGACGTGGACCATTTATTCCCAGCAGATATCTTCCTTCGTAACGGTGAAATGTGTGCCCTGACGTGGACAAGTTTATAGTTCTTCGTGATGACAAGATGCGTGAGTCCTGACGTGGACAAATTTGTCTTTCTTCGTATTGGTGAAGCGTGAGTCCTGACGTGGACAAGTTTTATTTCTTCAGCGGGTCGAAGATGTGAGTCCTGACGTGGACAAATCAAGACGATATGTTTTCCTTACGTGGAAAGATGTATTCCTTACGTGGAAAGATTTATTCCTTACGTGGAAAGATGTATTCCTTACGTGGAAAGATTTATTCCTTACGTGGAAAGAAGTTTATTCCTAACGTGGAAAGGTTTATTCCTAACGTGGAAGAGTTTTATTCCTTACGTGGAAAGAAGTTTATTCCTAACGTGGAAAGGTTTATTCCTAACGTGGAAGAGTTTTATTCCTTACGTGGAAAGAAGTTTATTCCTAACGTGGAAAGGTGAGTCCTAACGTGGACGATGTATTCCTGGCGTGAAAAAAGTTTAGTCCTAACGTGGACAGGTTATTCCTAACGTGGACAGTTTATTCCTAACATGGACGATTTATTCCTGACGTGGATAATTCATTTTTATGTTGATAGAATCCCCTCGTGCTGATGAAATGCAGACGAGTCATCCCCAGCGAAGTCGCCGAGATTTTTCCGTGTTGACGGCAGGTGGAGTCCTAACGTGGACAAGTTTAGTTGAGATTTCTTCGATGATAGAATCTTTTTCAGGCTGATGAAAATAATCCCCAGCACGTCGCTAATGGATCAGTTGGTTGCCGTAACAACCAGATTCGGTTGATGGATGTCGTTCCCTAAGCAGTGTTGCAGTTTATTTCTGCGGTTCGCAAATTTTCGGGTTCTTAGTATTCAACCGTCTCGTACCTCGAATGTTTGAAGGCTGTTTGCTCTTCACCCAATCGGGTCCAAGTCGCTTGAATAGGGGCAACTGTTGCACCCTAAAATTTTCTAAACCTTCTTCACTTGGTTTATGTTTCAATTACATTAGCATTTGCATATAGAGTCATGTGCATAGTCTGATCATCTGCATAGCATAGCATAACAAGTTATCCAACAAGGGACCAAGTACTATTCTCATCTCTATGAGCCTATCAAGAGGTTATTGTTCAAATTCAACCTTATCCAAGTCATCAGGAAGAAATTGAAACCCAGAGAGGTCATTGGACCAAGCAGTGGATCTATCTCCTATCTGAGGGTACTTGAAGATCTTCAAAGAAGTTGTGAGCTGTGAATTGAGCATGGAGGGTATATATACATCATAGAGGACCTAGAGACTCATTTTGAAAGTGAGACAGGTCATTGATGTGATTACAAGAGTTGCAGTTGAAGACAGTCAACTAGGGTTTCATCTGGGTCAACCCTAGGTCAAATGATTGATTGAAAGGCATCAAGGTCTATTTGAGAGATGTGGGGTTCATCATTTGAAATGTAGATAAGGATGTGGTGTTGTTCCAAGAAGAAATCAAGAGAAATCAAGAAGAAGAGGAGTTTCTAAATTAGGGTTTCTGTGTAAAATCCCCTGATTTAGGGCAAACTTCCAAGCAAGATAATTCAAAATGCAAGCTTCAAATGGATCCTTGGTCAACATGAAACTTGTAGATGATCTCAAGACCTTTAATATTAGTGGTAGAAGACATCAAGGAGATTTATAGAACTCAAGTTATGGTCCTTGCAAGTTACAGGTCATCTGAGGTATCTGAAATTTTGTCTGTGAAAGTTACTTGTCTTCCAAGCAACTTTTACCCCTCAAGGAGATTTCAAATGAATTTCTGGTCAACATAAGAGTTGTTCCTCATTGTCTTAGATTTCTAGAAAGGTATGGTATGCCTTCATCGGATTTGTGGAACTCTACTTATGGCCTTGGCAAGCAAAGGGTATTTTGGTCATTTGAGAATTATAGGTCATTTCAAGCCTATGCCCAAAACTCATACAAGGAAGCTTCAAATGAAAAACTTCACAACATCAAACTTGCTCCAAATGACATTTTGAGTCTAGAAAAGTGATCATGAAAGTTTGGAAAGGCTCATAGCTCAAGGTTTCAAATTTGGTCATTTAAAAGTGAATTTAATGAATAAAAGTGACCTAAAATGGAGATTTTTCATAATATGGCCAAATGGGATGAAATTATAGGTAATTTTGATTGTAAAAATGTTTTAAGAACATTGGAAGAAGTAGATTTTTGAGTTTAGGGCAAAGTTTGAGAGATACCATTGGTTACTTATGTATGAAGTTAACATATCCAAAATTCAAGGGAATTGTGCACAAGAAGTTTCTACCAAGTTCTAGAAAGGTCCATGAGTGTCTATATATTGAGTAGAGTGGCTTCATTCAAGGGTTGGTGATTCATTTTGATCAAAATACCAAGTTTCATCTCATTCTTCCATTTTGCAAATCCATTTCAAACTCTATCAAATCTCCATCATTCTCCACAATTCTTGATCCTATCATCATCTACATCCATCATAGATCAAGTTTTCATCAAAATCTGTTTGAATTGAGGAGGAATTCGTGTTATCCAACTTCATCATCCAAATTGCAAAAGGAAGTGGCTATGGCAATCCAAGGAGTTTGAGCAAGAACTACTGCATACAGAATCAAGAACCAAGTTTATTGATCAAATCCCAAGCATTGCAAGCTTTGGATCCAAGGAATTCTGCATCTGTTTTCATCTTTAAACCAGGTTAGTGTTTTCATCGATTTGGATAGATTTAGTTAGCATGTTAGAGAATCATTAGGTTGGAATGGTTAGGCATGGTTAGATGATTGTTTCTGATGACTTTGAAGTCAATTCATGGAGGTTACCATTGAAGCACTAAAACTGTTAGGGCTTAGAACACCTAGGTTAGGGTATGATAATATTGGTTAGATAGATAAAAATGATCGGCATGGCGCGTAGATTGTATTAGTATAAAAGTTAGCAAGAATTGGCAAGGTTGATCTCAGTGTAAAATGGTGGAATCTAGGTCTGATACCTATCGGGTTTGGTTATTGATTGAGTTTTGGAGAAAACCGAGGCCATGGCTGTATAGAGGAGAAGAAGGGGAGCATTTTTTCTTTTTACAGATTTGAGTTTCATGGAGAATTGAGGTTGCATGAGGATGTGGAACTCTGGTTGGGGCAAGCTTCGTGCAGGGTTCATTAATGGCAAACCCTAACTTTGGAGAAGATGATGTTCTCAGCGTTGGATTAATTCATTTGACTTTGACTCAGAAGCAATCTAACGACCTTAATTCAAATGGAAAGTTGAGAGGGAAGGCTGAGTGATCAAAACTCAGTCGTTTCATTAAAGGAGGCAGATGGGCTTAGTAATCCAATGCTATTTGCACCCCATTCACCCAGGCCCAATGTGTTTTTAACTGAATTAACTACTTTCTGCACCGTTCTCACTTTATTTCTTTTTTGTATTTTCTGAGCATGCATTGGGCCCAGACGCGCTTTGCTATGCGCGCCCCTCAGTCTGGGCCCATCATCTTTTTTTAACTGAAATAAATGTTCATTGCACCCCTACCTCATATATTTCATTTTAATTTCTTTTATTTTTTTTTATTTCTTCAAAAAATCATAACAAATAGAAAATTGAATATTTTTAATTGGTTGTTGTTGCATATTTTTCATAATTCTGTTAAGAAAATTTTCACATAATAAAATTAGCATTTCATTTTATTTTTGTATTTTTAGTATATTTTTCTTTTAAATAGGTTTTGAATAATGTTTAGTTTAATGCATGATATTGTTGATTTTAGTTTAGTTAGATACTTTTACATTTTGGATTCATTCTTTTTAGGGTGATTAACTTAGGACTTTAGCTTCCTCATAGGATTTAATTCATAATTTTAGGATTAATTTTTAGATGATTTGTTTAAGTGTGATTAGGAGAATCAAAACTAGGGTTTAGATATAGCATAGGTGTAGTAAATCATTTCTTTTAGGAGTTGTAGTTTGAATTTTGGGGTATGGGACTATAGGGGTATTATGGGTAGATAATAGATCCCTTAGAAAATATTAGGCTTCCCCTATTCTACTATTACTATTAGTATATTGCTTGTGCTTGCTTGATTGTGTGGTGTTCCCTCTCTAGGGTTATTATTTGACTGTGTGGGGTATTGGGCTTGTTTGGGGCTTGGGGCTTGAGCTGAAGACTGTGCTGATGAGGCCCATTGATGATTAAGAGAATGAAGACCAATTTCCAGAGTTGATGAAGAGATTCTTGCTGGCAGCTGTTGAAGGTTATAGGGTCTAGGAGCTAGGCAGAGCTCTAGAGTAGAAAACTTGCTTCATAAACATGGAAGGTCTTGTTTGCCTCCATTCTTTCTCTATGATTCAAAGTCTCTTTTAAATACCCACCTCCTTCCTTTGGAAGGATTAGTGAATGTATTTAAAAGATAGAACTTTTGAGGGAAAACTGTCAGTATCATGTTAACAGTCAGTGAGCCACCCTTGGTAGGAAATTGACTGTTTAACATCCATTTCATCTTGTTGACTGATATTCATCTTGGAGGTTGAGACTTGAAGAAAAGCCCTGAAGACTGATGATAGAGACCTTGACTGAAGGCTTGAAGATTGAAGATAAAGACCTTGCTTGAAGGGTGTGAAGATGAAGATTGATGCATGCTTGAAGCTTGTAGCTGTTTGGAGATGACTTGAAGACAGATGTTGATGCAGAGCTGCTTTTGCTGTTTATTTTTGCTGTTTTTAATTCTTGATGTATTGATTGAATTTCCCTGACTGTATTGCTTGCTGTTTAACCTGTTAGGTTGAAAGTGAATTCTATTCACTTTTGCCTATTGTTTTCTAGGTTCGAGGTTGAGTGGGACTCCCTTGCCTCGCTTGTATTGCTGCATCCATGCATTTTACTGCTTTATTGTATATATGCTATTGTTTCTGTTTCCGTTTATCCCTTAGGATCTCTGTTTCTCTCTGCGCAAGAGAGGAACATGATAGACATTAGGTCTTAACCCATGCATGATAACGCTAGGTTAGTTTGATTCCCTTTTCAACCGTAGGTTAGAGTTCTGTCTCTTCTTTCTCAAAACAAACAGAAAAACACAATAAGATTTCAAACCCAATAAAAGACACTTCTTCCGTAAAAGAATATGAACTCATCAAAACGTCAATTTTTGTCCGCTTGGACTGTTAATCAGGAAAACCCTTTTTCAGAAGGAATAAAAACAATCAAAACAGACTTGTGTCGTACCTGGCCCGAACTACGTTTGCTCTGATCTTTCATGCTGTATGAAAGTACGTAGGCATAGGATGTTATATCCTAGCGAGCAACCTTCCCCTCCTTTCCAGTAGGTAGGCGAACTACGTTGACTCTGATTTCTCGTTTCAGATGGGAATACGTAGGCATAAAGTGCGATACTTTGCCGAGTCGTTTTATTTGCTTTTAACCCTGACCTTTAGAATAGATAGAATAACAATCCGTACCAGAAAACAAGCGTGGATCCCGTCGATTACGACGGACGTGAGGGGTGCTAATACCTTCCCCTTGCGTAACCGACTCCCGAATCCAGGATCTGGTTGCGATGACCATTCCTTTCCCGTTTTGCGGTAGGTTTACCTCGAGCGTTTCCTTTCCCTCTGTTGGGATAAATAACGCACGGTGGAGACTCTTCTGTTCAGCCGGCGCCGATTTTCGCAGTAGCGAATTAATCACCAAACTGAGTCTGAACTCACTCCAATCAATATATAGAAAGATTCCATGGGCTTTTTGATCCACTTTGAGGCCCAAATCATTGTATCCAAAATCTGATCTTTGCCATTGAAACTCAAGGTAACAGTTGCGAATTCTAGCGTACTCCTTGTTCCAGAAGGTTCCATTCAGTTGCAAATTGACTTTGGAATGTGTTTGGATCAAAAGCACAGCCTGAATTGCATTGGTTGTTGATTTGGATTAGTGACTTGCATTTTAAGAAATCATTTTAAAAGACAAGCCATGGAATCAAGCCTCACTTCAAAAATGTAATATTTCCAATGTCTTTGAAATGCATTTCCTGGTCAATTTGGTATATCACATGGACTTGTTTGGACCCCAATCAAGAAATTCCCTTTTTTTTACCTTTTAAGACTTTTAATTTCTTCCTTTCAAAACCATTTCAAACCAACTTCTCCTATGAACCAATTCAAAGCCTCCTTGATGCATGGTCAAGGTTAAAACCCTATTTTGAGCAACTTTATAGTTGAACAATTTTCCATTTGAGGCCTCTAAGTTGGAGATTTTGACCCATGCTTGAGAATGACCTATAATCACCAATACCCAAAATACCCCTGGCTTGCCAAGATCATAATTTGAGTTCTACAAATCATATTGAGGACTTCTAGTACTCTATGGAAAGCTAAGATCACGATCTAAGACTATTATGTTGGTCAAGAACCTATTTGAAAACTCCTTGAATGGCAAAAGTTGCTTGGAAGTCAAGTGACTTTCACAGATAAATTTCAGTGTCCTCTGATGACCTGTAATTTGCAAAGACCATAACTTGAGTTCTACAAATCTTCTTGAAGACTTCTAGTACTAAAATTAAAGGTATTGAGAAGCTCTACAAGTTTCATGTTGGCCAAAGGTACATTTGAAACTTGTATTTTGACTTATGTGGCTTTGAAGTTAGGCACTAAACAGGGGATTTTACACTAAAACCCTAATTTAGCAACTTCCCACATTCTTGATCTTTCTTTGCTTAACCTTGGAACAACACCACACATGTATCAACATACCAATCCATGAATCCCATGACTTCAAAGTAGGCTTTGATGCTCTCCCATTACTCAGTTGAATTGGGGTTGACCCAGATGAAACCCTAGTTGACTGCACTTCAAATGTGGCTCTCATACTTGAATCAATGACTTGTCTCAGCTTCAATATGGCCCTCTAGGCACCCCATAAGATCCATACACACCTCAAATCCACATTCCATGTTTCACATCCCATTGATGATTCTCAATATTCCTCAAGATAGGAGCAAAACCCACATGTAGGCACTCAAACTTCTCAAGACTTCAAATCATTTCTTGATGGCCTGGATGACTTCTCCTCTTGGATAACACACCTTGCTAGGCTCTTCTCTTGATAGACACCTTGATCCCTTGTTGGATGCATGCTATGCTATGATATGCCAATGATTGAACTATGTATATGATGTAACTATGCAAATGAAATACAATGAAACATAAATCAGGCAAGAAAAGGTTGGGCAAATTTTGGGGTGCAACATAACTCAACACCCCTTGTTTCACAAACCATGCTGGACCCAAACCTAATAGCAGAAGTAGTTGCAGGATAGACATGTTTCCTTGACTTCCATATGCACAAGACAAAGCTGATGATGACTTGAACTTCATCTTCACCAGTCATACAAGACAAAACACTTGGATAGATGCCCAAAAATCTGATTTGATCCATTGATACCCATGAGCTAGAGCAGTAACGTAATGTCAAAACATCTAGTATGACATTCCATCCTCCTCGAGATAGACAGTCACAAACTGCTTGAACCCACAAACAATCTTGAGGAATAATTGTACTATTATAGTAACATATCCTAGATAGAAGTATAACTTCCCATATCAAGGATAACCAGTGCACTTTCTTCGGACATGTAGCTCCTTCATAATGATCAAAGCTAGGAGTTTTGAACTTCAGAGGGATAACCAGTCCAGATACGAGACATACTTCTCTGGCAGCAGCACTAAAGATTTGATCTCCTTCCATCATTCTTAGCGTTTTATCAATAATTTCCACGTTTACCCGAAGTTTCTCATGACGTTCATCTTCATCTTCCTTCACGTCAGGGACATCATATACTGGTTGATGCTCGTTGAAGTATGGTTGCACATGAGTATGAACGGCAACTGGCACAAAAGTTGGAATCACCTGAGGAGTTTTAGTAACCAAAGGAAAAGCTTGTTGAACTTGTTGAGCAACAGGAACTGCAGTAGGTGCTGGCACAAAACCAGGTGGAAGACCAAATGGAGGTACATTTGCAGCAGTAACAGATGGTTGAGGGTCCACAACAGCATTGGCAATCTCAGAAATAACAGTGGGTTGAGTATCCATCCTTGCACGTATAACATGTAGCATCTCCATAATCTTCCCCACACTTCCCCGAAGGTATTCTAATTCATTGCTGACACGATCAAACTCTTGATTTTATTCAGCCATCTTTTTACGAGCTCGAGTTCTAGTGTTGTACTAGTGCAGAGGACTCAGGGTGACAGAACTAGAAGGCGAGAGAACCGAAATGAGAAAAACGGAAGGAAAATGCACATGCAAAAACATGGATGCAATGTGATGCAGTGGTTTCAAGGATTTCAACGGTCAGTTGCGAGTATTCTTAGGAAAACTGAAAAAGTTTAGATTTTGAAATTTTAGGTCTTTTTTTTAATTTGCAAAGGACTGGCAATTGAATTCCTTGAAACCGAAATGTCATGATGCTTGAATGGATGCACAAACACACATATACAGATAGGAAAACAAAGTCCTAGGTTAGAGGTTCACAAGCATGGAGCCATGGTCTACCCATCCTGAAAGGTATGTACTAAGGGTTAATTGTACATGCAGAACAAGGGTTCTAAGAGGTGCCCAAAGTCATCAGCCCATCTTTCGGATATTATCAATTTCCCGAATAGCTCGGTGGTTAACAATATTCTCAAGAGAACCTCTTTTGAGTGTAGTATCGTGTATCAACTATTTTGGGACTACTGCCTCATAGTCATCGAACTATGTCCTAAGAAGGCCAAAGTTGTGTTAAGAGTAACTAAAGGTCCCCAGTATCACAGGCTCCTAGGTCGAAAAATAGTAATTGTCTTCACGAATACTCGTTCAACAGTACCATTCCCAAGAGGGCCTCAACTGAGTGGTGATTTTCAAGTCAGCTTGGTCGGGAATCACTCCCTATAAGCCTCGTCGAATATATCACCTTCCTATCATTATTGCACTCAAGTCCGGGTGTAGGACTTATCTCACAATAATATATAACCCAAGCAGCTACAGTCATATAAAGATATACAAATACAAACAGATAATATAGCAAATAACATAAGCAAACAAGATAGGGGTAACCCATGAAAGATTTGTTTTTCCCCAGTGAAGTCGCCATTTTTTGTTGCGATGAGAATAGGATATTAAATTATTGATTAATTTGAATCACAATCTTGAATTCACAATCGGTCTTTGATTTATCCGAAGGAGAGGTTAAAGAAAGAAAAACAAAATTTGCATCGTAAAAACAATGCGGGGAGATCTAGGGTTTGGGGGTTGGTTAAACTTAGGGAAGGTGTTAGCATCCTAAGCATCGGTAGTACTCTACAGGAACCTCTTATTTAATATGTTATATTTTCTATCTATTTGTTAAAGGTATGCTAAAGGGTTGAAGGTAAAGAGAGAGACCTAAGGGGTTAGTCCTAAGTATACTCGCCAAGAAATTGCATCTTGTGCCTACGTATCCTAG
Organism: Lathyrus sativus; assembly: GCA_963859935.3. Lineage (NCBI taxonomy): Eukaryota > Viridiplantae > Streptophyta > Magnoliopsida > Fabales > Fabaceae > Lathyrus > Lathyrus sativus. The sequence goes on along the minus strand of OZ012740.1, from coordinate 128,628,737 downwards.
GTAGGGGATGGAATCAGAGTATTCGTAGTTCCCCTCAAATAGGGTGAGGAACTTCTTGAGTGTGGTCAAGGTTCCAAGGGGATGTAAGTGTTCATAGGGAGACACTTACGTGGAGTGAAGTGACTTTGAATCTACGTTGAAATTGAATTGAAAGGGATAGGTAAGTAGGTAAGTATCCACGGTGGGAACTTACGTGGAGTACGGCGACTCATGATCCTAAGGCTAGGAAAACGGGTAAAAGGGTGAATGTCCACGGCGGGACGCTAAGCGTGAGTACAGAGACTCAGATCCTAAGGCTAGGATGAAGGATAGGATTAAAGTTCTCTAGTATTGACATGACAGTCAACGAGAATGAAACTTTCCTTCGGAATATAGGTTTAGCGACATAAACTTAAAGCAAATCATCAAATGCTACAGGATAGATAACAAATAGTGAATATGTAAATCAAAAGATCGAAATAGGACATCACGACTAAGATATGATCCCGACTAGATGTATCAAGGGTTATGTTTAAAATGAAAATAAAAAATTAGTTAAACTTGGTCTGGTGAATTCATGATTAAATTAAAAGATAATGGTAAAAATCTAAACCTACAATTTAAAATAAAATGGCAAGAAGAACTAAATATTTTAAATTGTTTTTAATTATATATTGATAAAATTATATTAATGGAAATTAAATTAATTAAATTACAACTAAAGTATTAAAAATCTAAAATATGAAAATCCTAGATTATTTAAAAAAATCTAAATTAATAAAATTCTATGTTATTAATTATAAAAAGAACTAAATTATTAAAATCTAAATTAAATTATTATTTTCATTTATTTTTGTATTATATTCTTTTTATTATATTTTTATTATTTTTGTTATTTTGTTATATTTTATTAATTATTATTATCATTATTTTTTAAAAAAAAAGACAAAAACTGGGTCCAGCCCAACTTACAAAAAAAACCAAAGAAACATAAAAAAAATAAAGCAGATAGGTCGGTGGTGGTCAAACCCACCGGACCCGGGTCATCAAAGACTCGTGAAGGGAATGAGGGTTTCAAAAACCCTAAATTCCTTCCTTTCCCCCTTCGGCTTCTCCTCTTCCCTTTCTTCTTCTCTGATTCTTCCCCTCTTCGTTCCTTCTTCTCTTTCTGTTTTCTCTTTCCCGTCTTTCTTCTTTGTTTCTCTTCACTTCTTTCTTCTCTGTTTCTTCTCCAATCTCCTCTCCGTCTTTTTCTTAACTCGAATTCAATGCCTGTAAACATCAACAACAACAAAAAAATCAAAGATTCAATCGATTGGCAGAACAAAAAGTTACCGAAATGGGGCGGCGGTTCGCTTTGATTACACAAGCTTAAAATGAAAGGTCCCAACTGTGGTTCTCCATGGAAACGAATGAGCCGACGGTTTCGACCGCTCTCGCAGATGAGTTCGAAACCCTTATTTCCCTTTTGTGTGATTACGTTTTCTGTATTTTTGTATGTGACTTAGGGTTTTTTTCTTTCTCCCCCTTCTCCTGTTCTTTGTTGTGCCTTTTATAGGCGATGAGAGCTTATCACTGAGCGTGCTTTACTTCTCTTTAAGTTTCTTAAGCTGAAGCAAGTGAATATTGGACAGATTATTGCTAATGATATGGATGGTATTGCTCAATCGTCAAAGAAATTGTCCCACCAACTCCTGCCTTTGATGAGGACTCCTTAGACTACCATCTGAGGATGTCCACCTTTTGCATGCTGCAAGAGTTCAGCTATCTGTATGGAATTCCAGGTAGACACTGACACATCAGACTAATTTGTGGGAGGCTTCCCAGCGTTTTAGAGACCGATTCAGCTGTGAGCCGCCCACACCTCATCATGGGCAGTTTGTACTTCCTGGGTGGATACATCCTGTTCAGATTTGAGATTTAATGCCTCGGCCACCGCGCCAGCCGACTCAGCCTCCTCAGCATCAGACACCGCATCAGAAGAGTCCTTACAGACCTCACTTCCAGACCCCGCCTGGGAATCTGGATGGCACGACACCACTTTCGAGAGTGGTGAATGATCCCTCATTTGACCCATTCGGTGTGGTTAACTTCGATACACGGATGCAAGATGACACGGGAGAGCATGATTAAGTTTTTATTTTATTTCTTTTTTTAGTTTATTTCATTATTATTTGTACTTTGTTTGATTTCCCGCTCAGGGTGCGCTTGATTTCCCTTATGTATTTGTTTTTATTTTATTATGAGTGTAATTGCCCGTTTCCGAGTTTTTGAAACATCTGAATACATTTGGGAATTTTACACAATTTCTTGGTTCCTATTTCTTTTAGATATGTGATTGTTCCTGGCTTAAGTAGATGTCCTGATTACTTCCACCAATGACTTGATTGTCCTCTTAATTAGCCACCCTGACTGTTGATACTGATGTATATGATCGGACACACTAGTTAGATAAAACATCAGAACTAGAAGCAAATGAACCTTGAAAAAAGAGATATTATGGAACCTGTCAGTTTCACCCGTCCTGGTGAGATTAGAAAAGGCCAAACACTTATCATCAAGAGAGAGACATCAGGTATGACTTTATCTATCATAGTTTGCGTACGTTCTTTTTTGCATATTAACTGTATGAATGCACACACTGAGGCAAGTTTTTTTCTTATCACCTAGAGCCTTTCAAGCCATCCCTTTATTATTATTATTATCATTTGTTTACCCCATTTGAGCCTTTATCCCTTTGCTTGAGCCTTTATCCCTTCACTATTTAACTGTAAATAAATTAGGTAAACTGTGTGATTTTAAGCGTTTTTAGTTAGAATTATGAGTATTTTAATAATATGCAGTGTGTCATTACTTATGAGTTTCTTGAGGATATTTTACACTTTTGGTATGTTATGATAACACGAAATCGTATATATATTTTGATGCATAATTCAACTAAAGTTTAACCGTTTTCGATCCGATTTCGGGTTATTTCCGTGTTATTTGTCTGATGTTTTGCAGGTATTCAACGATCACGTCTAAACAAGGCAACATGAAGAAAAGAAGCAATCTCAGATGAATTATGGACGAAAAAGGAGTGAAAACATCATGAAAAGTGCAGAAGCTGTTTTTGCTGATGTGACGACCGTCACAGCTCCATGACGAGCGTCACACGGGTGACGACCGTCACACCTTGTGACGACCGTCATGCAGGCAAAAACGCCCCACTTCAATTACACGTTAAAGAAGCAGTTCCAATTCCCACAGAGTGGACCACTACTCCCTAAATTATTTGCCTTAAAGTCCATCATCTTCAATGATAACCGTTGGAATTCCACTTCTATAAAAGGGGAAGCAGGGGACTTCAAAAAGGGAGCCGCATTCATACAACGAAGTGCTGCCAAATTTATTTCCAGAGCATATTTTCCAGTTTAATATTCTTATTTGTTTCTCTTTATTTCTTCTGCATTCCATTTTCATTCTTCTGTAATTTCTATTTCATTGTACGATCAAAATTGGCATAAAGAACAGAATCCTGCCAACATCTGTGGAGGATCTGCCCAAAGGCCAATTGGAATATTTACAGGTTTCTCATTTCAATCGTAATTCCAGTTTTATTATAATGCAAATTATTATTTATTATTTTTATTTATGTTTTATCTTTCCCAAATCCATGTCTAACTAATCTTAGGTAATAGATATGTAGTAATAATTCGAAAGGGATTTGATAACAACCGGTCGGAAAACTTTCTTTTCAAAAAAAGTAATTTATGGTCTGAGTGTTTAAAATTGATTTACTGAATAAACTTCGTCACGAAAGCGAGAACTTATTTAAAAGTAGTTTTGCCACGAAAGTGGGAAATTAATTAAGATACGAACCAACAAGCGAAAGTTGCGGTAAGATCAGATAGTAAACACTAGTCATTCATTTTAATAACAGCGAAAGCACTTTAAAATGAATTAGAACTTAGAGATTTCCAAAAAATAATTTTAACCCCGAATGGGATACGAAAGTGTACGTTTGGCCCTTAGAATTATGATTAGCGTCAATAACCATCGTGAGGCGAGAGTCTTTAAATCACCATTTTCTGCTTAAGTAAACTTTGAAAACTATTTCATACACCGGTAACTTGTCAAATCCCTGAAGAACACAATTACTGCATATCGATTCAATTAATTATAATCTAAGTAGCATTCTTAGTTCCCTTTCAGTGACAATCTTATTCCCTTAAACATATTCTACCTAGCTAAACATAGTAACTCCCGAGAACACTAGTTTGATTACGAGTCCCTGTGGGATCGATATCTATTATTACTACGCGATAGACTGTGCACTTGCAGTTAGGTTGTATTAGACATAGAAAGTCACGATCAAGTTTTTGGCGCCGTTGTCGGGGACCCGTTTAGTCAATAGTGTAACCTTCTGTTACGCCGTATAGACTAGGTTAACAATTTTCATTTTTCCTTTACTAGTGCTGTCGATTGTATGTCAAGTAATCGCTCACAAGGCGATATCTTGAAACCTTCAGTCGCAGAACTAGAACGCTTCTTACATCTAAGAAGCCGAATCATTGAGTACCAACTCAAACATAAAATTCCCGATCCTCTCACTCCCATTCCCAAATCCAAAGAAGAATCAAACATGGCTGAAGGACCTCCAAACAAACCGCTGAAGGCATACGCTACACCCTCTCAGATGGAGCCTAGAAGTAGCATTGCTGCCCCAGCAATTACCCGAAACGATTTTGAGCTGAAACCTTCATTGCTGTCAGCTGTACAACAAAACCAATTCTCAGGAAACGCAACTGAGGATCCGAACGAACATCTAACGAAGTTTGTACAATACGCAGACACAGTGAAAGCAAATGGAGTAACTCCAGACGCGATAAGACTTCGTCTTTTCCCATTCTCTCTTAGAGACAGAGCGTGGACATGGTTACAATCTTTACCATCCAACTCCGTTACGACGTGGGAACAATTGAAAAACGTCTTCTTAGCGAGATATTTTCCGCCAAGCAAAACTGCTATGCTTAGAGCTCAAATCAACGGATTTCGACAAAAAGATACTGAATCTCTTTACGAAGCATGGGAACGATTCAAAGATATGATGAGAACATGTCCTCACCACGGTCTAGAAGACTGGGTGACAATCCATACTTTCTATAATGGCCTTCTATACAATACTAGATTGACAATAGAGGTTGCCGCGGGCGGTGCACTTATGGATAAGCCATACGATGAAGCCTATCAATTAATCGAAAACATGTCACAAAACCATTGCCAATGGGGAGGTGAACGCACTCCAACAGAGAAAACCACAGTGAAAGGTGGGATGTACGAGATCAGCAGCCTTGAAAAGTTCAACGCTAAAGTAGATGCTCTAGCACAGAAGATTGATAGTCTGACCGTTAACCCCACTGCAACCGTCGCTGCCGTAACTCCAAATTGCGAGTTATGCGGAAGCACCACTCATAATGCACCCGAATTCCCATTGCTAGCCGGAATCCCACCGGACCAGGTAAATTATGCTCAAGAAAATCCTTACGCAAATACCTATAACCCAGGTTGGCGAAATCATCCAAACTTTTCTTACAAAAGCGAAAATGCATTGCAAATGCCTACTGCTCCGCCAGGATATCAGAAACCAGCTGCCGCTCAGACTGCACCTAGGAAATCAAACCTCGAGTTGATGATGGAAAAATTCATAGCTACTCAAGCTCAAACAAACAAAGAATTCCTGAATCAAAACATACACACTAGCAAGCAAATTAAACAGTTGACACGAAAAGTAGACGCTTTAGCCACCCACAACAAAATGTTAGAAACACAGATATCACAAGTGGCTCAACAACAAGCCTCTGCTGTCGCACCTGCTGGCACATTTCCTGGACAACCCGAACAGAATCCAAAAGGCCAAGCAAATGCTGTAATACTAAGAAGTGGAAAAGAATTGGACGAACCGATCGACCCGAGGACCGAAAACTCAGCCATGCAACAAAAACCAACTGAACAAGTAGAAAAGGAATCTGAGTTAGAGAAGAAGGAAGACGACGAGAAGGAGGATACCGCAAGTGAAAAAACTCAAGCACCTCCAGCGCCATATAAACCACCTATCCCTTATCCTCAAAGATTAATAAACTCCAAAACTTCAGGACAGTTTAAGAAATTTGTAGAGCTCCTTAAACAGCTGAATATTACTATTCCTTTTACAGAAGCGATAACTCAAATGCCGTCATACGCTAAATTTCTCAAAGAAATCCTGTCGAATAAGAGAAAGATCGAGGATAATGAAACAGTTACACTTACTGCAGAGTGTAGCGCTATTATTCAAAACCGCATGCCTCCTAAATTAAAAGACCCAGGTAGTTTCTCCATACCCTGCGTCATAGGAAAGTTCGTAATAGACAAAGCTCTATGCGATTTAGGAGCCAGTATCAGTGTTATGCCTTTATCTATATGCAAAAAGCTGAATATGGGAGACCTCAGACCAACCAAGATGTTTGTTCAATTAGCTGACCGATCAGTAAAATACCCCGTCGGAATACTGGAAAACGTTCCAGTACGCATAGGACAATTCTACATTCCAACCGACTTCATAATCATGGACATCAAGGAGGACACTATTACCCCAATTATCCTAGGAAGACCGTTCCTAGCTACAGCCGGAGCGATTATAGACGTGAAGAAAGGAAGGCTAACATTCGAAGTAGGAGAAGAAAAGATAGAGTTCATTCTCACCAAGTTCTTACAAGCACCAGCCATAGATGATACCTGCTATTTAGTAGACGAAATTGACGAATGCATAAGAGAACTTGAAAACGAAGAGACCACGTATTCAGAAATAATAAAGATTCAAATACCCGATATTTCTGAAGACGACGATTGGCGTAAACCGTATAAAGACGACAGCCTAAGCGAAAGCTTAGCACTGACTCCAAACCACATGCCAGGTCCGAAGAACCCATCTTTAGAACTTAAAACACTACCCAAAAACCTTAGATATGAATTTCTAGACGATGAACTAAAAAGACCAGTGATAGTCAATGCCGACTTAGGACAACCAGAAACTGAAAAGCTATTAGAAGTCCTAAAGAAGTACCCCATCGCGTTAGGCTATAACATAAGCGATCTAAAAGGTATAAGCCCTTCGATCTGTATGCATCGAATTACAATAGAGGAAGACTCTAAAACCTCTCGAGAGCATCAGAGAAGACTGAACCCCATCCTGAGCACTGTAGTCAGAGATGAAGTAAAGAAATTGCTAGATGCAGGAATCATCTATCCGATCTCTGATAGTGAATGGGTCAGCCCAGTTCATGTCGTACCAAAGAAAGGAGGAGTCACTGTAATTAAAAACGAAAAAGGCGAATCAATAACAAAAAGAGTCGTGACCGAAAGCAGGATGTGCATTGATTATAGGAAGCTTAACAAGGCCACACGCAAAGATCATTTCCCGTTACCCTTCATAGACCAAATGTTGGAAAGATTAACCAAACATTCATATTTCTGCTATCTAGATGGTTATTCAGGATTCTTCCAAATTCCCGTCCATCCTGATGACCAAGAAAAGACTACATTCACCTGTCCCTACGGTACTTTTGCTTACCGCCGAATGTCGTTCGGACTCTGTAATGCTCCAGCAACCTTCCAAAGATGCATGATGGCAATCTTCGCAGATTTCATAGACGACATCATGGAAGTATTTATGGATGATTTCTCGGTATGTGGACAAAGTTTCGAAGGATGCCTACAAAACTTAGAAATGGTGTTAGAACGTTGTGTAAAAGTAAACCTCGTCCTAAATTGGGAAAAATGCCATTTTATGGTCCGACAAGGAATAGTTCTAGGACATGTCATATCAGATAAAGGAATTGAGGTAGACAAAGCTAAAATAGAGATTATAAAAGATCTCCAACCTCCAAAATCCGTACGAGAAATACGGAGTTTTCTAGGACACGCCGGTTTCTACAGAAGATTTATAAAAGATTTTTCAAAAATCACAAAACCTCTAACCGGCCTGTTGATGAAAGATGTTGAGTTCGTCTTCGATGACGACTGTTTAAAAGCATTCAAAACATTAAAATCAGCCCTTATCACCGCACCAATTATGCAACCGCCCGATTGGCGATTACCGTTCAAAATCATGTGCGATGCGAGTGATTACGCCGTAGGCGCAGTTCTAGGACAAAGGAAGGACAAGAAACTCCATGCCATCTACTATGCCAGTAGAACCTTAGATCCTACCCAAATGAACTACGCTACCACAGAAAAGGAACTTCTAGCAGTTATATTTGCGCTTGACAAATTCCGTTCTTACTTAGTAGGAGCAAAAATCATCATATACACAGACCATGCTGCCATAAGGTACCTAATAAGCAAAAAGGATGCCAAACCAAGACTATTGAGATGGATCATGTTATTACAAGAGTTTGACTTAGAAATCAAAGATAAAAAAGGAACCGAGAACGTTGTTGCAGATCACTTATCCCGAATAGAAGGCATCAGACACGAACCAATACCGATAAATGACGATTTTCCGTACGAACGTCTGATAGCCAAATTAGAAAGTGACATACCCAACTCAATCTCGGAAGATCCAGAATTCGAAAAAGCCGTAGAAGCCGTCTATGCCCAAGTCATATTACCTTGGTATGCTGACATCGTTAATTACCTCGCTGCAGGCGTTCTTCCACCGGATCTCACTTATCAACAAAAGAAGAAATTCTTCCACGATCTGAAACACTATTATTGGGACAAACCTCTACTCTTCAAGAGAGGGGCCGACAACATATATTGTCGCTGTGTCCCAGAGGAAGAAATAGAAAATATCATTTCCCAATGCCATTCATCACCATATGGTGGTCATGCTAGTACATCCAAGACGTGCGCTAAGATTCTCCAAGCCGGCTTATTCTGGCCTAACCTCTGGAAAGACGTTCACATCGCTGTGCTAAAATGTGATCGATGCCAACGAACTGGCAACATCTCACGACGCGATGAAATGCCTCAGAAAGGAATCTTAGAGGTAGAAATCTTTGACGTATGGGGAATAGATTTCATGGGACCTTTCCCACCTTCTTTTGGTAATAATTACATACTCGTCGTTGTAGACTACGTGTCTAAATGGATAGAAGCCATTGCTGCTCCAACAAACGATGCACGAGTAGTAATCAAACTCTTCAAAAACACAATCTTTCCTAGATTCGGTGTACCCAGACTCGTCATTAGTTACGGCGGATCTCACTTCATATCGCGAATATTCGATAAACTTCTCTCTAGATATGGAGTCCGACACCGAGTAGCTACACCTTATCATCCGTAAACTAGCGGACAAGTAGAGGTCTCGAACAGGGAAATAAAACAGATATTGGAAAAGACTGTCGCTACCTCAAGGAAAGATTGGTCATCAAAGCTACAAGAAGCTTTATGGGCTTATAGGACCGCTTTTAAGACACCAATAGGTACTACCCCCTACAAATTAGTTTACGGTAAATCCTGCCATCTCCCTGTAGAATTAGAGCATAAGGCCTTCTGGGCCATTAAGACACTCAATTTCAACTACACCGAAGCAGGAGAAAAACGAATCTTGAACTTACATGAATTGGAAGAACTTCGATTAGACGCTTACGAAAATGCCCGTATCTATAAAGAACGAACTAAAAAGTGGCATGATAAACGTTCAGTCAGGAAACAATTTAGTGTGGGAGACATCGTATTGCTCTTTAATTCAAGATTAAAACTCTTCCCAGGTAAACTAAAATCTAGGTGGTCTGGACCTTATGAAGTGACTAAAGTACTTCAGAGTGGAGCTGTTGAAATTACCGATAAGACGAATGCACCATTTATCGTAAACGGGCAACGTCTAAAACATTATAATAAAAACGACAACAACCCTCAAGTCAGCAATATAACATTGCTTGAGCTTCCAGCTCAAACACCCGAATAGCTTCTCACTAAGCTATCGTCAGGCTTTAGACGTTAAAAACAACGCTTACTAGGAGGCAACCCAATTTCCCTCGTTATTGTATTTCAATTTTTCTTTAAAATTTTACTTTGAAAATCCAACAAAAATTCTAAAATTATAATTATTATTACTTTCTACTTTCGTTTGTTTTCATATTTTTATTCTATTTTATTTTTCTCTTTTGTCTTTTATTTCTACCGCTTTTTGTTTTCAAAAATCCTGACTTCAAACTCCTGTTTTAAACTTTTCAGGATTTTTAAAGTCTTCAAAACATTCCTTCTGTTTTCTCCGAATTACCTGCGAGTATGGCCGAGTATGACTTCACAAAGGTTCACTTTAGAGGACTAGCTCAAAAGGCAAGATTTGCAGCACTAGCTGAAAGAGAATTCGCCTTAACGTTGTATTATGATAAGTCTACCATGGATAAACTAGGAATCACGGATAGCATTCAATACCTGTTCAATCAACTGGGTTGGGAGAACCCTGCTTTGAAAACAAGTTTTGCTACCTACAAGGATCTCACCTATGAATTCCTACCCAACTATGGCTTTGGATCCAACACAGAGCTGATTACCTTCCGATTATTTGGAATGGACCAAACCCATAGCCGGATGTCACTAGCTAACCTCCTAGGATTTCCTAGCGGACCGCATGTGTTCATCAGTGCAGAAGATGACGATATTGATTTTCAACTCGACCAATTCTGGGGTAGAATCACAGGCGACTATCACCCTGAACCAGACAAAATGTATAATGATGATATCCATAACCCAGCCTTCAGATACTTCCATAAGATACTAGCTCACACCCTGTTTGGGAAAGAAGAAAATATTACTACCGTATCTAAAGAGGAATTATTCATCATGTTCTGTGCTTCTCAGGGACGTACAGTAAATGCAGTGCCTTTCATGATGAGATCTTTCAAACGCCTCACGCAGGAACCACAGACACCTATTCTTATAGGAGGCCTCGTAACAATGATTATCCACGAGCTTGGCCTTAGATTCCACTTAAATGCAAGCACTCGTTTTGGCAATATCCGACCCATGAACATACAATTCTGCTTTAACAGGCGCATTTTAGGAACTATGGGACCTGGACCGTATGAGTACCTCATTAACGAAAAATCAGTACAGCTATTCACACTGCCTGATCATCAGATGACAAGTATCCACAACAAGGACAACTGGCTTTATGAACTGGACGAGCCTATGGGACCTCCTTCACCACAGTCAACACCACAGAACTATATGTATGACAGTGACCACATCTCTGAGGCACACGACTATATGTACTATGAGGATGCTGTATCCGAAACTGAAGTAGATCCTATGACCCCTCCGCACTACAACACCTATCATGAGCCTATCCCTGAGGAGACCACCGACAAAATGGATACTGTTCTACTACGATTGGACAATGTTGATGCAGCTCTGACTACTGTAAAAGATGACATCACAGGCATACACAGCGAACTGGTAGTCTTCATGGACTTAGTCTGTGACCAACTCGACTACTACGCACGGAAATTCGATGAGTTGAAGACACGAAAAGACTAGATACTAGCTTTTAGCAGTAGATTCAGTTTAGTTTAGTTTAGTTTAAGCATTTGGATTTTTTCGCATTGTTAGTTTTCTTTATGTACTACATACAATCATTTCAATTTTATGTTATTTCAATTCTAGTTTTTATTCAATTATTCTATTTTCGCATTATTCGTTGTTTGTTGGTTGCTATATTACATTGTCGTATCAATACTAAGCCTTAAAGTCACTGCGAGAACGCCCTCAGAGCAAAATTCTGCGTTCTGCAGATTTTGCTGCTGTGACGACCGTCACAGGATCCTGACGAGCGTCACGCGGGTGACGACCGTCACACATACGTGACGACCGTCACGAATTCAAAAATTGCTATCTGATATAACAGGGTGCGTGTTCTTTCCCACTACCCCCATTACCACTTCCAATCATCAGAACTCCTACCCCACTACAAATTTTCGTCCTCCCCACATTGCACCATATATTTCAACTCCAATCTCAACTTCCAAACCACACTTCTGTCAGTTCTTCCAACTCTGCAGAAAAACCCCAATCTTCAGAAACCTCTCAATCTTCCAACAATGGCAAGAAATGCAGAAACCCCAGATATCAGCAACATTATCTTCAGTGAAGGTGACTTAGGCGAGAGACAGCGAGCAAACTACATCGCATTTCATCAGAGGTCGCTCCAGCCGACTCATTATCCACACATTCCATCGCTTACGGAGCTCGGACTCCTTGAAGGCGTCACCTGGATGCTTCAGAGAGCAGGCATCTGGAATCTCTGCACCAACCCACTGCCAACATACGAACAACTCACTCTTGAGTTCTTGAGTTCGTTCACTTACGTCACAAGCAGCGGCGACCTCAACCAACATTCCGGTGTCGCGTGTTTCTGGATGTTCGGCACAAACTATCAGATGCACCAGAACCAGATAGCTGCCCTCTTACAACTTCCTCGAGGCGACAACGCTCACCGCCGCCTCACCGATCAGTTCCAGCACGAAGCTTTCGCGCTGTGGTACCAGTTGACCGGCATCAATGCCGATGGTTGGGACTCTCTGCACGCCACTCATATCCATAACCCAACCATCCGGTACTTTCACAGAGCGTTGAGCAACACAATCTTCGCCAGAGACAACAACCACAAAGTGAACTTGAAAGAGCTCTTCTTCCTCCATTGCGTCTTCAACAACGAACCAATCAACGCCGCTCCGTTCCTGCTGGCTCACATACAGGCCAACTGCAACCGTGGCTCCAAGCCATTCTATTTTGGCGGGATTGTCACTGCCATTGCACTTGGGCTGAACCTAGGCGACCGCCTCCAGCACCTCCGTTCCATCCCCTCGGTGTTCTTTGACACCAACCACTGCAGAGCCTCCCACCTTATCCGCTCCAGAGCTGACGGCAAGTACCATCCGGTAGTGCGTGGCAAGACCGTCCGAAGCATCATCCTTCCGTCACGCACCCGCACACACCCAGAGGATCGTACCAACTGGTTATTTGACCTCACTGCCCCTCCTGCTGCCGCTGTTCCTACTCAGGACCACACCCAAGGTTCTGACGATGAAATCCAAGCTGAGTTGGACAGGACCGAGCAGCCAGAGGCATCGCAGCCTCCTCCTCCCGAAGGTACATCCTCTCGTCGCCGCCGCCATCATCCAGTGCCAGACTACACAGAAGAGGACCTCTGCCGCTCTCTAGACCAGCAGGCACAGATACTCGCGATGCTGCAGCAGCAGAATTAGCGAGCCGACCAGTTCGAAGCTTGGCACCGGACTCAAATGCAACAACTTCAAACCGGCCAAGCTACCATCACTGAGAACCTGGCGAATCTGACTCTGCAGGTCGAAGGACTCCGAGACACCGTCTACCACACAGGAGCTATGAGTTATGAGGACAGAGTAGCCCTTGCCAGAGCCAGAGGACGCCAACGCGGACGTGACAGAGGCAGCGGACGTGATTAGTTTTCCATTTCTCCTTATTTGTTTACTATATTTCCTATTCATTTGTACTTTCATTTCAGTTGTATCTCCCTCTCATGCTTCAAAATCAGTGAGGACACTGATTGAGATAGTGTGGGAGCGGAGCCTTTATTTCCATTTCACTGTTATTTCCATTCCACTGCTATTTCCATTCCACTGTACTTTGAATTTCGTAAGTTCTATTTGAACACTTTCTATTTTTAGCAAATAAAGCTCGTTTATATATCCTTTTCCCGTTACGCAAACATCCCCACATTATTCGACGTAAACAAAAATTTTCGTTCGTTCCTCAAAAGCAAAGGCATCACGAGAATGCAACCGAGTTCAAACCAAGTTTTGAAACTCCGAGGAAACGACAGTTCTAACAAAACCAGTACCGTCCTGACACCTTAGATCTCCGGTTTATGCGAGTCGGTTTCACTACCTACGCGTACCAAAGTCTCAAGTGTCTACGCAAACTCAGTCCCAAGTAGTTTATACTAGCAGTCAGCACCATCCTAAAGCACTTCTAAGCGAGCGACCGATGCAAATAAGTGTATGATCTCCAAAAAGATGAAAAATCATGAAAAGAGAGCTAAATAGCCCAAAAATATAAGACACGTTTCCTTCTAAGTTAGGTGCTCTTCACCCGAGCATTTAGCCCAACGGCACGAAAACTCATTGAAAAATCAATGACATAAGCTTATGATCAATGAAGAAGATCAAAAACAAGAAATGAGATCATATTCACTAACATGTCGACTTGCCATGAAAGTGTACGGACAACGGGCTTAATGTGATTGCGCTAGAACAAACAGGGTGAACTTGCCGCGAGAACCTTGACACCAAGTTACAGTAGCATGACTGGGACTGGTTTGCATAAGAAGGAGACCTCCAAAGACTTGTAGTCCAGTGTCGTCATGGTACTCGTTTTGTTCTTACCAAGAATCCCGATTTTTCCCGACTTTTGCGAACGAAGAAGCTGCCTCGTGCTTGCCGACCTTTTCATGTTTTACTTAAGGACAAGCAAAGATTCAAGCTTAGGGGAGTTTGATAACACGAAATCGTATATATATTTTGATGCATAATTCAACTAAAGTTTAACCGTTTTCGATCCGATTTCGGGTTATTTCCGTGTTATTTGTCTGATGTTTTGCAGGTATTCAACGATCACGTCTAAACAAGGCAACATGAAGAAAAGAAGCAATCTCAGATGAATTATGGACGAAAAAGGAGTGAAAACATCATGAAAAGCGCAGAAGCTGTTTTTGCTGACGTGACGACCGTCACAGCTCCATGACGAGCGTCACACGGGTGACGACCGTCACACCTTGTGACGACCGTCATGCAGGCAAAAACGCCCCACTTCAATTACATGTTAAAGAAGCAGTTCCAATTCCCACAGAGTGGACCACTACTCCCTAAATTATCTGCCTCAAAGTCCATCATCTTCAATGATAACCGTTGGAATTCCACTTCTATAAAAGGGGAAGCAAGGGACTTCAAAAAGGGAGCCGCATTCATACAACGAAGTGCTGCCAAATTTATTTCCAGAGCATATTTTCCAGTTTAATATTCTTATTTGTTCTCTTTATTTCTTCTGCATTCCATTTTCATTCTTCTGTAATTTCTATTTTATTGTACGATCAAAATTGGCATAAAGAACATAATCCTGCCAACATCTGTGGAGGATCTGCCCAAAGGCCAATTGGAATATTTACAGGTTCCTCATTTCAATCGTAATTCCAGTTTTATTATAATGCAAATTATTATTTATTATTTTTATTTATGTTTTATCTTTCCCAAATCCATGTCTAACTAATCTTAGGTAATCGATATGTAGTAATAATTCGAAAGGGATTTGATAACAACCGGTCGGAAAACTTTCTTTTCAAAAAAAGTAATTTATGGTCTGAGTGTTTAAAATTGATTTACTGAATAAACTTCGTCGCGAAAGCGAGAACTTATTTAAAAGTAGTTTTGCCACGAAAGTGGGAAATTAATTAAGTTACGAACCAACAAGCGAAAGCTGCGGTAAGATCAGATAGTAAACACTAGTCATTCATTTTAATAACAGCGAAAGCACTTTAAAATGAATTAGAACTTAGAGATTTCCAAAAAATAATTTTAACCCCGAATGGGATACGAAAGTGTACGTTTGGCCCTTAGAATTATGATTAGCGTTAATAACCATCGTGAGGCGAGAGTCTTTAAATCACCATTTTCTGCTTAAGTAAACTTTGAAAACTATTTCATACACCGGTAACTTGTCAAATCCCTGAAGAACATAATTACTGCATATCAATTCAATTAATTATAATCTAAGTAGCATTCTTAGTTCCCTTTCAGTGACAATCTTATTCCCTTAAACATATTCTACCTAGCTAAACATAGTAACTCCCGATAACACTAGTTTGATTACGAGTCCCTATGGGATCGATATCTATTATTACTACGCGATAGACTGTGCACTTGCAGTTAGGTTGTATTAGACATAGAAAGTCGCGATCATGTTAGCAGGTCAAAAACAGGTTTAGAAGCTCAGAGGATTAAGCATCAGATGCGAAATTGAGTCGGAGTGAAAAACAGAAGAAAAAGCCAAAAAAGTGGAGGGTCTACTGCCCATACGCGTAATACTCTAGCTGTTACACGTATGGCCCCTAGCTTACGCGTATCATACGCATTCCAGCAGAGGGATGATTTTTTAGAGGAAAAACATACCTTCTGCCAATACGCGTAAAGGCTTGGCCTTACGCGTATTAGGTTGCTTGCTGACATGCCCTTTCGCTCATACGCGTAGGAGAATGAGTTGCATACCAGGTCATTACGCGTATCATGGTGGTCAATACACGTATTGAGCCCAAAAATTTCAGAAAGCCCAAATTTCACCTATTTATTTCCAGAGCGCGATTTTATCAGGGTTGGACAATTTTTGGAGGAAAACACACGATTTGAAGGCTGGAAGCCCAGAGATTTGTCAAGGTTTCATATGTTCAAGTGTTTCTCTGACAATTGAAGATAGATTCCTCACGAAATTCTGTAATGACAATGATTCTTATTTTTGTTTTATTTATGATTATGGGTAGCTAAACCCCCCATTGCTAGGGGGTGACCCTAATTCCGAATGTAACGTATTCTGATTTATTCAATGCATTGACTATTTTTATTCATTAAAATTGGTTTGTTCTTATTTCTGTTTTTCATGCTTTATCCATCAGACCAACGGATTCTGACCTTTAAAAATGCTTTGCCTAGACATCAATTTGTTTATTGATCTGGATAAGAACTTTGGATAATAAATATTACCTAGGACTATGAGTGTTTTATCCGAACCGGAAATTCTTGATATTTGAACGCTTGGGTATGAACATGATTATCTATGGACATAGTAATCAGGTTACATAACCAAAGATCTTTTCACTGAGGACTCATGACTAGATGCCCTAGAGAACCAGAAATCAATTGTTTTGGATTACTGTTAGTGCATTGGTAAATCACTATTGTTACAGGAAATTTCATTCACCGAACCCTAGCAATTTACTCATATTTGTTCTCCGTTCAACTATTTACTCGCTTTCTTTAATTGTATTTTTAGTAAAAAGGGAATTTATCAAACTACCAAGACTTTTTGTTAAATTGAAATCATCTTTGAACTCTGTATCGTCAAGCAGTCCTTGAGATCGACATTTGGAATCGTCCCTTTATTACTACAATAGGAAAAATAGTACACTTGCTATTTTCCTATCAATCTTGATCATATGTCTTGAATATCTTTAGGATTGGTGAGCTTAAGGAACCAATTTGAACTTGGCCACTTTTAACCACCGTAAGAATACGATTTGAATGAAATTTGGAATTAAAGTTAAACTTATTTTGAGATGAAATCAAAATAGTCCTAGTCCTTGAATCTTGTCATGACGGTTTTGGACCTTTGAATAATTTGCGAGTCTTGGTCACTTTTTGAAGTTAATCGTGTAAGTCTCCAACATGACTTTAGAAACGTCTGTTAAAATTCAAACTTGTATGGATTTTAGGGATTACTTTGTACACATTTGGATTTGGAATTAATACTTGGTGAAGACTAACACGAGAGTTTCTTGCAACTTAAAACAATATTTTGGCTTTGTATTTTGTAAAAAGCAATGAATCAAATGAACTTCATTTTGAAAAACTCCTTAAAATTTTGATCCAATAGTCTCTTAACCAAACTTATAACTTCAAAATATTAAGGAAAACCAAAAATTTCCCTTTTTAAGTTCAAAGGTCACGAATAATGAATCCCGTTATTCTTACACTTGCAAATGAATTTGGTGCAAAAGCTTATCCTTGAAAACCAATTCTCGAACAATTATCCTCAACAACCAGAAGGTAGGAAACCTCCGTCCTCTTTGGGGAATCTTTGAGCCATATTTGGAGAGGAACCTTGAAGTTATACCAATTATGAGACTACAAAATTGAGTGCATACACCTCTTTATGACTTGCAAGGGCTAGAATTCTGCAGGACATACACAATGCCATTATGACTTTCAAACTTCCTTCAGCAACCTACAAAACAAATAAAACTAGTTGAAATGGTTAGCCATGCGGGAATGATTGAATCAAAATGATATTTAGATGATCAATGAATCTAAGGAAAATTTTGGGGTACAACAGTATTCAATACTCGATATCCAACTCACATCGGTATATCCTTTTAATATGACAAGAAATCTACCATAATGGATATCAAGATTTTTGGTTTTCATAAGATAGCCAAAAATTCTAATGATGGCTTTCCAGTTCTCACCATTTTTATTTCTAGTAAAATCTACTCATTTTACTTATTGCAAAAGATATGTCGGATCTAGTACATTGCATGTACTTACATATTCCAACTAAACCACAACTCTTCCATCATTCTTATGAAGTTTAACACTGGGATCAAATGGAGTAGTAATTTCCTTGAAATGTAAGTGTTTGAACTTATCAAGTACTTTCTCAACCTATTGTGTTTGACCAAGTTCATAACCCCCACTATTTCGCTTACTTTGACCCCTAAAAGTGTGTCGACTAGTCTAAGATCATTAATCTTGAATGTGAAAGTTAGAAACCTATTTGTTTCTAATATTTCATTCATCTCATTGCTAATGATCAATATGTAATCAACATAGAGACAAATGAATAATGTTCTCACACAAACTTTTGTAGAAACATTAGTCAAAAGAATTAAATGAAAAAATATTTTAGATAATCATGCATGATGACGCAAGAAGGTTTTTAGATAAAGTGAAATATGAAATTATGATAAATTTAAAGTAGTATAATATAAATTGCAACGAGCACCTTAGTCATGTTGACTTATCTCAAATCTTCACTTGAATTTCTATGTTCAACCTTCTTGATAAACTTCATCATTAATGCACATGACACTTTTGATTCTTTAATTCTTTGATAATCTTTTTCTTCGTTCAAAACTAAACTCGATATATGATACATCTTTCATAATCTCTCCCTTTAGATGATGATAAACTCTTTGACTTTATGTTTTGATAATGATTAAAAACCCTCCCCTTAAGTTTTGTGTCTCCCCTTAATTGGTGAATCTTACAATGACAGAGTCAACTTTTAATGTCATTGATTTGGTGCTTGTTTTAATACATACAAGGATTTGTCAAACATGCACAACTTTTGTTCATTACCACACAACCTTCTAGATGCCCCATATAAATCTCATAATTGAGATCTTGATTTAGGAATGTTATTTTGACATCCCTTTGAGGAACTATAAGGTCATGCAAAGAAGATAATGCAAACGATACTATAATTCGTTGTGCTTGCTACTACTACATATGTGCAAAATGATAAACACATTCTTTTTTTTTAAATCCTTGGTCATTAATCTATACTTGTAGGTTTTTAGTGTACCATCACACTGTGATACTTCCTTCTAAACAAGAGGAATCTCTTGAAGCTATTGCTTCCTTATAAGTCTTAGGATTATCTCCCACTTGAAGAATAATGGGAATCTTATAGCAGTGTTGTTCAATTTATAGGTCAAATTAGTATTGTTTCACGAGGTTGTGACCCTTGATGTAACACACTTTCAACAACATTTTTATCAAATGTTGCACTGTTTCGCCTACAATAATAATTTTACCAAATATTGTATTGTTTCACTTACAACAGCACTTTTATCAAATGTTGCACTGTACGCCTACAACAGTACTTTTACCAAATGTTGCATCGTTTTGCCTAAAACTATAGTTTTCAAAAGTTGTACTATTTTTCATTCTACATAACTTCACGAAGCCTATTTTCGAATTCAAAATACAAACTAGCTACTGCAATACTTCACAAAGTGTTGCGCATCTTTGAATTAAAAAAGTAACCTTCACTGGCATAATTTGTTGTCATTTTAAAATACATTAAATATTATTAATTGTTAATAATTTACAACTTTAACGTCTTCTTCTTGTTCCAAATCTTCATCTCATAAAAATAAATCATATGTATCATCACCCTGACAAAATGGACATTGTCATATCCTAATTTTTGACCCTAAGATTCTATTTTTTCTTTTGCATCATCTGCATAGCATAACATGCACTTCATCTTGCATAGTGTCCGAAATGTCAGTCAGAATAAATTTGTTGGATTTACAGAAAAATCGGTCTAAATTTATTTTAAAATCTGACCAAACGCTGTATTTTTCCAATATGTTTATTTCACGCGGATTATTTTGGTGTGTTCGTTTTATATTTTTGAGCACTTTTCTGCCCAACTTTTTATTTTTTAATCATTTCTATTTAATTTTAGTTAAATAATCATTTAATTTATTTAGATTTAATTAGATTTTAAATTTAAATTTTTATTTTTATTAATTAATTTTATTTTTAATTTGTTTATTAATATTTTATTTTTTATAAAAAACACAAAAACATGATCTTTAATTCTTTTTATCCTTGTCTTATTATAAAAAACACAAAAACATAATTTTTAATTCTTTTTATTCTTTTCTTATAATAAAAATCACAAAAACATAATTTTTAATTCTTGTCTTATAATAAAAAACACAAAAATATGATTTTTAATTTCTTTTTATTCTTGTCTTATAAAAAAACAGAAAAATATGATTTTTAATTCTTTTAATCATTGTCTTATCATAAAAAAAAATTGTGTTAATTGTTATTATTATTCTTGTCTATTTTCTGGTCCTATATATATGCATTAGAAAAAATAAAGAGGACAAGAGAATCACTCTCACGCATGATTTTTTCACGCATTACAAATGGTGAGTGCATACATTAGAAAAGTAAAGACAACAACAACAACTACCACACGCTCACAAAAGAAATTGCTTCATAAAGAGGAAGGGTATTTGACTCATACCTATATAGAGCCCAGGTTTCATCTTATTCGCATTACCGCCGAAGACGCGTCGGACGAACTATGACAGATAAGTTTCCTTCACCTTCGTGCGTTGCTCAGTTGTTGTTTCTTCTTTGCGAATTACTCGAATTCCTCTTTAACTTGTGTTATTCGCTCCAATTTGATTGGTATTGTGTGAACATTATGAAAGTCTTTGTTTGGTGATTAATTTGGGGGTTCGTCCGATGAGACAACCCGCGTGCGAGAGGGAGAGAGTACTGGACAATGTCTTTTGTCCATTCCTTTTTTTTTTGACATGCAACGTTGTTGTTGTTGATGTGGGTTCGTGTGGGCTTAGTCCCATGGTCCATGTTTCTTTTTCTTTTCTTTCTAACACACTCTTATTTGCTTATCTTACACTATATTATTTTTTTCTCAACTTTTAATTATTACTATATTTAATTAGTCTTTTATTAGATTCTAATTTTGAAATTATAATGTGTTGTAATTAGAATTTTAGTTCGTTGTTGAATAGTTTATTCTTACTGATTAGGAGTTTTAATAGGAGATTAGGACGTCGTTTTTTTGAAGTTTATTGGTGATTAACTTTTAATTAATATATGGGGCCTTTATATTTGGATTTTTATTTGAGGATTGTAATTGATTGTTTGATAGTTTCTCGAGCACTTTGATTGCTTGGTTTAAAGTTGTGACACTCCCTGGTGAATCGTGATTAAGATAGGAATTCAAGATTTGGCGTGCATAGATAATTGTTCTTCTCATGATCCATTAGAATATTTGGTCAACCTTATCTTCAATAAATTGAATCAATATAGGTTTTAGGCTTTAACCTCTATTGCATGATAATATTAGGTTAGACTTTCCCTTTAATCTTATTTTAGATTCATAAAATTAGGTTAGTTCTCTTAGGATGTTAACTTAGATAACCTACAATTAGGTTCCCCTTTTCCATGAGAGAACTAGACGTGAGTCATCCCTAGTTGAGATGTAATTCTCCTACCCCATAACGTAGTCGAGAAAAACGTAGAACCTTTTCCGCTTGAGAGAGGTATGTGGCATACTCGTCAATTATAGATCCGAGTTAGAGCCCTTCTCTCAATGTAAAGCAAAAATCGCCTTCTATATGTTTGTGGTGGTTTAAGTTGAGTATTCTCCCTAAGATGACGACTTGTCTCTTCTCCTAGAATCAATCAACAAACCTTCTCCCCTGGAACCTTGACCACAGTCAAGAGTTCCTCACCCTTATTGAAGGGAACTACGAATGCTCTGATTCCATTCTCGTCAGGATACATAGGCACAAGATACGACTTCTTGGCGAGCATACTTAGACATAAACCCCTAAGTCTTTCCCTTAACAAACAACAATAACACAATAAAACAAGAGGTTCTTGTAGAGTACTACAGATGCTTAGGATGCTAGTACCTTCCCTAGGTATAACCAACCCCCCGAACCTTAGACTCTCTAGCTTTGCATTGCATTGCATACTTTTAGGTAATTCGATATTTTTCCCTTCCGTTGAACAAATTAAAGATCGATGGTGAATAACAATTTGTAATCCAAGTTAATCAATAGTTTGTTATACAATTCTCACCGCGACAGACATCTCTAAAAAAAATCTTTCTTTATTATGACCGTTCCTATAATAGTTAGACACTACACGAATTACACACCCACAAATTCTTCTAGGCTAACCATCCATAAATTTGTCTTTAATTCTAATGCATAATTCGCCACCACATATAAATATTTTTTTATTTTAATTTTTTATCATTGTTTTCTTTGTGCGGGGTTCTTTTTCATTTTTTCTTTCCATTTTATGTTTTGTTGTGTCATATGATTTTATATACTTTATTTTATATTTTGATAAATATTTGCATGAAAACAAACAGAACACGTAGTTATATAAATAATCAATCATAATTTTTTATTAATTAAAAACAAAAATAAAATTTTCTCCCTTCTACACTTTCACAATCACCCTCGTAAATCTAATTTTAAAAAATTAAATTTTAAATAAATTTAAAATATAATCTCTTATGGGGATGTTCCTAACAATATATATTTTATTTTATTTTCGTGCAAATATTTCTCTGAAACAACATATCCGTGAAACAATTTCGAGCGAAACACTAAAGCTCAAAAAAAAAATACAGAAAAAAAGAAAATCAAATCTCATGAACAACCTTAGCAAGTCCTCGAAGTGCCACGTCAACTGCATCAAAAAACCCAACACCACTAACATTCGGATGCGAATAACTAATCCTCGGGATCAAACCAATCACTACTTCACGCTTCTTTTCAACTTCTTCATCAGAAATTTCCATCAACACCTCCTCAATCAAATTCCTCTTCTTTCCTACACTCCCATCTTCAATATAAACCGAATACGTATCTTTCTCCTCCGGAAAATACCACGCGTATTGCGTATACGCTGTATGCGGCGAGAAAAACACCGGTATACAACCGGCAACCACCGAGTCAAACGTTGACCTCCTCGTAAAAGAATCACCGGGTGCTTGAAGACAAAAACGTGACTTCATCATAACTCCAAGTACTTCCATTGGTTGATGACATTTACTATTCGCAACCCCACATTCAACTAACTCGCACCGAGTCGACTCGTTACATTGTTTAACCAACTCGTCGCGAATCTTTGCTTTTCCTAACCCTTTCCTTTTCCCACCGATGAAAGAAAACAAAAACGGTCGGTCGTTTAGTCTAACTTTATTCTGCCACGTCAGCATTTCCTTTTTTGTCTTGGGATGAAAATACGACGGGTATGGTATGCCGTTTTGGTTTTTCCCTTTCCAAGGTTGTCGTTCAACTGTTAGCACCGACATGTTTTTGACAGGTGGCAGGTTTAGAAGGATGTTGGCTCCGAAATCATGACCGGTTTTTGTGCGCATGAAATCCCATGCGGTTCTCCCTAGGGAAATAAAATGGTCCTTACCATTGTAACGGTTGAACCACTGTTGTTGTTTAATATGATCGATTAAATCAACAACGAGCGAGTCACGGAGAGTGTGATTCTGTTGGCGGAAAACGCTGGAGGAGTAGAGACCACCGTAGAAGGGTATGTAGAATAGAACAGCTTGATTTGGATCCCACGTGCGACACACGTGATTTTCTAATCTAGCATGAAAAATCATTTCAGCTAAGAATTGATGTGTAGCATACCATGATGGTTTTGAGAGTGGTTGTCCTAGTCCATTGTTTATGACATGTGGGCACATGTTCATGTAGATGTTGAGATTTTCGCAGTTTTTAAGGAGGTTTAGGTTGAAACGTGGAGGTAGGTTGTAGATGTAGAATGGAGGTGATCCGTTGCATGTGGCAGTGGTTTTGACGGTGGTGGTGGTGGTTGGGTGGTGGAAGTGAAGGAAGAGGAAGCATGATGCAATGAAGAAAGATGCAAAGACGGTGGATTTTATTGATAGGTTAATTGTGGTGATGTGGGGTTCTTTTGTTTTTGAGAGGCTTTGGGATTTTGTTGCGCATGATGGAGGCTTTTGAGGTTGAGTTGGTGATGGCTTTCTGAAAAACATTGGAGAGAAAGAGAGAGAGAGAGAGAGAGAGAGTTGTAGGAGATGAATGATTGTTTATTTGACTGTGAATAGAACTTAGTTGGATATTAAATGCCACAATTAAATTTGAAAATTGAATTATCATTCAACTATGTCATTTTAAAAATATGTATATTTTAACTTTCTAAAATTTGACTTATTTAGTTTGTCTAGAAGTTATGTTGATTGAATATTTTTTTTGTTTGTATATTTGTTATATGTTAAGTGTTAGTGTTATTGTTATGTATGTTTATAATTTTTTTTGGTTGGGTTACAACGTACTATTAGTTTATTTATGTTTAACATGTTTTTTTTATGGTGTTTGTAGGATTACAATTGATTTGTGTTGTTATGAAAATAAAATATAAGAGAGGATGAAACTGAAGTGAAAGATGCAAATTTGTGTGATAGACTAGAATTACATCTACTCAAATGTAACACAAGTTTACAACTTTCTCTTCAGTTTCATCATCCTTTCATTTTACAAGTTTGCATATTATGAGTGTGATTCACGTGATGGTTTGTCTTAATTTTCTACGAATTTTTTCAATTAAAGGTATATATGTTGTTGATAAATGTTGTTGAATGTTGTTGATATTGTTTTGTATTGTTTGTTAATAAATGGTTTTTCAAGTGTTGCTAGCAAGTGGTTATGATTCTTTACTTATCACTAATACAGTTAGTTGTGTGAACATGATTCTAACAGAGTTGCGAACTTGTGTTCACTGTGAAAATATTATATGATTCTTTCATATAATATTCTCATAGCGAACACATTTTTCTACTCTCCCTCCTACTTTATCCTCTTCATAGCTTTCATGAACGGTTAGTTATCAAGTTCTTCTAATCTATGTTAATTAATTGATGTTTTTAGTGATAAATGTTGTTGGTATGTTTGTTATATCATATGTGATTGTTTGTTTCACGAACCCCTCATTGAACTTGCATTCATTTAAATAGATTTTAAAGATAATAATTATAAAAATTAAAGTATTATTCAAAATCAACTTAGACGATCCAATATTTATCGAATTGCATGCATCTTTTAATTCATGATTTCCTTTTTAACTTGTAGAATTTGATTTAATGTCACAAATTCTTCAAAAATGATGATAAATGAATGTCGGTTTGAGTCTTTCACACAAATTTGATGTTTGCAACTCTCTTAGGAAAAAAAAAAGGAAATCAAATTTTGTGTGAAAGACGTAGAAGACATCCATTCATCATCAAAATTTTGAAGAATTCGTGATTGACTTAAATTATATGGGTTAATGAGGAAATCATGAATTGTAAGATGCATGCAATTCAAAAATTTTTGGACTATTTAAGTTGTTTTTCAAGAATAATTTAATTTTTCCTGATTATTATCTCTAAAATCTATTTGAATGGTTGTATATGGTTAATGAGGGGCATCAAAAAACAAACAATCTCATATTTTATAATAAACTCTTACGCATACCATTACGGTTGGAACATATAACTGTTATATGTTAAATCGTAAGAATAATGTTGCTTGCATTCGAACCTAGAACCTATAAATTATTTCACAACGGTTGTTTTCTTTACTCATTGTTATAAGTAGTACTCTATCTAACTTATAACCATAATCATTCGTCCGTTGTGAAAACTAGCATATTACAATTGCACACGGTTGGAATATTTTAATAATATAGTAATATATTAATATTCTAATAATTATGTGGCCATATATATTTATTTATTATATTAACTATTTTATCAATTAAGTGCCTTTAAATAAATAAGTGATCAAATAATGTTAAAAAGACTATTTAGATTTTATTTATGAATTATTTAATTAATTAATTAAATAATTGGGTATGGACTCAAATATAAGTGGATGACATAATGATCCATTTGGAAATAATGGAACCCTAATTCACCATGACACTATATATAGGCTATGTACAACAAGCAAATTATCTTTTTTCCTCATCTGAAGAGAATTCGAGACATAAGGAGTACCGGTTGAGGAAGAACCACAAAAGTCAACAACTTTTGGGTTTAGGATTACCGTCAAAGGCATTTTTAATGGATCCATCAAAGGCATTTTTAATGGATCAAAGTATTTATAAAATCAATCAATCGATACTTTAATTTTATACATGATTGATTTCCGCATCTAAATTATATGTGTTTCTTAACCGTTATTATATGTTTTTTTTAGTAGTGGATCTAATAAAGCCACGCTCCAAAGACATGATTCAGAAATGACTTAAAATATATGTGTTTAGAGTGTGTTCGAAAATGCATATATATATATATATATATATATATATATATATATATATATATATATATATATATATATATATATATATATATATATATATATATATATATATATATATATATATATATATATATATATATATATATATATATATATATATATATATATATATATATATATATATATATATATATATATATATATATATATATATATATATATATATATATATATATATATATATATATATATATATATATATATATATATATATATATATATATATATATATATATATATATATATATATATATATATATATATATATATATATATATATATATATATATATATATATATATATATATATATATATATATATATATATATATATATATATATATATATATATATATATATATATATATATATATATATATATATATATATATATATATATATATATATATATATATATATATATATATATATATATATATATATATTTACATGTTGCTCTTATAATATATTGGATTATTAAGAAATGTCCTATAATAAAATGACTTCCAGAAGACTCATTGTACATTCTATAGCTCAATCCAAAATTATTGAGTTTCTTAGAATAAATATACTTGTTTCTTTGTATCAATTTTTTTGTTATCATTACATAGAATAGAACACAATCTATAGTAATATTAAATAAGCAACAATATATTTTGAATATATTATAATTTTCATGATTTTTAACATAAATATCTTATAATAAATATATTTAATTACTTAGAAAAATATAGTTACATAATTATAAACTATTTTTAACTTTTACATTTTTCTGGCTAAGAGATACCGTGTCATCAATACAAGGGAAAACACTATTTCTACCCTAAACCAAACAATACTAAACTTAGGACTCATAGATGGGGACAGCAATGAAGGACAAAATTTTGACCCTAAATGGGTTTTTGTGTGTTAAATAATATCAATAAAGGACATAAAGAAAGGCTTCAGAATAATCTCGCATGCAGTTAGCTTTGGTTTCGCAATTTTATAGCAATTACTTATTCAGATGAAACAATAATGACCCATGTGGAGAGAAACAATTATATGCGTATTATCACGTAGTACAATACTTGGCAAACCTTGTTATAAAAAAGATGTGAATGTAAATGTATACAGCTCATAATTAGAACAATATGGTACTCCACTATGACTTTAATTACTCTATTCTATCTTTATTGTAAAATAAGTTTAATTTATTAAAAAGAAAAAAGTCACAATTCATTTTTACAGGAAATACTTATAATATCTGTTGGAAATAATAATTTATTTCCATTAATGTTGTTCCAAAAATGACAAAGTGAGTGTTATAGTTAATTGACAATAAATGCTTAGTCCCACATTGGAAGTGGAGGAAAATTAAATAGCATTTATAAGGCACTTGGAACAATGTAATTTCCAAAGGAGTCAAAGAGGATAAAGTGCCACATAGTCATATGTGGTGGTGCCAAAACTTATGTCACTTGTCTCATACAAAACACCTCTCGCCGGTGTCGCCACCGGCTACACCAGCTCCGGAATCGGATCCGAGGGCGTGGGCGTGGAGGCGCTAGTGGCGGCTTGTAGACGGCACTTGAGCACTTACGCATCGTCGCTCAGATTTATTCGTTGCCTAAAGTTTGATTTTTGAATTTGAATTTGAAATACATGACACTTCACGAAGTGGTGCATGACATTTTATTTGAACCATTGCAAATGCTCATTAGAGAGTGTGTTTATGAAGAATTGCAAACTTCTGAAAAGACACATGCATGGCTATAAATATATGCTTGATAATTCGAAATCAAATACTCCAAAAAATCTGAAATCCTCTTCCATATAATTCCAACGTTTTCCTTGCATTCGAAACTTCACCAGTCTTGTGCAGTTTCGAGAAAAAGGTTGACTTATCCTGGGTATTCAGGCCGTTCCAACTCTAAGACAATTTAAGAGTGTGCTTGAAATACTTTTAAGGAAAGTGATTTCGTTCACGATTCAGTCTGGATCCATTCGATATTGAAGGATTATCTAACAATCTTAAAAGTATTTGTATCATGGATTCTGACGCTGCTGTTTCAAGTATCAAGGTTATGAATCAAGATCTTGTCAAATTGGATCGCTTCGATGGAAACAACTTTACCAGATGGCAAGACAAGATGACTTTCCTGCTTACTGCACTCAAGGTTCACTACGTCTTGGATCCCGATCTGACACCAATTCCAGAACCAACTGAAGATGATTCTGACGAACTCAAGAAGAAGCGCATGCTGCGAAGGGAGGACGAATTACTATGCCGTGGACATATTCTGAACACGCTGTCTGACCGCCTATACGACCTATACACAGACAATCCGTCCGCTAGAGACATATGGAATTCACTGGAGTTTAAATTCAAAGCCGAAGAAGAAGGTACGAAGAAGTTCTTAATTTCTAAATACTTTGATTTTAAATTTATAGATTCCAAGCCCATACTTCCTCAAGTGCACGAATTGCAAGTCCTGGTGAACAAAATCAAAGCGGTGAAAATAGACATTCCTGAAACCTTTCAAGTTGGTGCAATCATTGCTAAGTTACCAAGCTCGTGGAAAGGCTATAAAAAGAAACCGTTGCACAGTTCTGATGACTTTTCCTTGGAGAAAATCCAGAAGCATCTTCGAATCGAGGAGGAATCGAAGGAGAGGGAAAAATCAGAATCTGCGGGTCTTTCCAAAGCCAATGTTGTGACCAGAAAGGAAAAGAAAAAACATGATGTCAAGAAAATTCACATCGCACCAAAAAGGGAACATACCAAATTCAAGAACTTTGGTGGTCCGAAGGGTCCAAAAAATGGATGCTTTGTATGTGGAAAACCTGGACATTATGCTCGAGATTGCAGGCAAAATAAATCAAAAAGGGAGATCAATGCAGTGAATGCTAATGATGATATAATTGCTACTGTGAGCGAAATTATGGAAATCAAAGGCAAAGTCCAAGGCTGGTGGTATGATACATGTGCCACGGTTCATGTCTCATATGACAGGGCTGCATTCAAAACATATTCTGAGACAAATGATGGACAAGAAGTACAAATGGGAAATGAAGTACGATCTAAAGTTGTTGGAACCGGAACGGTGTGTTTGTTGGAAAAGGATATTCCGCTGAAGGAATGATCAAACTATGTATTACTGATAACATGATTAATGAAATTTCTAATTCTGCTTACATGCTTGATTCAGTTACTTTATGGCACAATAGACTAGCACATATTGGTATTAGTTCAATGAAGAGACTAATTAAACTTGGCTTGATATCATGTAATATCAATGATTTCAATAAATGTGAATTATGTGTTAAATCAAAAATGATTAAGAAACCTTTCAAAAGTGTTGAAAGAAATACAAATCTGCTTGATCTTGTACATTCAGATTTGTGCGAATTTAATGGCATGTTGACCCGTGGGGGAAATAGATATTTCATTACATTTATTGATGATTGTTCTAGATACACTTATGTATATCTCTTAAAGCATAAAGATGAGGTTTTTAATGCCTTTAAGAGTTACAAAGCAGAAGTGGAAAATCAATTAAGTAGAAGTATAAAAGTCCTTAGGAGTGATAGGGGCGGTGAATACTTTTCTACTGAATTTGATGCATTTTGTGAAGAACACGGTATAATACATGAATGTTCGGCACCTAGAACACCACAACAAAATGGCATAGCAGAAAGAAAGAATCGAACATATCAAGAAATGATGAATGCCATGTTATTGCATTCCGAACTACCTTTCAATTTGTGGGGCGAAGCCTTATTATCCGCTTGTCACATAATAAATAGAATTCCCTTAAAGAAAAGTGGAATTTCTCCATATGAGGTATGGAAGGGCATGACACCAAATATTGGCTATTTTAAGGTGTGGGGGTGTGTGGCATATTACAAAAACATGGATCCTAAGAGAACCAAGTTGGGTCCTCGAGGGATAAGATGTGCCTTTGTAGGATACGCACAAAATAGCAAAGCATATAGACTTTTAAATTTAGAGTCTAATATTATTGTTGAATCCCGGGATGTAGAATTCTTTGAAAAACTTATAACTAAGGATAAAGAATCAGAGTCGGCCATAAATAAAGAATCTTGTGAAAAAGACTCTTCTCAGATTGTAGAAATACAACCTGAAGGCACATCTCGAATAAATGAACCACGACCCGAACCTAGGATAAGCAAAAGAGTCCGGAAAATAAAGAACCTAGGACCAGACGAAATTGATTCTCAATCCATTTCATTTTATCTGGTTGAAGGAAATAGTACAAATTTTATTAAAAGCATTCCGGTAATTCTTCAAGTAGGGGAAGATCCTAAAACTTATAAGGAAGCAATAGCTTCAAGAGACTCCTCTTTTTGGAAAGATGCTATCCGAGATGAAATGGATTCAATTATGTCCAACCACACTTGGGAACTTGTTGATTTACCAAAGGGATCAAGACCCATTGGATGCAAGTGGGTGTTTAAAAAGAAATATCATAGTGATGGTACATTAAACACTTATAAAGCAAGATTAGTGGCAAAAGGATTTAGACAAAAGGAAGGTATAGATTATTTTGACACTTATGCACCTGTAGCGAGAACAACCACTATAAGGTTGTTATTTGCTTTAGCATCTTTAAATGATCTGATTGTTCATCAAATGGATGTTAAAACAGCATTCTTAAACGGAGACCTCGATGAGGAAATCTACATGGAACAACCAGAAGGACACGTCCTTCCTAGAAATGAACAGAAGGTGTGCAAACTTGTCAAATCTCTATATGGCTTAAAACAAGCACCAAAACAATGGCATCAAAAGTTTGACTCTACGATAATGTCAAATGGATTTATTCCTAATTCTTGTGACAAGTGTTTATATACAAAAGTTATGATAACACTGTAATATTTTTGTGTCTTTATGTTGATGACATGCTAATAATTAGCAATAGACTTAATGGAATTTTAGAAACAAAAAGGTTTCTAACTTCCACTTTCAAGATGAAAGATCTTGGGCTTGTTGACACAATTTTAGGAATAAAAGTTAAGCAAAATAGTGGGGGTTATGAACTTAATCAAACACATTATATTGAGAAAATGCTTGATAAGTTCAAACACCTGAAATTCAAGGAAGTAACTACTCCATTTGATCATGTAATCAAACTTGAAAAGAATGATGGAAGAGCAGTGGCTCAATTAGAATATGCAAGTGCGGTCGGATGTCTTATGTACTTAATGCAATGTACTAGACCCGATATATCATTTGCAGTTAGTAAAATGAGTAGATTTACTAGTAATCCAAGTAATGAACATTGGAAGGCAATCACGAGGATATTTGGTTATTTGTTGAAAACCAAAGATCTTGGCCTTCATTATGGTAGGTTTCCTGCTATATTAGAAGGATATACCGATGCCAGTTGGATCTCTAACATGGGAGATCACAAATCTACAACTGGGTGGATATTTACACTAGCTGGAGGAGCAATTTCTTGGAAGAGCAAGAAACAAACATGCATTACTCTTTCGACCATGGAATCAGAATTCGTGGCTCTCGCTTTCGCTAGTCAAGAGGCAGAGTGGTTGAGGGATCTTCTTTTGGAAGTTCCATTGGCTCAAGATAATGTTTCAAAGGTGATGATACACTGCGATAGTCAGGCCACTTTGGCAAGAGCATTTAGCGAAGTGTATAATGGAAAGTCCAGGCATATAGGACTTAGACATTCGTTCGTGAGAAAACTGGTTAAGGATGGAATCATTTCACTTACGTATGTACGAACAAGCTATAATTTGGCTGATCCGTTTACTAAGCCACTGGCCAGAGACTTAGTAAGAACAACCTCGAGAGGTATGGGGTTGAAACTCCTTGAGTAAGAGTTCCGACAACGGCGACAACCCAATCTTAAGTTAACAGAACATTAACGTTAAGATTTTCAATGGGTAATAACAAGTCGTTGATTTGGATAATTGTCTAACATTTCATAATTATGTTGACATTAGAAATGAGGGTTGAGTTTTATTTTAAACTCTTAATGAAGTTCAATACCGAGGGTACGTATCTATTGGAAACAGATACTATATGAACTTCACCTATGTGAATTATGAGATGGTGCCGTCTCAAAGTGAGAGTTGGAGTTTCTCTCATAAAAAAATTCATGAAACAGGATAGCACATGGCCATAAATAAGTGTTAAGCGAGTTATGCAGAGGAAGAATCTTTAAGGAGTGTGATCGAGGGATGTTAGTTGTGTTTTCCAAACTATGTTTGTCGTTGGTTTCGCATTGTTTTATCTCTTTTTCTAGTCTTTGGTTTGTTTTGTCATAGTTATTTGCAGTGTTTTCGCATGAGTCTTAGTTTAATAACTTTATTGCTTTTGCCGCCGATGCGTTTGATTTGGTTTCTTTTAGTGTATTTTTGGCAGGAATCGGTGGCCGGACATCCGCACTGTTTCGAAGACAAAGAAATGCAGAAAAAACACAAGTCAGAGGCATGACACGGGTGCCCGTGTTGCACAACACGGCCCGTGTCATGAGGGATACGGCCAGGAGGACACGGGTGAAAAAGGAGAAAAGAAGAGTTGGAAACAGAAGAGCAACACGGGTGCCCGTGTCACACAACACGGCCCGTGTTGCAGCCCCTGATGCTTTTTTCTCAGTTTCGAGTTACAGCAGCCTGACACGGCCACCCGTGTCACACAACACGGCCCGTGTCAGGGCCACTGATGAGGAAAATGCTGTTTTTATTATTTTTCACTATTGAAGCCATTTTGAAGGGCATTTTAGACATTTTATCATGTAATTTGAATTGAGTTATATTAAGCCTTATTTTGGAAAGAAAAGAGGCACGTTTTTGATTAGGATTGAGAGGAGAGAACTAAAGCCGGAGAATTCGGAAGAACAAAGGATCGATCAAGAGCGGAAGCAATTGATGATCCAAGTCTCCCAATTTCAATTGTAATGATATTCTCCTTTTTAATTCTAATTACTTTTATGTTGACCAAGAACATGAGTAGCTAAACCCCCAAGTTGTTAGGGGGTGGTCCTCAATGCGATGTAATGACATGTATTTAATTATTCTACGAGACTTATGTTTTTACCTTAATATATTTGATTTTGCATTAACCTTATTCGTATTCCTATTGGAAAGTAGAATTCGAATAGTGCTTAGGCTTAGTCTGGAAAGTTAACCTAACACTTTTGCAAAATAGT
Organism: Lathyrus sativus; assembly: GCA_963859935.3. Classification (NCBI taxonomy): domain Eukaryota; kingdom Viridiplantae; phylum Streptophyta; class Magnoliopsida; order Fabales; family Fabaceae; genus Lathyrus; species Lathyrus sativus. Next base: position 128,594,888 of record OZ012740.1, on the reverse strand, counting down.
ATCACGGTCGATATTGCTTAGGAATGAGGATATCCCGTATCACGTATTTTATGGTCGGAGTTATTGCTTGATGTTTTTCAGGGACACTGAGGAATTAGTGAACAGGAAAATCATCAAAGGGTTGCCATTAAGGAATTAAGGCAACTAAAGTGGCCAACTGATAGATTAAGGTTAATAACGAGTAAAGTAGAATAATCATACAGAGTTTGCACTCGTATTGTCTCCACTCCCCTAACACTGTTCTTAGATTAATTAATTCAGTCTGTCTTTACTGTGAGATTACTCAGCTACCAAACAAACCACTAGACCTTTTGTTCAATTGAATTCTAAAATTCTGTTAATTACTACGCAGTCCTCGAGATCGATACTTGGGACGTTTCCCTTATTACTACAATTGGTAAAAATAGTACACTTGCTATTTTCCCGATCAAGTTTTTGGCGCCGTTGCCAGGGACTGCCAAATTAACATTGTGTTTAGAATCCAAAAGAAATTTTGTTGCTCTGCGACTAAAATTTTATTGTTTACTGCATTACTCTTATCCGTTTATTATCTAACGCTTGTCTAATTGTGTATGCGAGGTCAGGCCTCAGCTAAATATTCTTTTGATACAGAACCAGAACGAGCATTACACGAAAGACGGAGATTAGCTAAAGTTAAAAGACTGGAAGAAATAGAGGAAATTATATCCGTGCAGAGCGACTCCGAGGAGAGAGAGACACCACCTGAGACTGTTCAAATGGCTGGAAATCCACCTCAGCCTGAAAGACTGCTAGGAGACTATGGAGGGGCCAATGCTCAACCGAACCGGATGACCATTGTGAATCAACCGGTGAATGCTGCACATTTTCAGCTACACCCGTCCACCATCCGTCAGTTGGAGAGCAAGCCGTTCGCCGGAAGAATCAACGAAGATGAAAATAAACATCTTCAGAGATTCCTCACAACCACCACCTCACTGAAAATAGAAGGCCATTCCGAAGAGGCTAAGAGATTAGTTATGTTCCCGTTCACACTCACTGATGATGCGGAAGAATGGTTTTACTCGCTTCCCGCTGGGAGTATCACAACATGGCAAGAGATGGAAACTGCGTTCCTGAATGAGTATTTCCCTGCATCAGTGTTCATCCGAAAAAGATACGACATTGTCAACTTCAAGCAAAAAGAAGGAGAATCTTTAGGGGATGCTTATAAGCGGTTTAAGAGGTGTCTTACAGCATGTCCTACTTATAACCTGGACGCCACGGAGCAGATGTAAAACTTTGTTAATGGATTACGACTCAAAACGAAACAGCTCATAGATACTGCTGCCGGTGGCTCAACCAACTTTTCAACAGCCACAGGTATCAGAAGGATCATAGAAGCCATCGCCGCGAACGAGCACCTTGAGTTGTATGATCGCACGGTAAACCAACCGGAAGGTAAGATTGATCTGAAGCTGGCAGACCAGGTTGTTAAAATGGAGGATCAGATCACCGCTGAGGTAGAGAGAAGGTTAAAGGAAATGAATGTTGAAACCCAGGCAGTAGCACAGGTTGATCCAGTTCAAGCAGCACCTTGTGAAATATGCGGTGGGCCACACTTTACAATGCATTGTGTAGCAACCCAAGAGCAAGTGGAACAGATTAATATGTTGAGGCAGAATAATCCTTACGCCAACACATATAATCCTGGTTGGAAGAATCACCCAAACTTTTCATGGAAAGATCAACAAGGTAATGTGCAAAAACCTATTCAAGGCCAACAACCGTATCAACCTCAGCCACAGCAATACCAGCAGACACCGTACCAACCTCAATATCAACCACAAGCGCCTCGAAAAGCTGATTGGGAAGTGGCCATTGAGAAAATGGCCGCCCAAAGTTCTCAATTTCAAGAAGAGACAAGGAGTAACTTCAGGAATGCGGGAGCATCCATAAAGAACCTTGAAGTACAAATGAGTCAAATTGCCCAACAGCTAGCAAGTTCACAAGCGCCGGGTACACTTCCAAGTGCCACAGTACTAAATCCGAAGGATCACCACCAAATTAAGGCGGTAGTAACAAGAAGTGGAAAGGCCAAGGAAGTAGGAGAAGAGGAAACGGAACTAAGTGATCCGATGATTGAAGTGGAGCTGGAAATTAAAGAGAATGAAACAGTCGAGGAAGAAGTGGTGACACCGGTACCGGTAACTAAAGAAAAAGTGGTAGAACCGAAACCAGTGATCAAGTTACCATACCCCTCAAGAAATAAGAAGAAAGGACAGCAAGAGAAGAATTTCGAGAAGTTCCTGGAACTGTTTAAGAAGTTGGAGCTGAACATCCCATTGTTGGAGGCACTAGAACAAATGCCCACCTATGCAAAATTCATGAAGGACATCATTGCTAAGAAGCGGACGAGTGAGTCCGAACCTGTTATTCTAACGGAAACGTGCAGTGCTATTTTGCAGGGTCTGAAGATTCCGGTCAAGAAGAAAGACAGTGGAGCTGTTACTATCCCATGCACTATTGGCGATAGGTCATTCAATAGAGCTTTAATTGATCTGGGAGCAAGTATTAGCCTCATGCCCTTGTCTATCTACAAAAAATTAGATATCAGTGCGGTTCAAGACACTCGGATGACCCTCCAGTTTGCTGATCATTCAGTTAAGCGGCCATATGGAGTGGTTCAAGATGTACTAGTTAAGGTAGATAAATTTGTGTTCCCGGTTGATTTTGTGATCCTAGAGATGCCGGAAGATGAAGAAATGCCGTTAATTTTGGGCCGACCATTCTTGGAAACCGGGAGAGTCATGATAGATATGGAAGGCGGCACCCTGACTTTGAAAGTATATGACGAGGAGTTAAAAATTGATGTTAGTAATACCATGAAGCATAAACAGGATCGGGGCACCAGCAGCAACATACAAGTGCTAGAACAGGTCGTAGAGAGCGAACATGTGGAGAGTGTGACCCAACTGCCTCTGGAGAGAGTGCTAAGCATGTCAATCTTTAAGGAAGACAAAGAAGTAGATGAGAATGACAGAGAGGTAGTCGAAATGTTGGACACTCGACCATTCCAAAGGGGATCCCGACCACACCGATGGGAGGACTTACGGCAACCTATAGAGCTTGAGGGTAATGACGAAAATCCTAAAGGTTCGGAATTGAAACAATTGCTGGAAAACCTCAAATATGTGTTCCTAGACACCGAGGAAAAGTGTCCCGCCATTATCAGCTCGAGTTTGAAAAGTGTCCAAGAGAAACAACTAATTGGGGTTCTAAAAAAATTTAAGAGTGCTATTGGTTGGAAAATGGATGACTTAAAGGGTATAAGTCCTACAGTTTGCATGCACAAAATTCTTATGGAAAAGGACCATAAACCGGTTGTGCAGCCCCAACGGAGACTGAACCCCGTTATGAAGGAAGTCGTAAGAACGGAAGTGGTGAAATTATTGGATGCTGGGCTTATCTATCCTATATCCGACAGTTCATGGGTGAGCCCTGTTCACGTGGTGCCTAAGAAAGGAGGTACAACTGTGGTGACGAATGACAAGAATGAGTTGATTCCTACGCGTACCGTCACTGGGTGGAGGGTATGCATTGATTATAGGAGACTTAATTTAGCCACCAGAAAGGATCACTTCCCGTTGCCTTTTATTGATCAGATGTTAGAAAGATTGGCTGGGCACGATTACTACTGTTTTCTAGATGGATACTCCGGATACAACCAAATCGCGGTTGCGCCGGAGGATCAAGAGAAGACAGCTTTCACATGACCGTACGGAGTTTTTGCTTATAGGAGGATGTCATTCGGGTTATGTAATGCCCCGGCCAAGTTTCAAAGATGCATGACTTCCATTTTTGCGGATATGCTCGAGAAACATATGGAAGTCTTTATGGACGATTTTTCTGTGTTTGGCTCATCTTTTGATAATTGTTTAACGAATCTTTCACTTGTTTTGCAGCGATGTCAGGAAAGTAATTTGATCCTAAACTGGGAAAAATGTCATTTTATGGTTCGAGAGGGCATTGTGCTCGGTCACAAGATCTCTCATAAGGGGATCGAAGTGGATAAAGCCAAAGTGGAAGTGATTTACAAGTTACCACCGCCGGTGAATGAGAAAGGCATTCGAAGTTTCTTAGGCCATGCGGGTTTCTACCGTCGTTTTATAAGAGATTTTTACAAGATAGCAAAACCATTGACGTCCTTGTTAGTCAAGGAAAAAGCATTTGTTTTCAGTAAGGAGTGTGCTGATGCTTTCGAAAATCTGAAAAACAAATTAGTTTCAGCACCGATTGTAAGTGCCCCTGATTGGTCTCTTCCGTTTGAGATCATGTGTGATGCTAGCGATATCGCTGTGGGAGCGGTGTTGGGGCAGCGGAGAGAGAAGTTGTTACATGTTATTTATTATGCTAGTCATGTTTTGAACCCTGCACAGATGAATTATGCGACCACCGAGAAGGAGTTGTTAGCGGTGGTGTACGCCTTCGATAAATTTAGGCAATATTTGTTGGGTTCAAAAGTGATTGTTTATACTGACCATGCTGCATTGAAATATCTTTTTGCTAAACAGGAATCGAAGCCTAGGCTCCTGAGATGGATTTTGCTTCTTCAAGAATTTGATGTGGAGATCCGCGATAAGAAAGGATGTGAGAACACCGTGGCTGATCACTTGTCGCGAATGTCACCAATTGAAGAAAATGAAGATAACCGCCCTATAAGGGATGAGTTCGCTGATGAACGCATTTTAGCTATTTCCGGTGTTCCATGGTTCGCTGATTATACGAATTACGTGGTCGGAGGTATCATACCCGACGATTTTGACTCTAACAGAAGAAAAAAGTTTGTTCATGATTGCAGGTTTTATTTATGGGACGACCCTTATCTCTATAAAAGAGGAGTGGATGGTTTGATCAGAAGATGTGTACCTGAAGAGGAACAGAGGAAGTGCTTACAGCTTGTCATAACTCGGAATATGGAGGACATTTCAGTGGTGACCGAACCGCTGCCAAAGTCCTCCAATCGGGGTTATACTGGCCCTCAATTTTTAAAGATGCTCAAGAGCTGGTGAAAGAATGTGACAAATGTCAGAGAACGGGAAACATTTCGAAACAGAATCAAATGCCCCAAAATTTCATGCTGGAAGTGGAATTGTTTGATGTGTGGGGGATAGACTTCATGGGGCCATTCCCACCATCCTCTGGAAAGCACTACATTTTGGTCGCAGTGGACTATGTGTCAAAATGGGTTGAAGCCGTGGCTCTGCCTACTAATGATGCAAAGGTGGTAGTCAAATTCTTAAAAGAAAATATTTTTGCCAGGTTTGGAGTTCCAAGAGCGTTGATAAGTGATGGAGGAACTCATTTCCTAAATCACCTTATGGAGAGACTCCTTCAGAAATACAATGTGAAGCACCGGGTAGCCACCCCGTATCATCCCCAAACAAGTGGTCAAGTGGAGGTATCTAATCGGCAATTAAAACAAATTCTAGAAAAAACTGTTAGTTTGTCGCGGAAGGATTGGTCAACCAAGGTGGATGATGCATTATGGGCATATCGTACAGCGTTTAAAACACCCATAGGCATGTCACCATATCAACTAGTCTATGGAAAGGCTTGCCATTTACCATTAGAGTTAGAACATAAAGCTTTCTGGGCGACAAAGTTCTTGAACATGGATCTATCGATAGCCAGAAGCTCGAGGATTCTTCAGTTGCATGAGCTGGAAGAGTTTCGTAACCAAGCCTATGAAAATGCCAAACTGTACAAAGAAAAAACAAAAAAATGGCATGATCAGAGAATACGGAGAAACGAATTTTGGGAAGGACAGCTGGTCCTCCTATACAATTCCCGGATGAGGTTATTCCCAGGAAAGTTACGATCTAAATGGTCGGGACCATTTCTGGTTCACAAAGTTTTTCCACACGGCGCAATCGAGTTGAAGAATCAAGCCAACGGAGACACTTTCAAAGTGAATGGGCAGAGGTTAAAACCATATTATCAAGGTGATTTAACCGGCCAGGTGGATGTCGTTCATCTTACCTCGTAGGATGAACGCCCGTCGAGCCATGCGACGTAAAACGAAGCGCTTTGTGGGAGGCAACCCACACATTTTTGCTGCTGTTTTCTTTTTTTTTTTTTTTTTGTTTTTGTTTTATTTCAGCTCGCATGTCATCATGAAAAGAGGACACCGGATAACGGGAGTGAATAATGCTGAGAAGAGGAGAATCAGAGCCCTGACACGGGTGGCCGTGTTGCACAACACGGGCCGTGTCAGGAAGAGGTTGCAGGTTTGTGGATTTGGGGCCAAACAGCAAGGTGACACGGGTGCCCGTGTCCCATAACACGGCCCGTGTCACATACACCAGGAAAGAAAAAGAGAAGAAGCAGAATCAGGGAATCTGAACAAGTCAGGGGTGCAACACGGGTGCCCGTGTTGTACAACACGGCCCGTGTTACAAGCGCGTGTTAATGAAAAAAAAAGGGGGATCCCAGGAGGAGCAACACGGGTGCCCGTGTTGTGCAACACGGCCCGTGTTGAAGAGCGTGCAGTTAAATTTTTTTTACCGTGTGGGGCCCTCCTATCTTATTCCCCACTAACTCCCTTTTAACCCTTTCATTTACCCTCTTTACCTCATCATCTTCTTCTTTTCTCTTTCACCTTCTTCACAAAACCCTAACACTCCATAGCCTCCTCCCCACAAAAGCTCCAATTTCACCAATACCCACTCATCAAAACCACTTTCCCTCTTCACGAAAAACGATCCCCTCATCATTGTGGTCATTCCTACGGTGACGTTTTTCTCTAACGGTGATTTCGAATTTTCTGTGTTGTTTCTGTTTTGCAGGTTACACAATGCCTCCTCGTAGAGATACCGGAAAAGCAGTGGCGGAAACTTCACGCCCCAGAAAGAGAGCACACCGTATGGCGAACCCTCACGACATACTCTTTGAAGACCCGGATCATCAGCGAAAGTACTCTAACATCATCAAGCGTAAGCTCACGCCCACAAGGTATATCTGCAACACTACGCTTGATAGTCTAGGGCTCAGAATAGAGGTCCATAGGATGTTTCACACTCTGGGGATGTTAGAATTTATGCAATTAGAAGCGCCAACTTATGAGCGCATAACTGTTGAATTTTTGAGCACTTTAGAGTTTCAGTTGAAGCATAGGTGGACGGGGGTAGAGGAAGAATATTATGGTACACTGAGGTTCAGGTTATTTGATACTGACCATAGCCTGACCATAGCCGAGTTGGGAGACATACTGAAGCTCCCCAATTTTGGTCCCGGAGCCCCTCCGGGAAGTTTTAGTGCAGGGGACTTTTGGAAGGCTATTACAGGCAGAACTGACTATGTCGCGAAAGCGGCAAAAGCTTCTTGTATCCATAACCCTTGTTTCAGGTACGCTCAAAAGGGATTGGCATACACACTGTTCGGTAGGGGTGATAGCACAGGGGTAGCGACTCAGAGGGAGTTGTACTTCATGTACGGCATGGCCAATCACGAGCTCATTAATGTAGCTGCCTTTGCAGCTGATCACCTGAAGAGGGTTGCGAATGCGCCTTCAGGAGAAATAAGTGTAGGCAGTATGATTACTCAAATCGCAAATCACTTTGGCCATGGTGCTCTCTTGAGAGAGGAACCCACTGTTACCGGTAAAACGAAAATAGATCTTGCCACACTGACGGCCCAAGGTATGATTCGTGTCTTTGATAATTACTATTCCTTGGTAAGCCGAAACAGTCATCTCCTTGCTTTACCTGCCCCTGACTTTATTAGTATTCAAAATGTGAATAACTGGCTATATGAGAGCCCTCTGCAGGATGAAGAAGACCAATTTTATGATGGTACAGGTGCAGAATTCTTTGAGGATGAAGGCGATCAGGTGGAAGAAGCACCTATACCGCCTACTCGATTTTCACCCCATCAGGAATCAGACCCAGACTCGTGGAGCTTATCGAAAAAGGAATGGGACTGGATGGAGAATGAGATGTGCCATCTCCGAAGTGAGCAAACGAGGCAAGGCGAGGAGCAGACAAGACAAGGGAACGAGCAAATCCGACAGGGCAGGTTGATCAGTGAAATGCACGAATGGATGCGGCAGATGATGCTGCGGGACCAACCTCCTCCATCATGATGAACTTTGTGAGTCCTCTGCTACTTGTGTTTCAATAGTGGGGACACTGTTGAATTCAAGTGTGGGGGTATTTTATTGTGTGTTTTGTTTTTGTTGTTTTCTTTCTCTGTTATTTATATTTCTGTGTTAGTTTGAATTCTTTCTCTGTTATTTATATTTCTGTGTTAGTTTGGAAAGCATGATCGGAATACCCGCAGTGAAAACCCCCGATGTTGAACTATTAAAATAAGAACTGTTTGGTTGAACTGTTTTCGCGTGAGGTAGGTGATGAGAAAGTATAGAGAATGCTCAGAAAAAGTTTTGTGAGGAGGAAATCGGAATAATCTTGAGAAGTAAGTAAAACACAAACACCTTAGTCTCCCGAATAGGAGCGAGTTCGACGTGTAGATTTGTGCCATAGTGCTTTAATCTGAGAAGTACCCCGAGTAGTTTTCCTTGACAGGCGGGCTTAATCAATAAGAATCGTATGTGCGAGGTTGATCGAAAAGTATATGAAAAAAAAAAGCACAGAGAAAAAGGGGCAAATTGGACGACCGGTCCTTCTAAGTTGGGTAACCCTCACCCGGTTATTCAGCCTAACGGCGGTCGAACCTGAGAGCCATCCAAAACAAAAAAAAAATAGTAATAATTGTGCCAAAGAAAGAAAAAGAAGAAGAAGAAAATATAATACTTGATCATCTTGTACATGCGAGGAAAAATCATAACTGCCCTTATAGTACTGTTTGAATGAAAGGGAGGAAAATCGAAAAAGAAGACTTAAGTACAAAGCATAGTCGGAGAGGTTACCAATTGGGAGATTGAGGGCGGTGGTTTTGCCACGGTTTAGTGTTTATGTGTTACCTATTTTGACAGATAAGCTGAGACTACTCCTAATGGGACTTGGACTGAGAATTTCACGTATGAGTATCATTACCATAACTCACAGTTCTATGGGCGTTTATGTGAAAAGATTTATACGGTTCGATTTGATGAGCTTTTTGCTCGAGGTCAAGCAAAAGTTTAAGTTCGGGGGAGTTTGATCGGGGGATGTTAGTTGTGTTTTCCAAACTATGTTTGTCGTTGGTTTCGCATTGTTTTATCTCTTTTTCTAGTCTTTGGTTTGTTTTGTCATAGTTATTTGCAGTGTTTTCGCATGAGTCTTAGTTTAATAACTTTATTGCTTTTGCCGCCGATGCGTTTGATTTGGTTTCTTTTAGTGTATTTTTGGCAGGAATCGGTGGTCGGACATCCGCACTGTTTCGAAGACAAAGAAATGCAGAAAAAGCACAAGTCAGAGGCATGACACGGGTGCCCGTGTTGCACAACACGGCCCGTGTCATGAGGGATACGGCCAGGAGGACACGGGTGAAAAAGGAGAAAAGAAGAGTTGGAAACAGAAGAGCAACACGGGTGCCCGTGTCACACAACACGGCCCGTGTTGCAGCCCCTGATGCTTTTTTCTCAGTTTCGAGTTACAGCAGCCTGACACGGCCACCCGTGTCACACAACACGGCCCGTGTCAGGGCCACTGATGAGGAAAATGCTGTTTTTATTATTTTTCACTATTGAAGCCATTTTGAAGGGCATTTTAGACATTTTATCATGTAATTTGAATTGAGTTATATTAAGCCTTATTTTGGAAAGAAATGAGGCACGTTTTTTATTAGGATTGAGAGGAGAGAACTGAAGCCGGAGAATTCGGAAGAACAAAGGATCGATCAAGAGCGGAAGCAATTGATGATCCAAGTCTCCCAATTTCAATTGTAATGATATTCTCCTTTTTAATTCTAATTACTTTTATGTTGACCAAGAACATGAGTAGCTAAACCCCCAAGTTGTTAGGGGGTGGTCCTCAATGCGATGTAATGACATGTATTTAATTATTCTACGAGACTTATGTTTTTACCTTAATATATTTGATTTTGCATTAACCTTATTCGTATTCCTATTGGAAAGTAGAATTCGAATAGTGCTTAGGCTTAGTCTGGAAAGTTAACCTAACACTTTTGCAAAATAGTATCACGGTCGATATTGCTTAGGAATGAGGATATCCCGTATCACGTATTTTATGGTCGGAGTTATTGCTTCATGTTTTTCAGGGACACTGAGGAATTAGTGAACAGGAAAATCATCAAAGGGTTGCCATTAAGGAATTAAGGCAACTAAAGTGGCCAACTGATAGATTAAGGTTAATAACGAGTAAAGTAGAATAATCATACAGAGTCTGCACTCGTATTGTCTCCACTCCCCTAACACTGTTCTTAGATTAATTAATTCAGTCCGTCTTTACTGTGAGATTACTCAGCTACCAAACAAACCACTAGACCTTTTGTTCAATTGAATTCTAAAAATTCTGTTAATTACTACGCAGTCCTCGAGATCGATACTTGGGACGTTTCCCTTATTACTACAATTGGTAAAAATAGTACACTTGCTATTTTCCCGATCAGAGTGTGTGTAAGGTAACACCGGTCTATTCATATGGATTCATGGTTTAAAAGCATTGCTACCTAATATTCCGATTAAACCTTGTGTTATTCTTACTAAGGTTAAGTTTAAAATCGAAAGATACTTAACTGTATTAATACTTCTTATGTCCCATTTCTGGAATTATTATTTTGTCATTATTAGAGCAAGTGGGGGATTGTTGGAAATAATAATTTATTTCCATTAATGTTGTTCCAAAAATGACAAAGTGGGTGTTATAGTTAATTGACAATAAATGCTTAGTCCCACATTGGAAGTGGAGGAAAATTAAATAGCATTTATAAGGCACTTGGAACAATGTAATTTCCAAAGGAGCCAAAGAGGATAAAGTGTCACATAGTCATATGTGGTGGTGCCAAAACTTATGTCACTTGTCTCATACAAAACACCTCTCGCCGGTGTCGCCACCGGCGACACCGGCTCCGGCTCCGGCTCCGGAACCGGATCCGAGGGCGTGGGCGTAGAGGCGCTAGTGGCGGCTTGTAGACGGCACTTGAGCACTTAGGCACGACGCATCGGAGCAATCGGGCTATTCGCGGCGTTAATGAGGCGGCACCAGTGGCGCTCCGGCCGCCTCCGGCGGGCGGCTGCGAATTTATTTTAATTATCGCTCAGATTTATTCGTTGCCTAAAGTTTGATTTTTGAATTTGAATTTGAAATACATGACACTTCACGAAGTGGTGCATGACATTTTATTTGAACCATTGCAAATGCTCATTAGAGAGTGTGTTTAAGAAGAATTGCAAACTTCTGAAAAGACACATGCATGGCTATAAATATATGCTTGATAATTCGAAATCAAATACTTCAAAAAATCTGAAATCCTCTTCCATATAATTCCAACGTTTTCCTTGCATTCAAAACTTCACCAATCTTGTGCAGTTTCGAGAAAAGGCTGACTTATCCTGGGTATTCAGGCCGTTCCAACTCTAAGACAATTTAAGAGTGTGCTTGAAATACTTTTAAGGAAAGTGATTTCGTTCACGATTCAGTCTGGATCCATTCGATATTGAAGGATTATCTATCAATCTTAAAAGTATTTGTATCATGGATTCCGACGCTGCTGTTTCAAGTATCAAGGTTATGAATCAAGATCTTGTCAAATTGGATCGCTTCGATGGAAACAACTTTACCAGATGGCAAGACAAGATGACTTTCCTGCTTACTGCACTCAAGGTTCACTACGTCTTGGATCCCGATCTGACACCAATTCCAGAACCAACTGAAGATGATTCTGACGAACTCAAGAAGAAGCGCATGCTGCGAAGGGAGGACGAATTACTATGCCGTGGACATATTCTGAACACGCTGTCTGACCGCCTATACGACCTATACACAGACAATCCGTCCGCTAGAGACATATGGAATTCACTGGAGTTTAAATTCAAAGCCGAAGAAGAAGGTACGAAGAAGTTCTTAATTTCTAAATACTTTGATTTTAAATTTATAGATTCCAAGCCCATACTTCCTCAAGTGCACGAATTGCAAGTCCTGGTGAACAAAATCAAAGCGGTGAAAATAGACATTCCTGAAACCTTTCAAGTTGGTGCAATCATTGCTAAGTTACCAAGCTCGTGGAAAGGCTATAAAAAGAAACTGTTGCACAGTTCTGATGACTTTTCCTTGGAGAAAATCCAGAAGCATCTTCGAATCGAGGAGGAATCGAAGGAGAGGGAAAAATCAGAATCTGCGGGTCTCTCCAAAGCCAATGCTGTGACCAGAAAGGAAAAGAAAAAACATGATGTCAAGAAAATTCACATCGCACCAAAAAGGGAACATACCAAATTCAAGAACTTTGGTGGTCCGAAGGGTCCGAAAAATGGATGCTTTGTATGTGGAAAACCTGGACATTATGCTCGAGATTGCAGGCAAAATAAATCAAAAAGGGAGATCAATGCAGTGAATGCTAATGATGATATAATTGCTACTGTGAGCGAAATTATGGCAATCAAAGGCAAAGTCCAAGGCTGGTGGTATGATACATGTTCCACGGTTCATGTCTCATATGACAGGGCTGCATTCAAAACATATTCTGAGACAAATGATGGACAAGAAGTACAAATGGGAAATGAAGTACGATCCAAAGTTGTTGGAACCGGAACGGTGTGTTTGTTGGAAAAGGATATTCCGCTGAAGGAATGATCAAACTATGTATTACTGATAACATGATTAATGAAATTTCTAATTCTGCTTACATGCTTGATTCAGTTACTTTATGGCATAATAGACTAGCACATATTGGTATTAGTTCAATGAAGAGACTAATTAAACTTGGCTTGATATCATGTAATATCAATGATTTCAATAAATGTGAATTATGTGTTAAATCAAAAATGATTAAGAAACCTTTCAAAAGTGTTGAAAGAAATACAAATCTGCTTGATCTTGTACATTCAGATTTGTGCGAATTTAATGGCATGTTGACCCATGGGGGAAATAGATATTTCATTACATTTATTGATGATTGTTCTAGATACACTTATGTATATCTCTTAAAGCATAAAGATGAGGCTTTTAATGCCTTTAAGAGTTACAAAGCAGAAGTGGAAAATCAATTAAGTATAAGTATAAAAGTCCTTAGGAGTGATAGGGGCGGTGAATACTTTTCTACTGAATTTGATGCATTTTGTGAAGAACACGGTATAATACATGAATGTTTGGCACCTAGAACACCACAACAAAATGGCATAGCAGAAAGAAAGAATCGAACATATTAAGAAATGATGAATGCCATGTTATTGCATTCCGAACTACCTTTCAATTTGTGGGGCGAAGCCTTATTATCCGCTTGTCACATAATAAATAGAATTCCCTTAAAGAAAAGTGGAATTTCTCCATATGAGGTATGGAAGGGCATGACACCAAATATTGGCTATTTTAAGGTGTGGGGGTATGTGGCATATTACAAAAATATGGATCCTAAGAGAACCAAGTTGGGTCCTCGAGGGATAAGATGTGCCTTTGTAGGATATGCACAAAATAGCAAAGCATATAGACTTTTAAATTTAGAGTCTAATATTATTGTTGAATCCCGGGATGTAGAATTCTTTGAAAAACTTATAACTAAGGATAAAGAATCAGAGTCGGCCATAAATAAAGAATCTTGTGAAAAAGACTCTTCTCGGATTGTAGAAATACAACCTGAAGGCACATCTCGAATAAATGAACCACGACCCGAACCTAGGATAAGCAAAAGAGTCCGGAAAATAAAGAACCTAGGACCAGACGAAATTGATTCTCAATCCATTTCATTTTATCTGGTTGAAGGAAATAGTACAAATTTTATTAAAAGCATTCCGGTAATTCTTCAAGTAGGGGAAGATCCTAAAACTTATAAGGAAGCAATAGCTTCAAGAGACTCCTCTTTTTGGAAAGATGCTATCCGAGATGAAATGGATTCAATTATGTCCAACCACACTTGGGAACTTATTGATTTACCAAAGGGATCAAGACCCATTGGATGCAAGTGGGTGTTTAAAAAGAAATATCATAGTGATGGTACATTAAACACTTATAAAGCAAGATTAGTGGCAAAAGGATTTAGACAAAAGGAAGGTATAGATTATTTTGACACTTATGCACCTGTAGCGAGAACAACCACTATAAGGTTGTTATTTGCTTTAGCATCTTTAAATGATCTGATTGTTCATCAAATGGATGTTAAAACAGCATTCTTAAACGGAGACCTCGATGAGGAAATCTACATGGAACAACCAGAAGGACACGTCCTTCCTGGAAATGAACAGAAGGTGTGCAAACTTGTCAAATCTCTATATGGCTTAAAACAAGCACCAAAACAATGGCATCAAAAGTTTGACTCTATGATAATGTCAAATGGATTTATTCCTAATTCTTGTGACAAGTGTTTATATACAAAAGTGTATGATAACACTGTAATATTTTTGTGTCTTTATGTTGATGACATGCTAATAATTAGCAATAGACTTAATGGAATTTTAGAAACAAAAAGGTTTCTAACTTCCACTTTCAAGATGAAAGATCTTGGGCTTGTTGACACAATTTTAGGAATAAAAGTTAAGCAAAATAGTGGGGGTTATGAACTTAATCAAACACATTATATTGAGAAAATGCTTGATAAGTTCAAACACCTGAAATTCAAGGAAGTAACTACTCCATTTGATCATGTAATCAAACTTGAAAAGAATGATGGAAGAGCAGTGGCTCAATTAGAATATGCAAGTGCGATCGGATGTCTTATGTACTTAATGCAATGTACTAGACCCGATATATCATTTGCAGTTAGTAAAATGAGTAGATTTACTAGTAATCCTAGTAATGAACATTGGAAGGCAATCACAAGGATATTTGGTTATTTGTTGAAAACCAAAGATCTTGGCCTTCATTATGGTAGGTTTCCTGCTATATTAGAAGGATATACCGATGCCAGTTGGATCTCTAACGTGGGAGATCACAAATCTACAACTGGGTGGATATTTACACTAGCTGGAGGAGCAATTTCTTGGAAGAGCAAGAAACAAACATGCATTACTCTTTCGACCATGGAATCAGAATTCGTGGCTCTCGCTTCCGCTAGTCAAGAGGCAGAGTGGTTGAGGGATCTTCTTTTGGAAGTTCCATTGGCTAAAGATAATGTTTCAAAGGTGATGATACACTGCGATAGTCAGGCCATTTTGGCAAGAGCATTTAGCGAAGTGTATAATGGAAAGTCCAGGCATATAGGACTTAGACATTCGTTCGTGAGAAAACTGATTAAGGATGGAATCATTTCACTTACGTATGTACGAACAAGCTATAATTTGGCTGATCCGTTTACTAAGACACTGGCCAAAGACTTAGTAAGAACAACCTCGAGAGGTATGGGGTTGAAACTCCTTGAGTAAGAGTTCCGACAACGGCGACAACCCAATCTTAAGTTAACAGAACATTAACGTTAAGATTTTCAATGGGTAATAACAAGTCATTGATTTGGATAATTGTCTAACATTTCATAATTATGTTGACATTAGAAATGAGGGTTGAGTTTTATTTTAAACTCTTAATGAAGTTCAATACCGAGGGTACGTATCTATTGGAAACAGATACTATATGAACTTCACCTATGTGAATTATGAGATGGTGCCGTCTCAAAGTGAGAGTTGGAGTTTCTCTCATAAAAAAATTCATGAAACAGGATAGCACATGGCCATAAATAAGTGCTAAGCGAGTTATGCAGAGGAAGAATCTTTAAGGAGTGTGTGTAAGGTAACACCGGTCTATTCATATGGATTCATGGTTTAAAAGCATTGCTACCTAATATTCCGATTAAACCTTGTGTTATTCTTACTAAGGTTAAGTTTAAAATCGAAAGATACTTAACTGTATTAATACTTCTTATGTCCCATTTCTGGAATTATTATTTTGTCATTATTAGAACAAGTGGGGGATTGTTGGAAATAATAATTTATTTCCATTAATGTTGTTCCAAAAATGACAAAGTGGGTGTTATAGTTAATTGACAATAAATGCTTAGTCCCACATTGGAAGTGGAGGAAAATTAAATAGCATTTATAAGGCACTTGGAACAATGTAATTTCCAAAGGAGCCAAAGAGGATAAAGTGCCACATAGTCATATGTGGTGGTGCCAAAACTTATGTCACTTGTCTCATACAAAACACCTCTCGCCGGTGTCGCCACCGGCGACACCGACTCCGGCTCCGGCTCCGGAACCGGATCCGAGGGCGTGGGCGTAGAGGCGCTAGTGGCGACTTGTAGACGGCACTTGAGCACTTAGGCACGACGCATCGGAGCAATCAGGCTATTCGCGGCGTTAATGAGGCGGCGCTGGTGGCGCTCCGGCCGCCTCCGGCGGGCGGCTGCGAATTTATTTTAATTATCGCTCAGATTTATTCGTTGCCTAAAGTTTGATTTTTGAATTTGAATTTGAAATACATGACACTTCACGAAGTGGTGCATGACATTTTATTTGAACCATTGCAAATGCTCATTAGAGAGTGTGTTTATGAAGAATTGCAAACTTCTGAAAAGACACATGCATGGCTATAAATATATGCTTGATAATTCGAAATCAAATACTCCAAAAAATCTGAAATCCTCTTCCATATAATTCTAACGTTTTCCTTGCATTCGAAACTTCACCAGTCTTGTGCAGTTTCGAGAAAAAGGCTGACTTATCCTGGGTATTCAGGCCATTCCAACTCTAAGACAATTTAAGAGTGTGCTTGAAATACTTTTAAGGAAAGTGATTTCATTCACGATTCAGTCTGGATCCATTCGATATTGAAGGATTATCTAACAATATCTCATTAATAATAAAATTTCAAATACATATTAGTACCGTTGGGTATCAGAATAATATGAAATAATAATAACAGTTAAATTTTGAGAGAAGAGTATATGAATGAGAAGAAACATAATTATTTCAAACTCTTGGATGATTAGGATGATCATAAACTACAATATGATTTCTCTATTTATAAGAGTCTCTTGTACTATAATAAGTGGATACATATTTAGTGAATTCTACATAATCTTCTCTTCATCATAGAAACCAATGACTTCTATTGCATTGACTTTTTCTTTCTACAAAACAAAGATGACTTTATGTCCTCACAATCTCCCATTTAAAGTCATTTTGTTTGCTTTCAAAATTTCTCTCCGTTGCTAATTACATGTTGCTACG
The DNA here is from genome assembly GCA_963859935.3 of Lathyrus sativus. Taxonomy (NCBI): domain Eukaryota; kingdom Viridiplantae; phylum Streptophyta; class Magnoliopsida; order Fabales; family Fabaceae; genus Lathyrus; species Lathyrus sativus. The sequence goes on along the minus strand of OZ012740.1, from coordinate 128,577,658 downwards.
TTTTAGATAGGTCATAAGAAGACCTGCATCAATAGAACTTGTCAGTGTTGATTGGTTTTGTCATAACATCTGCTAGCTTGTCTTTAGTGTGAATCTTCTGCATGTCCACACTTCCTTCCTTTACTACTTCACGAACAAAATGGTATTGAACTTCTATGTGCTTTGTCTTGGAATGAAAAGTTGAATTTCTTGCAATGTGCAAGGCACTTTGACTGTCACAATACACAATAATTTTTTGGTTGTTTGTGTCCAAGCTCTTCCAATATCCTTTGAATCCACATAGCTTCCTTGCATGTTTGGGTAGCTTCCATATATTCAGCTTTTGTAGTAGATAGAGTTAGAACAGTCTACAATTTGGATAACTAGTTTACTGCTTCTCCTGCAATTGTAAACACATAGCCAATAGTAGATTTTCTTTTGTCAATATCACCTGCATAATCTGAATCAACATATCCTCTAACACCAAACTCCAACCCTCCAAAACATAATGCAACATCTGAGGTTCCTTTTATATATCTAAAGATTCTCTTAACAACATCTCAATGCTCTTTACCAGGATCTGCCATGAATTCTGCCGCTCCCACTGCTTGTGCAATGTTTAGCCTTGTACATATCATGGCATACATAAGACTTCTCACTGTTGATGCATAGGGTACTCGAGACGTTTCCATCATCTCCACTTCATTTCTAGGATTCATACTTGAGGATAATTTATAATTGATAGGAAGTCGGGTAGATATTGGCTTACAGTCTTGCATGTTGAAGTGCCACAAAACTTTTCGTAGATAATTTCTTTGAGAAAGCCAAATCTTCCTATCTTTTCTATCTTGGTGAATTTGAATCCTTAAAATCTTGTTAGCTGGCCTCAAGTCCTTCATATCAAACTCATTAACCAATTGTGTCTTCAATTCTTGGACTTGATCTTTGTTGGGGCCTACCACCAATATGTCATCCACATACAACAACAAAATGATGAAAACATTCTCTTCAAGCCTCTTGAAATATGTACAACGATCCGAGCTCAGCCTGTTGTATCTGAGGCTAATAATGAAGGAACCAAATCTCTTTTACCAACACCTCGGTGCCTGCTTTAAACCGTTGATGGGCTAAAGACGTGTCTACTTATGCGTCTAGCGGTATCTTACTGCAAGTGCACAGCCTATCGAAGTAATATTTAAGATTATCGATCCATAGGGATTCTATTGTTACTTAGTGCTAGATGAACTTCTAGTTTAGCTAAGGCGAATGGTTGTCACGATTGTTGTTGGTTTTTAAGACTATTAAAGGCGGAATTAAATTTAAGTTTTTAATAAAATAATACTAAGGCGGTCGGTATGTAATTATACTAACTTAGGTGGGTCAATCTAACCTAGGCTTATAAAGATGTTCACTTAATCTATTCGGTAGAGATTACCAGTTTAAATACCCTCAACTCACACTCTCGTGGTCTTATATCAGATCTTATCCCTAAAGCCCTATGCCTGCTCTCGCTAGCCCATAAGTGTTTAGAGGTAATTTTTGGAAACTAAATAATTCTAATTTATCTTAAAGCGCTCTCGCTGTATTTAATTTAAATGCCTAACTTTAGCTATCTGGTTAAAATCTCACACTCTCGTGGTCTTGACCCAACCTAATACCCTTTTCTTACTCTCGTAACGAAAAGGTCTATTTCAATTAAAAAGTATCAGCCAGAATGTTAAGTGATTAATTATTTTAGCCTATGGTTATATTTTACCGGTTAAGTTTGTTATAACTACATACCGCCCTAAGGTGTTTAGCTACTCATCAAGGTTGAATCAGACAGAGAATTAGATAATAACTTACTCATGGCAGAAAAATAAATAGACATTATAATTAAATTAAATTGCAATAAATTGAAAAACCTGATTAACAAATATCTGAGTAGACTCCTTCTTCCACAGACCGGAAGGCTTGGAGTAGGCGGAAATTAAAATTAAAACGAATGCTGAAGGCTTAGAAATAAATAAATGTATAACAATTCCCTAATGTTGGAAATTGTTATACGGTTAGTTTGGGTACAAATAAAACAAGACAGAAAATAAAATAATGCTGGAATGAAAAATGCTGGTTCGTAAGGTAATTCGGCAGAGCTTCCGCAGAAATTTTGGATACTGAAGTCTGTCCCTGAGTTCACCTGAGCTGGTACTATTTATAGAGCCTTTAATGGGCTGGAGTCTTGGTCTTTTGTTTCTTGGGCCTTGCTGAAGTGGTTGAGGAAATGTTGGAAAGTGGCAGCAAAAATGGGAGAAGTCGTCTTCATGTGCTGCCTTGAGGAGAAATAAGAGGAGAAGTGGTCTTCACTGCTGCCTTGACGTAGTCTGAGTCAAAACCAAGTTTTATCCTTGTCACGGGCGTGACAAGGTCTTCACGTTCGTGAATTGAGGATTTTAAGTGTCACGGTCGTGACTACTTCCTTACGGTCGTGATGGTCCAATTTGGGGTGTCACGGTCGTGACACCCTTGTAACGACCGTGGCTGCAACAAATTATGCAGTCTTTTTGCAGGCTTCTGCCTTTCTTCATTTTCTTGTGGTCTCTTTCGTTCCTTTCCTCTTAATTCATGATTCGGCCTCACATAACGATGTACCTGCAAAATAGTAAGAAAAACTCGAGAAATCGAGCGTTAAAACGGTGAATGCGCGATAAAACGTCAATGAAATCTAGCGATATAATCGATGCGTTTTCTCGTCATCAAACTTCCCCAAACTTAAACCTTTGCTTGTCCTCAAGCAAATAGTCGGTTGAAAATCGGCGGACAAGATTTTATTCGCGCATACTCATAACAAACCGTACGGTGGATCGTTTTGTCGGATAGTCCGGTACTTTGATAGAACACTACCGATACACTAATGACGCAAGCAACAAGCTATGTCGTCGACTTCCCGCCAAGCGAAACAATCGGCAATCACATTACGATTTCACCTAGAGTTTTTCGATCTTATTTCGCCCGGTTTCGTTCTAGCGCAGTCACATTAAGCCCTTTGCCTTAGCACGCACGTAGTGGAGTAGCCGGTTAGCGATTTTGATCCTTTTTTAGCACGGGGTCTGGTACACGAGTGTGGTAACCCTTCATGTTTTATCCGATCCGGAGGTTGTGGGGGATCGAGCCGTAGCACGCCCTACCGAGTTCAGAACCAGTACCTCTGAACCAACTCGAAACGGATTCCTTCTCATATTTCTCGTTTCTTATTTGCGACCGTGTACTTTGGTGCAATTTCTTTTCATTTTGCATCGAGATACGAAGGATCATTATTGATTAGGCATCAAACGCTTATATTCATCGGCTCCCCATGTGGTTTGTGTTCAGACGGTGCTGACTGCTAGTATAAACTACTGGGGGTTACTTTTGAACTGAAACTAAAGGTGCACTCGCAATGGTGATCGGGATGGAATTTCTTAAGCAGGGGGTCGAAGATGTCAAGATTGTATTGGTCTTGTTTAATCGTTCCCGGCTTCGTAGTTACGAACCATTCGGTGGTAAGTCGGGTAATGCGAGTAATTAAAGATTTTTCTGGTATGGCTTAATAATCGGGGAAAGCTCGAAATTAAAGAAAATAGCGCACAGATTTGCTCATTTCATTAATTTGTTAAAAGGAATACAACGGAATTGAAAGTACAACGAAATGAAAAAGTGCTGAAATGAAAGGTACCTCTCCCACACTATATTAGACATTGTCCTCAATGTTGTGATATAAATGTGGCACAAATACAGTACAAGGCTAAAATGAAAAACAACATAAAAGTAAACTACTGCTGCTGAGGACCGCGGGCTCGGCCTCTGGTGCGAGAGCGGCGTCTGGAGGGAGTCGCGTCGGGATCAGAACCGGTGCCGGAGGTAGCAGTAATGCTGATGCGGAGTGCTTCGAGCTCGCCGAAAAGTTCTCTGAACCGCTCATTAGTGGCCTCCTGGTTTGCAGCAATAGTGCCGAGTAAAGCATCATATTGCGCCTTCTGCCGTCGCTCCAGTGCGGCGTTCATCAGGTTCTGCTGATGAATCGCAAGTAGGACCTCCTCAAGTGTGACTGCGGGAGCAGGGGGCTGTCTGGTAGATGTCTCTGGGATATCCTGGACAGGCTCAGCTGCATCCATAGCGTCCTGCATTTCGTCCACTGGGGCGTCTGCCTGATCATCATGAACCGGGACGTGATCGGCAGCAGCTGGTAAGACAAAGAGCCAGTTGGCTCGGTTGGATGGGTCGATGCGGGTGCGGGACGGCAGAGTGATGTGGTGGAAAATGGTGCCATTGACAACAGGGCTATACCTGCCATCCTCTCGCTGCGCGATCAGGTGGGCGGACCGGCAGTAGCTCATGGTCAGGAATTCGGCGGCGAGGTGAGGCTGATTAACGAGCGCGTCACCAAGCCCCAACTGAATGGCGAGGGCGGTGACAATGCCGCCTATGAAGAACGGGGAGGAGCCTCGCTGTGCAATGGCCTGAATGTGGTGAAGCATGAACGGGGCAGCGTTGATCGGCTCGTCATGAAGAGCGCAGTATAAGAACAGAAGCTCCTTGGAGTTGAGCTTGTGGTTGCTTTCTCTAGCAAAGATTGTGTTGCAGATGACCCGGTGAAAGTAGCGGATTGCCGGGTTGTGGATGTGTGTGGCGTTGAGGCTCTGGAAGGTGGATGCACGGGTGTTGGTAAGGTCGTGCCATAGAGTGAATGCTTGTTCACTGAAATTATCGGGCACGCGACGGTGGGCTTCGGTGCCGTGATCAAAACCTAACAGCTCGGCGATCCTGGTTTGCGGGAGGTTGAACTCCCGACCGTGCAGTCTGAATGTTACGATGCCAGTAAGCTGACTCTGAGAACCGGGAGGGGTGATGTAGCTGTAAGAGCTGAGGAACTCCAGCGTCAGAAGTTCGAAAGTAGGATGAGGTTGACGACAGAGGTCCCACAGACCGACCTTTTGCAGTAGGCTTTGAACGCTGGACAACATTCCGAGTTCTCGCAGACAGTCAGTGGCAATGTAGCGGGTAGGTTGCAGACCGCGGTTTTGGAAGCGGATGAAACGGTCTCTCTGGTTTACTCCAGCTTCGCCTTCTCGAAAAATGATGGAATCCATAACATGCAAGAGTGAAGAGTGAGGGAGGAAGGATTTTGTGAGGTTTTGTGAGAAAAATGGTAGAATGAGGGAGATAGAGGTTCGGGTTAAATACGGGAGAGTGTTAATGAAATGGTTGATGATAATGGAGGATTAATGGGGGTAGTGGAGAGGTTACGGCGGTTGTGGAATGAGTGGGTAGTGTTTTGGGTAGGTTATGGATGGAGAAGAAGAGGGGACACGATGAGAAACAGTTCTGTTTCTCACGATTCCTGTAATAGAGGTCGTCACGGTCGTGACAGGGGCGTGACGGTCGTGACACGCTAAATGAGCACGTCACGATCGTAAGTTAGGTGTGACGACCGTGAGGGCATATTTTGCTAAATAATTCCCAGAAAAGAACATTGTCTCACGTTATTTATAAATTGATAATAATTTATTTTATTTAGTAACACTTATATTAAATACACACCATATTGTTCATCATTTGCAACACAGTAGTATACGAACTTAAGATTGTATACATGAAATAATGCAGTCATACAGTATATAGAAAAAGCATATAAGTTGCTAAAAATGAAGAAGTAATTGGAATAAAAGGTGCATGGCATAAAGTAAAAAAAATGAAATTACAGAAACGGAAATTATGTTATGAAATTGTTGCGAAAGATAAATTTAACTGGAAACGAAAATAATGAGAAAAAGTAATGAGAAAAAAATAATAAACTAAATCACTTATAGCCGTTTCAAAGGCGTTTCTTCAGGTCTTCGATGGCGGAGTCCAAATGATAGAATTGTTCGCAGGCCATGTCAGTCAATCCTATGATGTCCAATCGCATACTCTTAATGTCTTCTTTGAATAGATTAATGTCAGTTTGGTAGGCATTGAGAGTGTGCATGATATTTTGTAAGTTGTTAGCGTACTCTCCTTGATTCGCTCCAGGGGTTTCATGTACTTTGTCAGTTGGATCAATGTCATGGTAACCAGGAGGTGTCTCGGGGTCAGTTTCAACAGCGGTCATTATATCATCCGTTATCCTGTGAGACTGAGGTGTTTCAGGAGTGGCTGGATAATCAGGTGGGTTTAACTCATAAAGCCAGTTATCCTTATTATGAACACTTACTTTAGCATGATTGGGCAATGTGAACAGGGTGACTACTTCGTTCCGGATTAGGTACTCAAAAGGTGGGCGTCCTAAATTCCTTATGATATGTCTATTGAAGCAGAATTTAAGATTCATTTGGCGGATGGTTCCCAGACGGGTGCACCTGTCCAGTTGGTACCTAAGTCCTAAGGCATCAGCAATCATGGTTACAAGACCTCCTACCACTATAGGTAATTCAGGTTCTTCTTGGATGCGGGTGAAGGTTTGCATTATGAAAGGTACACCATTAACAGACTGTCCATTAGTGAAACATGACATAATAAATAATTCATCTTTAGAGACTCCGGTAATGTTTTCTTCTTTCCCAAAGAAGGTATGGGCGAGGAATTTGTGGAAGTAACGGAGAGCAGGATTATGGATCTCATCATTGTTCATGTCATTTGGTTCAGGGTGGTAGTTTCCGGTTAGAGTTCCCCAAAAGAAATCTAGCTCCACATCCATCAATTCTACCTGTGTGGTAGTAAAAGCAAAAGGTCCACTAGGGAATCCTAACAGGTCAGCTAGTTCTTTATGGTTAAAGTCGTATTCTATTCCAAATAGGCGGAAACTAATAAATCCTTTCCTAAATCCAAAACCGCGCTCAGGTAGGTAAAGTAAGGAGCTAAGGAACTCAAGGGTGAGCTCACGGTAAGTCGCAAACTTATGTTGGATCATTGCATTCTCCCATCCGAGTCGGTTGAACAAGTACATGACACTATCATGTATACCTAAGGTTTCCATAGTCCTATCATCTGGGTACAGGGTCAAATCCATCTGCCTCTGTGATAACTCTTCGAACTTCATTCTTTGGTTCCTACCTCTAAATTTGGTTTCCATATAGTTAATTGGTTGGTTAGCCATGGTCAGTGAAAATACGGGGGAAACAAATCAGTGGAAAAGACTTTAGAAAATCTGTAAAAAGTGATTTAAGATAAAAATAAGAAAATGAAATGCTAAAATGTAATGGCGATACTAGTAATGTAAAATAAAACTGACAAAACAATTTAAACAAATAGTAATAACGATAATTAAAAATGCTCTAAAAGAAAAGAATAGTTTAAATAAGTAAATAAGTAAATGGGTTGCCTCCCACTAAGCGCTGTTTTTATTGTCAAAAGCCTGACGTAATGCTTTGGTTTAGATTAATCGGGGGAATCAGTGGACAATTCTAAAGGCTTTAGATTATTCGCATAACCTCTATTTTCAACTTTATGATAGTGTTTTAGACGTTGTCCGTTTACTATGAATGGTTCACTATCCTTACCCTTAATTTCTATTGCTCCACTTGGGAATACTTTAGTTATATCAAAGGGTCCTGACCATCTAGACTTTAATTTTCCAGGAAAGAGCCTAAGTCTTGAATTAAAGAGGAGTACAACGTCTCCCACACTGAATTCTTTCCTAGATAGGCGTTTATCATGCCATCGCTTAGTTCTTTCTTTATATATCTTAGCATTTTCATATGCATCTAACCTTAATTCTTCTAATTCGTTAATGTCTAGGATTCGCTTTTCTCCTGCAGCATTATAGTTTATATTGAGAGTTCTGATCGCCCAATAAGCTTTGTGTTCTAGTTCTACTGGGAGGTGACAAGATTTTCCATAAACTAGTTTGAAAGGTGTAGTACCTATGGGTGTCTTGTAAGCGGTCCTATAAGCCCATAGAGCTTCATTAAGTTTAGATGACCAATCTTTCCGAGATATGGCGACAGTCTTTTCTAAGATTTGTTTAATCTCTCTGTTTGAGACTTCGACCTGTCCACTTGTTTGTGGGTGATATGGCGTAGCCACACGGTGTCTTACTCCATACTTAGATAGTAATTTGTCAAAGATTTTTGAAATGAAGTGCGAGCCACCGTCACTTATGACGAGTCGAGGCACACCAAATCTGGGAAAGATTATGTTTTTGAAAAGCTTTATTACTACTCGTGCATCGTTTGTAGGAGAAGCTATGGCTTCAATCCATTTCGAGACATAGTCAACAGCTACGAGTATGTAATTATTACCGAAAGATGATGGTAATGGTCCCATGAAATCTATTCCCCAGACGTCGAAGATTTCTACTTCTAAAATTCCCTTTTGGGGCATTTCATCTCTTCTTGAAATATTGCCAGTGCGTTGACACTGATCGCAACTTATAACAGCGATGTGGACATCCTTCCATAGATTAGGCCAGTATAAGCCGGCTTGCAAGATTTTTGCACAAGTCTTGGAAGTGCTTGTATGTCCACCATAAGGAGATGAATGACATTGAGCAATGACATCTTCTATTTCTTCTTCGGGAATACATCGGCGAAAGATTCCATCTGGTCCTCTTTTGAACAATAATGGTTCATCCCAATAGTAATGTTTCAGATTATGAAAGAATTTCTTTTTCTGCTGATAGGTTAGATCTGGTGGAAGAGCTCCTGCAGCTAGGTAGTTGACAATGTCAGCGTACCATGGCAGTCCTACAGTTGTCTGTAATGTTTCCATGGGTTCTGGTTCATTTATATCTAACTGAGCTAGGTCGCTTCCTATTTGTGCTATCAGCTGTTCATACGGAAAATCATCGTTAATCGGCACTTGTTCGGGTTTAATACCTTCTATTCTAGATAAATGGTCCGCTACGACGTTTTCAGTACCTTTTTTATCTTTTATTTCTAGATCAAACTCTTGTAAGAGTAAAATCCATCTTAAGAGTCTTGGTTTAGCATCTTTCTTAGTTAATAGATATCGGATAGCAGCATGGTCTGTGTAAATGATTATTTTCGCTCCAACTAGGTAAGAGCGGAATTTGTCAAGCGCAAAGACAACTGCTAGCAATTCTTTTTCTGTAGTAGCGTAGTTCATCTGGGCAGAATCCAAGGTTCTACTGGCATAGTAAATCGCATGGAGTTTCTTTTCCTTTCTCTGGCCCAGAACTGCGCCTACAGCATAGTCACTCGCATCGCACATGATTTCAAAAGGTAATCTCCAGTCAGGGGGTTGCATGATTGGTGCGGTGATGAGGGTTGTTTTTAGAGTTTCGAATGCTTTAAGACAATCTTCATTGAGTATGAACTCAGCGTCTTTCATTAATAAACCAGTAAGAGGTTTAGTGATTTTCGAGAAATCTTTGATGAATCGTCGGTAAAAACCGGCGTGTCCCAAAAAGCTTCGTATTTCTCGAACGGTTTTAGGGGGTTGAAGATCTTTTATTACTTCAATCTTAGCCTTATCAACTTCAATTCCCTTGTCTGATATTACATGACCTAATACTATTCCTTCGTTGACCATAAAATGACATTTCTCCCAGTTAAGCACGAGATTTACTTTTACACATCTTTCTAACACCATTTCTAAGTTCGATAAACATCCTTCAAAACTTTTCCCGCATACAGAGAAGTCGTCCATGAACACTTCCATGATGTTGTCTATAAAATCTGCGAAGATTGACATCATACATCTTTGAAAGGTTGCAGGAGCGTTGCACAATCCAAAGGGCATTCGCCTATAAGCGAACGTTCCATAAGGACATGTGAATGTAGTCTTCTCTTGGTCATCAGGATGGATAGGGATTTGGAAAAATCCTGAGTAACCGTCAAGATAACAGAAGTAAGAATGCTTGGCTAATCGTTCTAACATTTGATCTATGAAAGGTAGTGGGAAATGATCTTTTCGAGTGGCTTTGTTTAGTTTACGATAATCTATGCACACTCTATATCCCGTCACTACTCTTTGTGATATCGATTCGCCTTGTGCGTTTTTCACCACAGTGATACCTCCTTTCTTTGGCACTACATGTATTGGACTAACCCATTCACTATCAGAGATTGGGTATATTATCCCGGCATCTAATAATTTCTTGACTTCTTCCTTTACTACATTGCTAAGGGTTGGGTTAATTCTTCTTTGAGATTCTCTGGAGGTTCTGCAATCTTCTTCAAGCAGAATGCGATGCATGCAAACTGAAGGACATATTCCTTTGAGATCAGATATGTTATATCCTAACGCAGTTGGATATTTCTTCAAGACATCTAAAAGTTTCTTTGTTTCTATAGTTCCTAAACTGGAATTTACTATAACTGGTCTTTTACATTCAACGTCTAAGAATTCGTACCTTAGGTTATTAGGTAAAGTTTTTAATCCTAATGTAGGTTTATCTTTACTTGGCATGGGATCCGGTGTAAGTGCTAAACTTTCGCTTAGACTATCATCCTGATACGGTTTTCGCCAATTATCATCTTCGAAAATCGGAGGGATTTGAATTTTCATTATTTCAGAATAAGTGGTCTCCTTCAGCTCCATTTCTCTTACACATTCGTCAATTACGTCCATTAGATAGCATGTATCCTCTATAGCTGGTGATTGTAAGAATTGTGTTAAAACAAATTCAACTTTCTCTTCACCTACTTCAAAGGTTAGCTTTCCTCTTTTCACGTCTATTATAGCTCCAGCGGTAGCTAAGAATGGTCTTCCTAGTATGATAGGTGTAGTGGAGTCTTCAGAGATGTCCATGATTATAAAATCAGTAGGGATGTAGAATTATCATATTCGTACTGGGACGTTTTCTAGTATGCCTACAGGATATTTAACAGAGCGATCGGCTAGTTGAACAGACATTTTAGTTGGTCTTAGGTCTCCCATGTCTAGCCTTTTGCAAATCGTTAAGGGCATAACACTGATACTGGCTCCTAAATCGCATAGAGCTTTGTCAATGACGAATTTTCCTATTACACAGGGTATAGAGAAACTTCCTGGATCTTTTAGCTTAGGGGGCATGTTATTTTGAATTATGGCGCTACACTCGGCAGTAAGTGTAACCGTTCCGTTATCCTCTATCTTTTTCTTATTGGATAAGATTTCTTTTAGAAACTTGGCATACGAGGGTATTTGGGTAATTGCTTCTGTAAACGGAATAGTGATATTCAACTGTTTCAGAAGTTCGACAAATTTCTTAAATTGACCCGTCGTCTTGGAACTTATTAATCTTTGAGGGTACGGAATTGGTGGTTTATAGGGTGGTGGAGGCACATAAGGTTGTTCTTTCTCCACTACCTCTCGACTTTCATCTTCCTTTTCTTCTGGATCATTCACCACTTCAGTCGGTTTATCCGGTTTTTGGTACATGGCTGGGTTGTCAAGTCTTGGATCGGTAGGTCCGTCAAGTTCCTTGCCAGTTCTTAATATTACAGCGTTAGCATGTCCTTTCGGATTAGGTTGAGGTTGTCCAGGGAACACTCCAGCTGGTGCAGCAGTAGGTGCTTGTTGTTGAGCTACTTGTGAAATCTGAGTTTCAAGCATTTTGTTATGTGTAGCTAATGCATCTACTTTGCTCACTAATTGTTTAATCTGCTCACTAGTGTGAATGTTTTGGTTTAAGAAGTCCTTGTTTGTCTGAGATTGGCTAGCTATAAAGCTCTCCATCATCAATTCAAGGTTCGATTTTCTAGGGATATTAGGAGCAGTCTTTTGATATCCTGGTGATGTAGCTGGTGCTTGACCTGGTGCGTAATAAGCATTGTTATTCTTATAGGAGAAGTTCGGATGATTCTTCCAACCTGGGTTGTATGTGTTTGAGTAAGGGTTTCCTTGAGCATAATTCACTTGATCAGTGGGAGTTCCTGTCAATAGTTGACAATCAGAAACTTCGTGTCCTGGGACTCCACATAACTCACAGTTAGGTGTTACTGCAGCCACGGTGGCTGCAGGTGTTATGGCCAAGTTATCGATCTTTTGGCTTAGTTGGTCAAACTTCGCATTGACTTGGTCCATACTACTTACTTCGTACATACCTCTTTTTGTTGGTTTCTCAGTTGCGACTCTCTCGCTTCCCCAAAGGTAATGATTCTGAGCCATACTTTCGATAAGTGCATAGGCATCTCTATATTCTTTGTCCATCAATGCACCACCCGCGGCAGCGTCAATTGTCATTCTTGTATTGTACAAGAGTCCATTATAGAAGGTATGGATGACCATCCAGTCTATTAATCCATGATGTGGACAAAGTCTAAGTAGATCCTTATAGCGTTCCCAAGCTTCGAATAATGATTCACTTTCTCTTTGCTTAAATCCGTTGATCTGAGCTCTCAGCATAGCGGTCTTGCTAGGTGGAAAATACCTATTCAAGAAAACTTTCTTAAGTTCAGCCCACGTAGTTACTGAGTTCGAAGGCAGAGATTGAAGCCAAGCTCTTGCTCTGTCTCGAAGCGAAAAAGGAAATAAACGTAGTCTAATAGCTTCTTGGGTAACTCCATTGGCTTTTACGGTATCTGCATATTGCACAAAGATCGAAAGATGAAGATTCGGATCCTCGGTAGGATTTCCGGCGAATTGATTTTGTTGCACGGCTGATATCAACGAAGGATTTAGTTCGAAATCATTTCGGTTGATAGCCGGCGCTGCAATGCTTGAATGTGGTTCACCTTGCGAAGGATTAGCGTAATACTTGAGTGGATGAGTTTGTTCTTCAGCCATCCATGCGTCTTCTGATTTTATGACTGGTTTAGGCGGATCTAATTGAAGATCTGGAATATTGGAATTATTTTCGAAATCGAATATACGTCTTCTTACGTGTAAGAAGTGTTCCGATTCAGGGATTAGAGGTTGCAAGTCTTCGCTTTTGGAGCGAGTACTTGGCATGCACTCGGAGATTAGATTAAATCAAATAGTTGATACCTTAGTTTAGACAATGCTACCTAAATGCACTAGTAACTAAATTAAGGAATCCCCGGCAACGGCGCCAAAAACTTGATGGGCTAAAGACGTGTCTACTTATGCGTCTAGCGGTATCTTACTGCAAGTGCACAGCCTATCGAAGTAATATTTAAGATTATCGATCCACAGGGATTCTATTGTTACTTAGTGCTAGATGAACTTCTAGTTTAGCTAAGGCGAATGGTTGTCACGATTGTTGTTGGTTTTTAAGACTATTAAAGGCGGAATTAAATTTAAGTTTTTAATAAAATAATACTAAGGCGGTCGGTATGTAATTATACTAACTTAGGTGGGTCAATCTAACCTAGGCTTATAAAGATGTTCACTTAATCTATTCGGTAGAGATTACCAGTTTAAATACCCTCAACTCACACTCTCGTGGTCTTATATCAGATCTTATCCCTAAAGCCCTATGCCTGCTCTCGCTAGCCCATAAGTGTTTAGAGGTAATTTTTGGAAACTAAATAATTCTAATTTATCTTAAAGCGCTCTCGCTGTATTTAATTTAAATGCCTAACTTTAGCTATCTGGTTAAAATCTCACACTCTCGTGGTCTTGACCCAACCTAATACCCTTTTCTTACTCTCGTAACGAAAAGGTTTATTTCAATTAAAAAGTATCAGCCAGAATGTTAAGTGATTAATTATTTTAGCCTATGGTTATATTTTACCGGTTAAGTTTGTTATAACTACATACCGCCCTAAGGTGTTTAGCTACTCATCGAGGTTGAATCAGACAGAGAATTAGATAATAACTTACTCATGGCAGAAAAATAAATAGACATTATAATTAAATTAAATTGCAATAAATTGAAAAACCTGATTAACAAATATCTGAGTAGACTCCTTCTTCCACAGACCGGAAGGCTTGGAGTAGGCGGAAATTAAAATTAAAACGAATGCTGAAGGCTTAGAAATAAATAAATGTATAACAATTCCCTAATGTTGGAAATTGTTATACGGTTGGTTTGGATACAAATAAAACAAGACAGAAAATAAAATAATGCTGGAATGAAAAATGCTGGTTCGTAAGGTAATTCGGCAGAGCTTCCGCAGAAATTTTGGATACTGAAGTCTGTCCCTGAGTTCACCTGAGCTGGTACTATTTATAGAGCCTTTAATGGGCTGGAGTCTTGGTCTTTTGTTTCTTGGGCCTTGCTGAAGTGGTTGAGGAAATGTTGGAAAGTGGCAGCAAAAATGGGAGAAGTCGTCTTCACGTGCTGCCTTGAGGAGAAATAAGAGGAGAAGTGGTCTTCACTGCTGCCTTGACGTAGTCTGAGTCAAAACCAAGTTTTATCCTTGTCACGGGCGTGACAAGGTATTCACGTTCGTGAATTGAGGATTTTAAGTGTCACGGTCGTGACTACTTCCTTACGGTCGTGATGGTCCAATTTGGGGTGTCACGGTCGTGACACCCTTGTAACGACCGTGGCTGCAACAAATTATGCAGTCTTTTTGCAGGCTTCTGCCTTTCTTCATTTTCTTGTGGTCTCTTTCGTTCCTTTCCTCTTAATTCATGATTCGGCCTCACATAACGATGTACCTGCAAAATAGTAAGAAAAACTCGAGAAATCGAGCGTTAAAACGGTGAATGCGCGATAAAACGTCAATGAAATCTAGCGATATAATCGATGCGTTTTCTCGTCATCAACCGTACAAAGATTTGGTCAACCTACAAACCAAGTTTTCTTTTCCTTTTTCTTCAAAACCTTCTAGTCGGAGCATATATGTTTCTTCTTCAATTTCTCCATGAAGAAAAGTAGTTCTTACATCCAATTGTTCAAGATGTAAATCATAAGCAGCACACATAGCTAACAATACTCTGATAGTGGTAAGTCTAACTACCGAATAAAATATTTCATTGAAATCAATTCCTTCCTTTTGAGCATATCCTTTAACCACCAGTCTTGCACGATATCTTTCCACTTGATCATTACCATCACGCTTAATCTTATAGATCCATTTGTTGCTGATGGATTTCTGACCCTTTGGAAGTACAACAAGATCCCGTGTATTGTTTCTATGTAAGACTTCCATTTCTTCCTGCATTGATGCCATCCACAAAGAATCATTTGAGCAACTCACAACCTCTTGAAAGGTCGATGGTTCTCCATCTTCTGTTAGAAGACAATATACATCATGGCTTTCCATAGCATAGTCTGACTACCAATTCGATTTCCCTTTTTGACGTGTTGATCGTCGAACTTCAACATCATCGGGTTCCTCAGGTTCTTGTACGTCATGTCCTTTTTCTGCTTCAAAAGAATCTTAAGGTGTGAAAAGTACACAAGAAGGGGGGGTTGAATTGTGTTTCGTGTTTTCTTATTATTTAGCTTCTGATCAAAGTCTCAAAATCAGAACTGATGTTCAGATTCTGAGTTAATTCGTTTGGCAGCAGATACAACAGAAGTAAATAAAATAACAGCAGAAGACACAAAATATTTATACTGGTTCCTCCTTTAACTGAGAGTAGTCTAGCCCCCTTGCCTCACAAGAGCTTTTCATTATAATCACTTCATGATTACAATCACTTATGCTTCTACATAAGACTTTTGCAACTACTCAGACCAACTGCTTGAGATTTCCCTTGCTTGGAGAACACGCCTAAGGCTTAACCTTTGCTCACACAATCTGATCGAGCCACCTGCTCATCTGTCTTCTAGTTGAGACTTCCATGTGCTTAGAGCACATTTCTAAGACTTACCCTTTACTCACACCATCTGACTGAGACACCTGATCATCTGTCTTCTGGTTGAGACTTCCCTTTGCTTAGAGCACATGTCTAAGACTTCCTTTGCTCACATCCTCTAGCCGAGTCACCTGCTCTTCTAGCCATCTGTCGCAACTGCGAAAAAAACAACCGGCAAAAACAAACATAAGAGTCGCCACCGAACGTTATTTATCCCAAAGGAGGGAAATGAAATGATCAAAGAAAACCTGAAAGAAAGGAGAAGACAAGGTCATCGCAACCAAATCTTGGGTTTAGGAGTCGATTACGCAAGGGGAAGGTATGACACCCATCACGTTCGTTGTACTCAATGAGATCCACGCTTATTGTCTAATCAAAGAGTGAGTTATCTAAAAGCTACTATTAAATGGAAACGGGAAAAGGAAAATAAAAAAGAGACTCGATAGGACATCGTCGCCCTATGCCTACGTATTCCCTCGTGCAATAGGAAAGTCAGACTCAACGTAGTTCGGAAAACTACGGGTGATGGGGGGAAGGTTGCTCTCCAAGACATCACCGTCTTGTGCCTAGGGTATCCTCATTTGGCATGAGAAATCAGAGAAAACATAGTTCGGCTAACAAAAACATAGATTGGTTAAGTGTTTTTTTATGAGTGATGGTAAGTTCCCATTCCAGCAGTTAGGGTCGATGCCTGTTTGCGGTAGAACAGAAAAGTAACATGCTATTTTTTGAAAAATGATTTTGAAACAACAATATCAACAGATAAAAAAGTTTGAATTTTGTTTGTGAGTTTCAATAAAGTGAATCGATTAGATTTGAGATTCACGTTGCACTAAAGACTATGATATAGGAACGAATGCATCACATATCGCCCCCAGACGGGACGTACACTAAATGTAACACCCCAAGATGATTAGAATATTTATTTAATTTATTTATTATAAATATTCGTAATTTTCGGTGAATGTTGGTGAAATATTTTGATGCCTGGTCATTTATGTTGTAGGGTATTAATGATGTTAAGAGGGTATTGAGGATATTTTGAAGTGTATGATTTACTAGAATTATTTAGATAATAATAATAGTGGAATAATGTGAACAATGTTATTTATATTATTATTATTTTAAATAATAGGGAGGGAACACTGAGGGTAAATAAAGAGACTATCAAAATTAAATATCCACTTCCGAGAATTGACGATTTGATGGATTAGTTAGTAGGCGCTTGTGTGTTCAAGAAGATTGACTTGAGGTCGGGTTATCATCATATTCGTGTTAAAACTGATGATATTCTGAATACAACTTTCAGGACGAGGTATGATCACTATGAATACATTGTGATGTCGTTTGGTGTCTCCAATGTACTAGATGTGTTCCTGGAGTATATGAATCATATTTTTCATGAATATTTGGATAAGTTTGTTGTGGTTTGTATTGATGATATTTTAATATACTCTAAATCTGAAGAAAAGCATGATGAGCATTTGAGAACTATGTTGCAAGTGTTAAAAGAGAAGAAGTTGTATGTGAAACTGTCAAAGTGTGAATTTTGGTTGAATAAAGTGAGTCTTTTTGGCGGTGTGATATCTAGTGGTGGAATTGTTGTTGATCCTTCTAAGATTGATATTGTTTTGTAATGGGAGACTCTGAAGTTTGTTATGGAAATATGAAGTTTTCTTGAGTTGGTAGAATATTATCGTAATATCAAAGGTTTTTCTAAGTTAGCATTACCTTTGAATCAGTTGACTCGAAAGGGTCAAGCTTATGTGTGGGATGTTGCATGTGAAAAGAGTTTTGTGGAATTGAAGAAGAAGTTGACAACCGCTCTGGTAATGATCTTACCTAATCTGAATGAATCTTTTATAGTGTATTGTGATGCGTCGAAGATGAGTCTTAGTGGGGTGTTGATGCAGAATGGACATATCGTTGCTTATACTTCGAGACAATTGAGAGTGCATGAGAGAAATTATCCTACGCATGACTTAGAGTTGGCAATTGTGGTGTTCGTGTTGAAAATTTAGAAACATTATCTTTTTGGCCCTAAATTTGAAGTGTTCAGTGATCATAAGAGTTTGAAGTACTTAATTGATTATAAGGAGTTGAATATGAAGCAGAGGAGGTGGTTGGAATTATTGAAGAATATGATTTTTATTTGAGTTAGCATTCTTATAAAGAAAATGTAGTGGGTGATGCATTGAGCAGGAAATCATTGTATATATCAATGCTTATGGTGAGAGAATTGGAATTAATCGAGCAATTACGAGATCTGAGTTTAGTATGTAGAGACTCCTGACAGTGGGAGGTTGGGTATGTTGAAACTGACTAGTAGTATTCTGGAAGAAATCAGAGTGGGTCAGCAATCTAACTTGAGGTTGGTCGATCAGTCGACCTTGACTAACCAAGGTAATGGAAGTGAATTCCGGATTGATGAGAATGGTGTGATGAGGTTCAGAGATAGAGTATGTGTTCCAGATGTTCCAGAAATAAAGAAGAGTATTCTTGAAGAGGGGCATCGAAGTAGATTGAGTACTCATCCCGGTGCTATGAAGATGTACCAGGACTAACAGAAATTGTTTTGGTGGCCTGAAATAAAGAAGGACATTGCAGAGTTCGTTTATGCCTGTTTGACTTGTTAGAAGTTAAAGATTGAACATCAGAAGCCTTTGGGTATAATGCCACCGTTAAATATTCCAGAATTGAAATGGGATAGTATTTCCATGGATTTTGTGTTGGGATTGCTGAAGACTGTGAAGGGAAATGATCCAAATTGGGTGATTGTGGATGGATTAACTAAATCGGCTCATTCCTTACCGATGAAGATTAATCATTCTATGCAGAAGTTGGATGAGTTGTACATTGAGGAAATGTGAAATTGCACGAGATACCTTTGAGTATTGTGTCGGATAGAGACCCGAGATTTTGTCGAGGTTCTGGATAAGTGTGTAAGACATTTTGGGTACTAAGTTGAGGATGAGTTCTACATACCATCCTCAGACGAATGGTCAAACAGAGAGGAATATCCAGTCCTTAGAGAATTTGCTGAAGGCTTGTGTACTAGACCAAGGAGGATCTTGGGATAGCCATTGTCGTTGATGGAGTTTACATACAACAACGATTTCCATGCTAGTATTGGGATAGTGTCGTGTCAAGCTTTGTATGGAAGAAGGTGTAGAACTCCATTGTGTTGGTATGAGTCAGGAGAGAATGCTCTACTCGGACCTGAGATTGTGCAAGAGATGACCGCAAAGATTAAGATGATCTTAGAGAGGATGAAAGCATCGCAGAGTCGTCAAAAAAGTTACCATGACAAGAGGAGGAAAGTACTTGAGTTCCAGGGGGGAGATCACATATTTTTTAGAGTTACGCCGGTAACTGGTGTTGCTCGAGCTTTGAAGTCTCGAAAGCTCACACCATGCTTTATTGATCCGTACTAGATTTTACAGAGGATATGAGAGGTGGCCTATCGGATTGCTTTGCCACAACTGCTTGCTAATCTTCATGATGTGTTTCATGTGTCTCAGTTGAGGAGATACATTTTGAATCTGTCTCATGTGATCCAAGTGGATGATGTGCAAGTGAGAGAAAACCTGACTGTGGAGGCATCACCCATGCTGATAGAGGATCGAGAGGTGAAGCAGTTGCAAGGTAAAGAGATTGCCTTGGTAAAGGTAGTTTGGGAAGGACCGGCTGGTGGGAGTATGACTTGGGAGCGTGAGGATCAAATGAGGGAGTCGTATCCGACTCTGTTTTCTTCAGGTAATTTTCGAGGACGAAAATTCTTTAAGTGGGGGAGAGTTGTAACACCCAAAGATGATTAGAATATTTATTTAATTTTTTTATTATAAATATTCGTAATTTTCAGTAAATGTTGGTGAAATATTTTGATGCCTGATGATTTATGTTGTGGGGTATTAATGATGTTAAGAGGGTGTCACACCTTAAATTTTGACCTTAAGATCCCGCCTCCTTGTGCATTTTTCTTGACTAACCAGTTTGCGCAGGAACAACTATTTCAGGGGGTGATGGTACTCATTCTCTAAGTCAAGTACTTTAAGACGTGATTAATGAGGTCAAAGTTTTCTTTCTCTCGAGATTTTTCTGTAGTGTCGGGACTTCTCCCTTTAGTTTTGAACTTGAGAACTTAAGGTTTCGTTATTTAACATATTGGGTTTGGTGCATTAACCGGATTTTTGGACTCCAATGTATCATGATTCGTACCATTGTATCTCAACTTGGCTGTGATGTGATATTTGTTGTACACATATTATTCTTTGAAGATTTTGCCATCAGTAAGAGTTTCAAGATTTCATCCAATATTCAAATCAAGAAATGAGCTAGTGGATTTCAAAAACTTTTGTTCTTTGCAAGAGTACAATTTAATTTCAAGGTTCATTGTTGGTTTCACCCTAAGGTGCATTACGAGTTAATTCACAAAATTCATGCTTCAATATCTAGCCATGAGTAAATTCACAAATTCGAAAGACTCATCACAAGATAATTCCAAGTTCACCATTAAGATGTTCAAGTCTAAATGTAAGAGATCTAGACTCATATCTTTACAAGATGCAAATAAGTTCCAAATGCAAGGAGTAAATATTCATTCATTTCAAAGTTTACAAATTGTGTCCTAAAGGAGGAAATCCTAGCTCAAATTCTAAAGAAAGGCTTGCCGAATACAAAGACAAACTACAATGTTTTCCAATTCCAAATTTGGCAAATGGTGATTCACACTTCACCCTAGGTATGCAAAGGCCACATAGGCTAAGTTGTTCCCATTGACCACAGTTGATCTTGAAACTTCACAATGAACCAACTTTTTTTCTTCCATAAGAGAGTATTGCTAAAATAACACTAGGTGCAAAGGAGAAGAGGTCGGGACATTTGCAAGAGGATGATGGCAGATTCAGAAGCATCCAATGTTCTTACGGTCGCATCGGAAATCCCGGTCTGGAAAATTCGAAGAACCCAAAAGCTTAATCTCATGACTGTTTTAGCTCGCTGCAAGTAATCAACAATAAATTTGAATTAAGTCAATATGTCTAGACATGTACAATTCAAAACAGAAATAAATTATCATCATAAAACAGTTTCCAAACAATCTCGATTTGTTTCTAAGACCATGCCACAACATGTCGGACCGAGAAAGGAAAGAATCAAAAATTGCAAACATGTCAAAAACATATCATTATGGAAATGGAAAGGGTATTACAAAGAATCAATTTCCTGTTTTCTACAGTCAATTCCATTGAGTTTATAAAGATAGTCACGATTTGAAAACGAGGAGGAGGACACATAGCCAAACAAAAGCGAAAGCCCTAAGAATCGTGAAAGAGGAACTAAGCTTTTTTTTTCTGGAGATCCGCCGCGCTCATCTTGTCAAAACCTATCCTTCGCGAACCACAACCGCGCCGTCCGCAATTCGTCCACAGCCGCCGCGCTAAGCCTCCGTCCACTTCAAAACCTCAACCGCGCCGTCAAAGTTTTCAAACCCTTACACCCCCTTCGCGAGCCATCGTTGCAACCCCTGTAAAGACCACTAAACCGTGAGATTTTTCTGCTAAGACTTTAATGTTGTTTTTTTTATTTGTGTAGAAAAAGAAGGTGAGGATCGTGAAGAGAAACGGACGGAAGAGAAGAAGATGGAAGGGGAGACGAAGAGCAAATCATGCAGAGAGAATAGAAATGGAGAGAGGAAGAAAAATTGAAGTGAGAAGGGAGAAGGAAAGTCAGACGGCGGAAGAAGAGGGAGGGATTGGTTCTAGGGTTTCAGTTTTTGTTTTATATATATGTTGTAATCATGTGCCGGCTTGCCCACACACACTACCGTGCACCATCGCATACTCACCACACACCCCACCTGATCCTCAGATCCCACGACCTTGCCCGCACGCCCACCATAAGCCCACACCAACGCGTAACACCCAATCATACGTCTCTCTCCATTAAACCTCTTAATCTCCCTTTAATCTGCCACTTTAATTTAATTTTAACGATTAACCTAACCTAATTTTATTAACTAACCTAATAATTAATATCTTTAATCCAAACCTTTCATTAACTCATTTTAAATTTTTAATTAACCATTTTAATTAACCTTTCTTTAATTTTATTTGAACCAATAAAACCCTTTTATAAATTAACTTTTTTCTCCTAATTAGATAATTTTTTATATAATTAACTTTCTCACATATTTTATTAATAAATTCAGTGTTATTAGTTTATTTATTAATTTAATAATCCCACTTTACTAAATAAAGATACTTCATTCATATTCTATATAATAAAATGGGCCTTTCTTTTTAATTTAAAGTAATCTGTTTTATTTTATTTGTTAATTTAAAAACCATGTTTATGTTATAAGAAATCCTTGTTCTCTAATTTAATTAACTTTTATTTAATAATAACAAAACTTTTGTTTAATAAGAACCTTTTTTTTACATAATAACTTGTATTCATAACTAAAATCATATATTCAATTAAGAACTCTTTCTCAAAACCTATGTTTATTTTAAATCATTTCTATTAGAATTTAATTAAGTTATAACCCAAAACCTTTTAAAACAAACTAATAATTTAATTCAACACTTTCTTAAAATCAATTTCACACAAAAGCTTAATCAACGTGCTCCCATTCTCTCTCTATCTCTCATCGCCGTTCTATCTTTATATTCACACCTCCCGCACTTGACCCGTTTCTTAGCACCTTTATCTGTTGTATGGATTTATTTCATCGTTATCTTTATTTATTTATCACATTGCATGTTTAAAGGAAGAACCTACACATAACTTAATATTTGTGCGTATTGCACCTCATATGCATCATTATTCTCCGCTTGATCCTTGATCCTTTTCAAGTTGATCAACTTAGGTTTAGATCCTACCCCTTAAGGAGGACCTTTTTCTTTTATCTTTACAACTTAAAAAAAATCATTCAACTCAATCAAACTATTCTCCATACAAGAGAATTAGACGTGAGTCATCCTAACAGTCAAGATGTAATTCTCGTGTCCCATAATACAATCGAGACATAAGATCTTTTCCACTTGAGAGTGATAGTGGCATACTCGTCGATGAAATCCGAGTTTCTGAATCCTTCTCTCAAGACGATGCAAAGACCATCTCCTACAAGGTGTGGCGGTTTAGTCGAGTGTTCTCCCTTAAGATGACGACTCGTCTTTTCTCCTATAACCAATCAATCAAAAAACCCTTTCCCTTTGGAACTTTGACCAACAGTCAATGGTTCCTCAAACCCTTTTAAGGGAACTACAAATACTCTGATTCCATTCCCGTCAGGATATGTAGGCACAAGATGCGATGTCTTGGCGAGTATACTTAGAATTAAACCACTAGGTCTTTCACCTTTAAGCAGATAACCCTTAGCAATAAACACATTAAGACAAGAGGTTCCTGTAGAGTACTACTAAAACTTAGGATGCTAGCACCTTCCCTAAGTTTAACCAACTCCCGAACCTAAACTCTCTAGCTTTTGCATTTGCATTGCATCGTGGGTAATTCGATCTTTTTCCCTTCCTTTGGACAAATAAAAGACCGGTGGTGAACCAATGAATTAAGATTCAAATTAATTAATAATTTGACATCTAATTCTCACCGCGACAGAGGGTATTGAGGATATTTAGAAGTGTATGATTTACTAGAATTATTTAGATAATAATAATAGTGGAATAATGTGAACAATGTTATTTATATTATTATTATTATTTTAAATAATAGGGAGGGAACACTGAGGGTAAGATGGTAATGTTGGGTGAAATAAGTGAGGACGGAATTGGGAAATCATAATAGGGGTCCAAGGGGTAAGAATGACAAAAGGGGAAAAGAGATAGTGGAAAAGTTTATTTGGTACGATCGTGTTTTTGGGAGAGTGTTATGAAGAAAGAAAAAGGAAGAGGCTAGGGCTCAGAGAGAACTCTAAAGAATTCAAGAAGAAAGTCGAAATCAAATTATCTAAGATATGGGGAGTATCACTTGTCATTATAACTGATATAAGGGTAGATGTATGTAGGTAGTTGGGGATTTTGGGGAACATGATGAGATTATGATGAAATTGTTATTTGGTTGCGTGATAAATAATTTTTTTTAAATGATATGTGATGAGCTCTGTACATGTATGTATGTAGAAATTCTATTTTGGAAACTGTTGAAAATTCCTCCATTGTTGAGTTTTGGAGTTTCGAGTCTGAGGAATGAAATCACGATGAATTATTGTTAATCCATGAGTAAAACATAGCCTAATTAAGTTTTAGGATGTTATTTTGATATAAAATCGGGTCTAGGATGATGGGGGTTAGTGGTATAGACTTTGGAGTGATAATCTATGGTGAAAGTGCTTTTAAAAAAAGTGATTTTTAGGGTTCGGAACAGTGTGAGTCGACCGCTAGAACCCCTGGGTTGACTTGAGGTCACCCGAATGCAAATTTGTGGAAATTTTAACAGTATGCATCGAATCATAGTTTTGTGGGTCAACTCATAGCTCAGTGCGTCGACCTTTGAGTCGACTCATAAGTAGAAAAACGCCAGAAACGGTTTTGATCATAACTTTTTAACCGTTAATCCAAATGACGAACTGCTCGAAGCGTTGGAAAGCTAATACGTAGAACTTTAACATGGTGTAATTATATGAATCATTTTACTAATATTTTTATGTCTAACATCTTGAAGAATGCGGTTTTTTCTTGTTGTGTACCTTCAGAAGTCATGGTGTAAGTGACGAACCTTGAGTGTTGTTTGTATGCCTTAGGTAATCAATGTGTTGTATTTTGATGACTATAACATGATGATTTTTTGGATTATTTTGAAGAATTGTGATGCATAATGATGAAGTAATACTATGATGTTTTGATGAATTTTCATGAATGATGATGCAACTTTGACGATGATGTGATGATGATTATTATGACGTTTTGCATCATGCATTCATAGCATACTTTAAGACTTCGGTCCAGGAATGATGTTTGGACCTAAGTCCAATGATTATGTTAGGAATTCGGTTCAGTGATAATGTTAGGACTTCGGTCCAGTGATGATGTTAGGACTTCGGTCCAATGGTGGCTTCAATCCCATTGTGTGGATTGGGGTGTTTATGACGTGCTCTAATTCTTGTGTAGAATCAATCCTATTGGTGGGGATCTTTGGAGGGTGATGGCCCAGTGTCCATCAACATGATGAGTTTGGTACCACATGCATGACTCTATGTTGTTGCATTTCATACTATGTGGTATTGCATAATTGAGTGTTAAAATGATGTTTGATGATGTTGTGACTTAAGCGATGTTTTGGTGATGAATGTTGATTTGATGATTTTATGACGAAGATGTATATATGTTACTATGATAGGAAGGTGTGAGTATATTACTTGGTAAATGATGGTGTATGGATTTCTAAGTGAAGTAAACGATGTTAATGATGAGGTGATCTTTAAATGAAGTGTGACGATGATGTTATTGATGATGTGATTTCCAAGTGATGTGTGATGATGATGATTATTTGTTTTGACGATACTATGACAGTGTATATGAACGATTGATGTTGTTGTACTGGTATATTTTTTCTTTATATCTTGTATATTGATTTGTGATTACCCTGCCTGTTTGAATGTTGCATCCACGTGGGTAACGTGCAGATTCTCAGAAATAGCTCGGAGAAGCATCAGTGATGGCTTTGGAGTTATTTTTTGTGTTTCAGTTAATAGTAGGGGTTTCTTGCTCTGATATGTAACATCAGGTGGGGGAAACACTTGAGTTGGAGTTGTGTTGTTTTTGTTAAATCTATCTAATGAGTTTTCTAATACGCTGAATTATTTGATGACGACTTTTGGCAATGACTAAAAGGTCTTGATGGTTGATGAAATAAATAATGTTATTTTGTGACTATGATTCCGCTGTGAAGTCTGAATTTATTTCTTGATGTTACCAAAGAAATTATTATTATAAATGTTTGGGAAACCCGTGTTACAGAGCAGGATGAATAATTATGGTGTTTCTATAGAGTGTGGCACCCTTGAGTGGTGATTCTTGATTAAATTAATTTTTGTATATCACGTGAAATACTTGTTGGGTTAGAAGGGTGTTACACTAAACACTCTAGACAAGTAAGGAGAAACCCTTCACTCATTATTCCCCATATGCTTAAGACTCGTGGCACACAATGTTCATTGTTTTTATTAAGTGTCTTAGAATTGTTTTGAAATGAGAAGAGAAGACTCAAAGGGGTGAAAAGAAAGCAACTAAGGGAAACTGAAACCCTAATGTTAACATACAAAATGGTCCTAAGGTTAGGATAAAAGGGAAGTCTACCTAATGTTATCATACAAATAATGGATCTAAAGTTAAGGTGAAAGAGGGACTATCCTAATTGTTATCATGCAAAGGATTGAAAGCCTAATGTCTCTCATACTCCCACCTTAATCAGAAATTAAATGGGACTAGGAATCATAAGGGATCAGGTGAACAAGCACAAGTAAACACTATCGAATTCAATCACAAATGAAAACAAAATTGAAACTTAAACAAGTCTTAAGAAGAGAAAAAAGATGAAGAAGAAAGAAGAAGAAGAAGAATGAAGAAGATGCAAACAAGATGAACAATCATGGAAGTTCAAAGGCAAGAGGCATCAATAAAACACACATCTCAATCATACAAGGTGAACACCAAAATCATGTCAAAATAACAAGGAAGTATCCACATGTCAAACCACATCAAAAGATTTGAAATCAAAAACCCAATGGCAAAACAAAATGCCCACATACATTCAAATGACCTAAACATCTTACAAAAAGCATTATCAATCATAAAGCAAAGTGAAATGAAGTAAAATGAAATGAGAAACAAGGTAGGGCAGTAGCAACATCACACCATATCTAATTCATGTCAATGATTAAAGAAGAAGCACAAAGAGCCAAGTCATGCACCACATTCACAAACAAATCAATTTCTACACAAAACAAGCATGCAAGACATAACCTTGAAGGAAAAGACATGGGATTAGGGCATGAAACCAAGTTTGGGAAGCAACATCAACAATAATATCAAGTTAAATATTCACTCATAAACACACAAAGGAAACCTCAAGGTTTGAATTCAAAACATGCATCAAGAACAAGTTCATACACCAAAGTCATTCTCAAAGAAAGGAGACATTCAAAAAAGGACACAAATGATCAAGCATCAACTAATCAAGGTAAGATACAAACTCAAATGATATGAATCATGTTCAAATTCAAATCAACAATCAAACTCAAGAAGAGACAAACTCAAGTTGAAGCACAAAAGTTAAGCAAGCATCTCTCAAGTTAACTCATAAAAGAAGTAAATGATCATGCGAATCATATGAGATAAAGTGGTCATGCAATGAACCTCTATACATGAAAATCATAACCTCAAACATGTCAACTAAAACATATAAGAAGCATCAAACATCCATTGAATCATCCAAGAAACAAACTCAAAAGATTAGGTCAAGACATGCATAAAAACATGGTCAAAGTAACAACAACTTGATGCACCTTCCAAAAATAGAAACAAAAACAAATAAAATCCAAATAGGCATTCAAACTCAAGTCAAGTCTATTAAGAAACATTGTGAAAAGGATCACAACAAGGATTGCAAGAAAACATCATCAAATGGAACCCACAAGTTCAAGTATACAACTAGTTGAACATATTTCAAGGGTCAAACAAACTCAAATAAAAATCAAACAAAATGAAACATCAAGGAATTAAAACAACATCCAAACACTCCTCAAACATGTGCCAAATCATGGCAAAAATTTATGGTTAAAAGTAAAAAAGGAAGGTCATAAAACAAGATCAAACTTTGAAACTAGGTCAAATAAGCACCTTATGAAAATAAATCCAAATAAAATACTAAAATAAAGTAAAAATGAAAATATAAAATATAAAAAATTAAATAACATGTCAAGGATCAGAAAAGTATTTTTTGTGGATTTTTAAAATGGTTGGAAGTATTAAAAAATAAAATCAAAATGAAAATGAAATAAAAAAGAAAATAAAAGGGAAAGAGAGAGGGATGGGGTGTAATAGTAATCTGGATATGAACTAGGTTATGCTGTAAGGCGCATTGTGCCAGAAAGGTGGTGGTGTGAAAATCAAAAGCTAGGCTCAAGATCAAAACAAGGCTTCAGAATCAAACAAAATAAAAAGCCACGCAGGCACTCATTAATCCATTCAGCGCCAAATAAGCAACAAATATGCAAGTCAAGAATTCAAACAGAGACACATCAACAAACATGACTAGACGTTGGAGCTAGGGCTCTGGTCATCTTCTCTGGCCACCCTCGCCTGAGTTGTCTGAAAACAACACAACAAAGAAGCCACCTCACTCGTTTTTCAACGTAGATTCCATAAATGGCCTTCATTTTTATTTTTAAACACTATAAGCATGTTAAAAATGGCCACAAAAATAATGCACACAAATTGAAAACTCCATAAAACAGAATAACATCAACATAGTTTCATTCTTCATGGTCTTAGAAGCTTATAAAGGTAACCACAAGTTCATACATGCGTAAAATGCAAGAGAACAAGGGAGAGGAAAGTTTACCAAATGAAGAGCTCATTTACATTTAGAACTTGCTCAAAGCTTCAAAAATATTCTTCCTCTAGCTCCAAGGATCCTCAAGGATGAAGATGGAGGCCAGAAATGAAAGAAAAAAATGCTCAAAGATAAAGATACAAAGAGAGAGAAATTTGAATGTGAGAGGTTGTTCTTTGGCTCAAAACTGGCTGCAGAAGCATGAATGATCTCCCTTGTAGGTCTTTTTTCTTATATACTAGGGTTTTGAGAAGTAACAAATCAATTATTATGGTAAATACACAAGGTTAAGCTTTTAGTGAAAATTGAAATATGGAGGATGGTACTCGCGTGACATGGTCCTTTGAGTTGTATTTTTGTTGGTTGTTTTGGTGTGTAGCATGAGGCTTATAAAGAAAGGAGTGGAGAGAAAGAGTGGTGAGCAAGTTTTATGGATGATTTATATTTTTCTTCTTTTGGAAGGAATGTTCAAATATGAGTGCATGAGGTACATGAATGGTTTGGCTCACTTATCAAAGTTGGTGACACAAAAATGAGTGGTTTGATGCGTGTGAGTGGCATGAAATCATGCTGCAATATCAAATGAAAATGGTGTTAAAAAATCATGACATGTCATTGTCGCAACTGCGAAAAACAACCGGCAGAAAAAACAGAAGAGTCACCACTTTCGTTATTTATCCCAAAGAGAGGGAAAAGAAACGATCGCAAAAACCTAAAGAAAAAGGAAAAGACAAGGTCATCGCAACCATGTCTGGGTTCGGGAGTCGGTTACGCAAGGGGAAGGTATTAGCACCCCTCACGTTTGTCGTACTCGACGGGATCCACGCATTGTTATCTATCTAAAAGGGTGTGTTAAAACTATCTAGCTAAAGGCTTAAAGACAAAGAAAAAGAAAAGACAGGACTCAACATAGCGTCGCTGCTATGGGCCTACATACTCCCTCGTGCAATGGGAAAGTCAGAGTCAACGTAGTTCGACTAACTACGGCTAGAGAAGGGGGAAGGTTGCTCACCGAGACATCGCGTCTCGTGCCTACGTACTTTCGTCTGGTACGAAAGATCAGAGAAAACATAGTTCGGGCTCAAAGGGCCACAGGTTGGTTCAACAGTTTTTTAAGCCCGAATGGGGTTAACAGATAGTTCTAGCAGTTGGTGTATGCAGCTCGACCTTTGGAGACTTAGCGTTACCGTTTGCGGTAGAACTAAGTGAAGGTGAGAAAATACTTAGAAGGGGGGTTGAATAAGTATGACAGAAAATAATCAAAGATAAAAACTCAAGTATTTTTATCCTGGTTCGTTGAACTCAACTACTCCAGTCCACCCTTTTCAAGAGTGATTTGCCTTTCTCAACAAGGACTTAATCCACTATTCAAATCAACTGATTACAAATAGCAACACCTAAGAACAACTGTTCTTAGTCTTCTCAAGAGCTACTGATCTAACCTAGATCCTCTTAAGGAAAACTTCCTTTACAAATTAATGTAATACAATGTAAGAGTAATAAATTGCTTCTATGAAAGCTATAAACACAACTGTGTTATTTCTCTAAGTTTAGAACAAAGTATGAACTATAAAGAATATGAGAGCTTGAGAGTTTCTTCGCTTGAGAATAAGTTTTTCAAAATTCGTCCCTGAAGAAAGTGCTATGATATCCTTTATATAGCCACTTGAATATTGGAGAGAATATAATACCGTTGGAGAAGATATTTCCAATATCAAATAGTACTGTCCTTTGTACTATTGCAGCAGAGAGACGGCGCACAAAATGTGGGTGTAGCAATTGTCTGCTGAGCTGTGAATTTACCATATATGGAATGTATCAGAGGAATAATATTCTTGCAGAGATTTATGTCTATCCCAATTAAGGAAAGATTTGCTGGCATATTCCAACGGATATATTAAAATAATCTTCTTCAAATAATTCTTCAGATAGTTCAGATCAACAATCAATATCAGAGTCTTCAGTCTTCAGAATCTTCTGGAAACTTCAGAGCCTAAGATGTTCTTCAGATGTTGCTGAATCAGAGTCTGGTGCAGCTGTGTGCTTGAAGCGTAACATGCTCTTAGATCAGAGTCTTCACTCAGATCAGAGTCTTCTCTCATTCAGAGTCTCTTCACTCAGAGTCTTCTTTCATTCAGATTCTTGATAATATATGCAGCGTGTTGTATCTTCAGAATCTTGATGACTAAGCTCTTATACTTCAGATTCTTCTAATCTTCAGATGCTCTTGAGCCATTCAGAATTTATTGTTCACATCAAATTTGCTCTTTAAGATTAAAATCTTTTGTGCCTGTAGAAAACAGTTTAGAACAAATTTAGAGAGTATAATTCTTGTATACAAATTATCATTAATGTTATCATCAAAACATAGAGATATTACTAAGACACAATCTGTGCTCTTACAATCTCCCCCTTTTTGATGATGACAAAACATGAGAAATTTGTTCAATAAAAATATGAATTAAAATTACTCCCCCTGAGATTAACAATCTCCCCTTGAAATGAATACTCTAATGGAATTAGATACTTCCCTTTCTGGTTGAGTACATTTCAGATTCAGAGCCTGATTGAAGCCTGGTTGACATATGTTTGACTTCTAGAGTCAAAGCTTGATGCCATATTAAAGCTTGATGCCAGATGAACAACTTCAGAACACCTGGTTGTTTATCTTGCCATTTCCTGTCTTGAGTTATCTTTTAGATCATAGTACTCAAGGTTAGATATCAGAGTCTGGTCTACTCAGATTTAGCTATTTTTGATCAGGTTCTGAAAAGATAGATCTCAGGAAAAAACTTCAATGAAATTTGTCAGATTTTTTAATAATATCTGGGACACTTAAATTCAAAGAATGTTAGTAACATGTCTGACTTAGTTCAGATAATTGCTTATAGATTTGAACAATCAGATTCTATTTTGTTTCTCCCCCTTTTTGTCATAATCAAAAAGAATTTTAAAAGACAGTAAAGATGCAGAAGAAACACATATCCAGATAAGCAAAAAGATCATTGTCATTAAGTCAAGAGAACATCCAGATTCAGATAAAAGCATACAAAACATATCAGAAGAAAATCAAAACAAAGCAAAACATGAAAAACTTGTGCAAAACATCAAGTAGGTTTAGCAGATGAGGCTTGTTGAGAAGCAATGAGTTGCAGCAGTGCTGTAATCCTTTCTGAATTTTCATCTTGCTTATCCATCCAAGTTTTCATTTCTTCATTTGTTTTCTTTTGATCAACCATAAAATCCTTAAGTTCTTTGACATCCTTCTGAAGATCTGTAGATTCTGAAACAGTAGATTCTGAAACAGTCTGAGTAACATCAGGTGCAGGAATTTCTGGAGGTGGAGGAGCTTCTAGAAGAAGAATAGGAGGAGTGTTTCTCTTAATCCGTTTTTGATAAGCAGCAAACCTTACTTTTGACAATCTAAGACATTGAGTCCTGATTTTCAAAGCCTCCCTATTCAGTCTGTAAAGATATTTCTTCCAAACAGCGTCAGCAGCCTCTTTGTCCATAGTAGTCATGCAAACATCCATAATGTCAGCAAAGTCTGAGACATTATCCTTATCAAAATCTCTTAACAGAGTATAAACACGTGATCCCAATTCTGCTTCATCAGGGATTCTGGGTTTTCTTGGTTGGGTTAGTTGTGTTTGTGGTGTTTGTTCAGAAGGTTGAGGTTGTGAAGATGGATGTTCAGATGTTTGTGGTTCAGAAGGTTGAGGATTGATTTGTGGTTCAGATGTTGGTTGGTTGGTTTGTGGTTCAGATGTTTGTTGGTCAGAATGTTATGGTTGAGGTATTGAGGGAATTGGTTGGGTTTCTGTTGGTTGTGGAGTGTTTTGGATTTCAAGAGGTTGTGGAGTGAGAGTTTGAGTTGGGGAATTTTGTGGAGAAGGTGGATGTTCAGAAGTTGGAGATTTAAACAGCTGTTTCCAAACACTCTCAGAACGAGGTTGTTTGAGATCATTCAAGCATTCATTAATGTAGCCAGATGATTCATCATCAGATGATGCATCAGAGTGGTTAGATTTTTCAGAAGTTGAAGATAAATTGACAGACTGGTTTAAAGGTGTGACATCTAATATCTCATCAGGATCAATGAGATATTCAGGTTGGTCAGAGTGTTCAGGGTGAACATCCTCTGGAATGGTATATTCTGGGATAGTGTTTTGTGGTTGTGGTGTTGTTTGTTGAGTTTGTTGTGGAATTTCTGTTTGTATGTTTGTTGGTTGCTTGGATTGTGGTGTATGAGGGGGGACAGAAGATGGTTTAGAGATAAAAGTTTTAGAAGGTCTGGATCTTCTAAATCTAAGTGGGGAGTCAGAGGGTGTGGGGGTATCAGAATGATGAACAGGATTAGAATCAGTGTTAAATACCTGTTTCAGAGTATCTCTAATTTCTTCAAAAGTTGCTGCAGGAGGATTTGGTTGAACCTTCTTCAGCTTCTTCCTTTTCTTCTTCTTTTCAGCATTTGAATGCTTCCTTTTCTTCTGATGACCTTCACTATCAATTTTTCTCTTACGTCTTCTTTCCCTTGTCAAATCAGGAAGAACTTGGCCTTCCTTCTGCAAAAGATTGGCAGGAATCTCATCACCATCTCTTAGGCAGCGAGCAACATACTCAGCAATAATTTCTCTAGGTTCATCTGAGGTGAATAAAGGAAAATCCTTAACAGGAATCCTTCTTCCCCTAACTTCTTCAGAGTTAGTTTTCCTTGGTTTCTCAGATAAATCATCAACCAGTTTCATCCTTCTCAAAGTTAAACCGTTTATTTCAGAGCCAATGATATAAGTCAGATCTTCTGTCAACCCAGCCTCTTGCAGATGCGCCACAAGTTGGTTTTCTATCAGAATATCTGAAATCAGCCTTCCCATAGGGATCCATGTTCTGACTTTTCCAGATTTATCTCTGGCTGTTTCCCTTGTTTCCTTGACGTGAGACACCAGATGATTAAACAACAAATATGGAAGATCAATCTGAATGTTTTGGTGTAAACAATACATGAAGTAAAGTTGTTCAGCATTAACATAATCAGAAGAGTTTGAAGAGGGTCTGTGAAAGATGGTGCTCATGAAAATCTTAGCCCATATCTTGTAAGTGGGTTTCAAGAACTTAACCTTCTTACAAGGTTCACCAGTAGTACAGATTTCTTGACATACATCTTTCAGGTCTTCACGCGCAGAAGACAGAGAGGTTACTCCATCAGTTGCCTTAAAACCTATGAGTTTCCTTATCAGGTTTTCAGTGATAACTATCTTTTTTCCCAGCACAGAGGAGTGAATGAACTTTGGAGTAACATATGCATGGATCCAGAACTCCTTCACTAACGTTGGATACACAGGACCCATAAGCCTGTCAAAGTAACCGTCCCAGCCTTGTGCTTTGATTGAAGAAATCAGATCAAACCCATTTTCAGCAAGATCTTCTAAGTCCACGAAACTTTCACACAGTACTTCTAGTGAATCAACAGCAGTTAGGAGAGTGCGTACTGGTTCTTTGACAGTGGTAGCATTTTTGGTAGTAACAGCGTTTGAAGTAGATGCCATTGTTGACGATGATGAAGAAGATGAAGGTTTCTGAGTTCTTTTAGGGTTTGCAAAGAGAGAGAACAACAAACAAAAGCGCATATGTGTTTGAGAATGTGAAAAGTGTGAATGTGTTATGAGAATGGTTTATATAGACAAATAAAGCAAGCATGGGAAACACAACAGACACACATAGGACACATACGCACGTTTGCATTAAATGAAGAGTAATCATTTTTAATTATGATATGACATTTGGGGGAAAATCAAGACAGATTGAGATTTTCAAAGCAATACCTTAAACGTCATAATCAGTAGGTGTACTCCATCTTTTCAGATTCTGAGTGACACGTGTTTGCTTGCATGTGATTCTATAACTCTTAAGAAATGAAACGTTTTCAACTTTCAGATCCTCTGAGATGGTCAGTTCAGAGTTTCACACAAAAAAAATAATTCACAGATAAATTAAACAAGCAAGACAGATGAAATACTTCAGAGTGTTAAACACTTAGCATCTGAGAAGTTGACTCTGAGAAATATTACTCTAGACAAAAATCCATACAAATATTTTTCAGAATAAACTTAAACCTATCTTCAGCAAGGGGTTTTGTGAAAATATCTGCCCATTGATGATCTGTATCAACAAAGGCTAAATTTATTACACCCTTCTGAACATAGTCTCTGATGAAATGATGTTTAATCTCTATATGTTTGGCCTTAGAGTGTAAAATTGGATTTTTGGATAAACATATAGCAGAAGTATTATCACAGAAGATAGAAAGATTACTCTCATAGATTTGATAATCTTCTAGTTGACTCTTCATCCAGAGCATCTGAGTGGAACATCCAGCAGCAGCAATGTATTCTGCCTCTGTGGTTGATAGTGCAATTGTTGGTTGCTTCTTGCTGTACCATGAGATCAGATGACTTCCAAGAAACTGACAGCTTCCAGAAGTACTTTTGTGCTCAACTCTATCTCCAGCATAGTCAGCATCACAGAATCCAACTAGTGAATATTCGTCAGATCTTCTGTAACACAAACCAACATTAGCAGTACCTTTCAGATACCTTAGAATCCTCTTAACAGCAGTTAAGTGTGATTCTCTAGGATCTGATTGGAATCTAGCACATAAACAAACACTAAACAGAATGTCTGGTCTAGAAGCAGTCAAATAAAGAAGAGATCCTATCATACCTCTGTAGAGTTTCTGATCTACCTTCTTACTTACCTCTTCCTTACCTAGAGTGCTTGTAGGATGCATTGGAGTCTTTGCCATTTTGCTATCCAGCATGTTAAACTTCTTCAGAAGCTCTTTAACATACTTGGTCTGATGTATGTAGGTGCACTCTGGAGTCTGATTTACTTGGATTCCCAGAAAGAATCTCAGTTCTCCCATCATGCTCATCTCAAATTCTGCCTGCATACATTTAGCAAACTCCTTTCCAAGCATAATATTTGTTGATCCAAAAATAATATCATCTACATAAATTTGACAAATCAACAAATCTTTCTTAATGGTTTTACAAAATAGTGTGGTATCCACTTTTCCTCTGATGAAATTTTTCTTCAGAAGAAAATTACTCAACCTCTCATACCAAGCTCTGGGAGCTTGTTTTAGTCCATAAAGAGATTTTTTCAGTTTGTAAACATGATCTGGAAAATTTTCATTTTCAAAACCAGGAGGTTGGTGGACATACACTTCCTCTTCTATAATTCCATTAAGAAAAGCACTTTTAACATCCATCTGATAAAGAGTGATGTTATGTTGTGCAGCAAATGAAATAAGCAAGCGTATAGACTCTAACCTTGCAACAGGAGCATATGTTTCTGTGTAGTCTATGCCTTCTTGTTGACTGTAGCCTTGAGCAACCAGTCTTGCTTTGTTCCTTTCAACTTCTCCTTTCTCATTAAGTTTATTTCTGAAAACCCATTTTGTTCCAATGACATTGAAACCTTTAGGTCTTGGAACCAGATCCCAGACTTCATTCCTTGTGAATTGATTCAGCTCCTCTTGCATAGCTAAAATCCATTCATTATCTTCCAGAGCCTCATCAACAGATGTTGGTTCTATAATTGACACTAAGCCACAGAAGGAAGATTCAGAAGTTCTGAGAAATGCTCTTGTCCTTATTGGATCATCTTTCTTTCCAATTATCACATCCTCTGGATGAGAAGCTTTCATTCTGGAAGAAGATCCTCTGACTGTTGGTCTTTCAGAAATATGCAGATTGTCAAGTTGGGAAGTTAGAGGCGTAGCATCTGGGTTTGCTTCAGAGTCTTTGTCTGCCTCTGAGCCTTCAGAGTCTGTGAGAATAACTTCTCTATCTGCAGAACTTTCAACTTGCTTTGGCTTTTCAGAGCCAAGCTTATCATCAAATCTAACATGAATAGATTCTTCCACAATCTGTGTTTCAGTATTGAATACTCTGTAGCCTTTAGAGCGTTCAGAATAACCAAGCATGAAACACTTCTATTGTACCAGAGCCAATGATCTTGCCCTTCTGGTTCCCTCCAAATTTCACGTCCCCTCCAGATCTAAGTTCCAGGCTTTGGAACATAGACCTTTCGCCCGTCATATGTCGTGAGCATCCAGAGTCCAGGTACCATGATTGGTGTCTGGATTTTGCTGCTAAGAACATCTGCAACAGGTATTATTTTACTTTTAGGTACCCAGATCTTCTTGGGTCCTTTGGGGTTAGATGTTCTGTGGTTTTGCCTAAACTTCTGTTTTTCAACATAGTGTTTATTCTGGCTAGCCCTTGGCTTAAACACATAAGTACTCTTTTCAGAGCTTGTATGTTTAATATCATTCAGATGACCAAACTTAAAATGAGAATACAGAGGAGTCTTCTTGATGAAGAGTTTATCAACAGATTTTGGATTGCTTCCAGAGGAAGATTCACATCCAATGCCTCTTCTGTTGTTCCCACTAACACCATAGATCATAGAAGCCATTTTGCTTCTGTCTATGCTTTTAGTGAGGAATCTTTTAAAACTGGAGTCATATTTTTCTAAAATATTTTCACTTGACTCTGTTTCAGTATCAGATTCTTGTTGAGTTGTTTCTAAATCATTTTTGAGTTTTAAATTTATTTCTTTCTGCTCAACAAGTTCTGTTCTCAGAAGATCAATCTCAGATTCAAGATTGCTTTTCAGCTTCTTGTATTTGAGTTTAATCTTGCTGTAGCTTTCCAACATGTCAGATAAACTTTCAACAAGTTCAGCTCTGGAGAGTTCAGAAAATACCTCTTCAGAGTCAGAGTCTGATTCTGACTCAGATTCAGATGATGACGTTCCTTCATCTTGATCATTTGTGTTGGCCATCAGCGCAAAATTTGCACATTCTTCCTCAGATTCAGAAGATGATTCAGATTCATCTGAGTCATCCCATGTAGCCATCAGAACCTTTTTCTTTTTATCAAACTTCCTTTTGGGTTTTTCCTTTTGAAGTTTGGGACATTCACTCTTGTAGTGTCCAGGTTCTTTACATTCATAGCAAGTGACCTCTTTCTTGCCAGATCTTCTGTGTCCAGAAGATTCTCTCTTTTGATCAGATCTTCTGAAGTTGTTGAACTTCTTCCCTTTGTGCTTCCAGAGTTTGTTGATCCTTCTGGACAGCATGGATAGTTCATCTTCTTCTTCAGAAGAAGATTCCTCAGAGCTTTCTTCATTTACCTGCAAAGCTTTAACAGATTTGTTAGATTTAAAAGCTAAGGATTTACCTTTATCTTTCTTCTGGGGTTCATCTTCCTCCAGCTCAATCTCATGACTTCTCAAAGAACTGATGAGTTCTTCTAATGAGATTTTGTTCAGATCCTTGGCCAGCTTCAATGCAGTCACCATAGGTCTCCATCTGGTAGGAAGACTTCTGATGATCTTCTTGACATGATCAGATGTTGAGTAGCCCTTGTCCAGAACTTTCAACCCAGCTGTTAGAATCTGAAATCTGGAAAACATAGTCTCAATGTTCTCAGATTCTTCCATCTTGAACGCTTCATACTTCTGTATCAGCGCCAGAGCCTTTGTTTCTTTCACCTGAGAGTTTCCCTCATGAGTCATTTTGAGAGACTCAAACATATCATGAGCAGTGTCTCTGTTGGTAATCTTCTCATACTCTGTATGAGAGATTGCATTAAGAAGTATGGTTCTGGCTTTGTGATGATTCTTGAATTCTTTCTTCTGCTCCTCAGTCATTGATTTTCTATCAATCTTTTTGCCATCCTTAGTAGGATGTTCATATCCATCAATGACTAAATCCCAGAGATCAGCATCATACCCCAAGAAAAAACTTTCAAGTCTATCTTTCCAATAATCAAATTTTTCTCCATCAAACATTGGAGGTTTGGTGCTGATTCTGTCTCCTTCATATTTGTTGCTTGATGTAGGAATATCACCCATATTAGCAACCAAATAAATAACAGAGTATTCTTCTCACTGGATCTTTATCTGTCACGGTTAAGTGAATGCACACGCAGAACCGGAGCTCTGATGCCAACTGAAGGTGAGAAAATACTTAGAAGGGGGGTTGAATAAGTATGACAGAAAATAATCAAAGATAAAAACTCAAGTATTTTTATCCTGGTTCGTTGAACTCAACTACTCCAGTCCACCCTTTTCAAGAGTGATTTGCCTTTCTCAACAAGGACTTAATCCACTATTCAAATCAACTGATTACAAATAGCAACACCTAAGAACAACTGTTCTTAGTCTTCTCAAGAGCTACTGATCTAACCTAGATCCTCTTAAGGAAAACTTCCTTTACAAATTAATGTAATACAATGTAAGAGTAATAAATTGCTTCTATGAAAGCTATAAACACAACTGTGTTATTTCTCTAAGTTTAGAACAAAGTATGAACTATAAAGAATATGAGAGCTTGAGAGTTTCTTCGCTTGAGAATAAGTTTTTCAAAATTCGTCCCTGAAGAAAGTGCTATGATATCCTTTATATAGCCACTTGAATATTGGAGAGAATATAATACCGTTGGAGAAGATATTTCCAATATCAAATAGTACTGTCCTTTGTACTATTGCAGCAGAGAGACGGCGCACAAAATGTGGGTGTAGCAATTGTCTGCTGAGCTGTGAATTTACCATATATGGAATGTATCAGAGGAATAATATTCTTGCAGAGATTTATGTCTATCCCAATTAAGGAAAGATTTGCTGGCATATTCCAACGGATATATTAAAATAATCTTCTTCAAATAATTCTTCAGATAGTTCAGATCAACAATCAATATCAGAGTCTTCAGTCTTCAGAATCTTCTGGAAACTTCAGAGCCTAAGATGTTCTTCAGATGTTGCTGAATCAGAGTCTGGTGCAGCTGTGTGCTTGAAGCGTAACATGCTCTTAGATCAGAGTCTTCACTCAGATCAGAGTCTTCTCTCATTCAGAGTCTCTTCACTCAGAGTCTTCTTTCATTCAGATTCTTGATAATATATGCAGCGTGTTGTATCTTCAGAATCTTGATGACTAAGCTCTTATACTTCAGATTCTTCTAATCTTCAGATGCTCTTGAGCCATTCAGAATTTATTGTTCACATCAAATTTGCTCTTTAAGATTAAAATCTTTTGTGCCTGTAGAAAACAGTTTAGAACAAATTTAGAGAGTATAATTCTTGTATACAAATTATCATTAATGTTATCATCAAAACATAGAGATATTACTAAGACACAATCTGTGCTCTTACACTAAGAGTTAACGACACTCTTTCTGTGAAAAGATTTTCCTTGATTAAGAAACCCAAAGGGTGAAAAAGAGTTTGAATTGTTTTTGTGTTTTTTAGAGAAGAAGTGTTTTGAATTTGATTTGCAACTCATGTCGCACTAGAGACTATGACCTAAGAGCGAATGCGTCGTATATCACCCAAAGGGTGTATACTAAACACTCTAGGTCCTTAAGAGGAGGCCCCTCAATTACCATTTCTCAAGTAGCTTAAGGCTCGTAGCGTGCTACACTTGTCATTATTTATTAAGTGTTTTATGAATGTTTGAAGATGAGAAGAGAAGAAGGAACACTAATGGGAGACTAATCAATCCTAAAAGTTATCATGCAAAGTGAACCTAAAGTTGAGTTTGAAAAGGGAACTACCTAATGTTATCATGCATAGTTAGGCACCTAATGTCTATCATAACCTCAAGAGGTTAGAGGACTTATAGGGAACATGGCAAAGAAAAGTAAAAGAAGAAGAAGAAGAAGAATAAGAAATGCATATGCAAATGAGAATGCAAACAAAATGCAACACATAGAATGATAGTGGGAGGAAAATAGTATGGGGAAGTAGCCACCACAAGCTAATCTCAACCAATCATGCATATGGAAATGCAAGAAAAGAGGAGAAGAAGAAATGCATAAGAAGAACATTTGACAAACACAAGTAAACTTCACAAAGATGCACCAAAACGTGGAATGAAATGACATAAGTCAAGCAACATCAACCACACCAATAAAATCAAACCAAATGAAAGGGAAATCAAACACCAAAGCCAAGTGAGGATGGGAGACCAAATGAGGGCATCAAGGACCCCATAATAGGTACTCAACCATAAGCATCACTTATCAAACAAGAAGAAACACCAAAAGTGTCCTCAAGGATTCATCATTCTAGGTACGCTTCAAATACCTCCAAAGGAGGGACCAAGCCACCTTAAATGACACTCCAAGGTCATTGGACAAAAGGGAGATGAAGAGGAGAAAACTCACAATCAATACCAAAGCAAGATAAAAAGAAATGCAAGCCATAACATGAAGGAAGCAAGCATGTATCTCATAAGAGTTCAAGTTGGAAGCACAAAAAGAAACATACAATTCAACGAGCATTGAACAATATTTTAACCTAAAAATGAACCTACAGTAAGCTCAACATGTCTAGAATGTGAAACAAAAATAGTTGAGAGCTTATTAGATCCAAAAAGGTCATTTCCAATCCAAGCTAGGTCATATACTTGTGTGAGCTGTCCTATGGAATGACTTAGCTTGTAAGTCACTTAAAAAATAGGAAAAAGGCTCAAAAATTACCAAATAAAATGCACAAACAAGATAAAGAAGTTGGCAAACAGAGGCCACAAGCACAAGCCAAATATCCCCTCAAAGCACCCTCAAAAGAACAAACTCATTGGGAGGTACCACTTTGAAATGGGAGAAACAAAGACAAAAAGAAAAGCCACAAACGTCAACTCAAAAGTCAACAACCAGGGGCAAAATAGTCCTCAAAAATCAATCAACTCATCAAGAGTATGAGGATTGATTTTCAATCATTGAACCAAAAAGAAATGGGAGATACAAAATAAAAATCAAACAAAGTCACACTTTAATTCAATTAGAACAGCTCCAACATTTAATTCATTTTTAAATTGAAAATAAAGTGAAAAAATAAAATAAAAATATCTAGAAAATACTAGACATCTCAAAGTTCACGAAAAATATTTTTGGGGAATTTTTAGGATATTGGAACTATTTTATTTGAATTAAAATGGAACAACATACAAAGTAGAATTTAAAACGAAAATACTATTTAAATGAAAATTAAGTGGTGCAAACAACAAGTACTACTAGTGCAAAACGCGTATGGGCCTTCCCAGGGGGGTGTGGGTAGCGCGTAGCAGCATAGGCCCAATGAGAAAATCAAAACTAAAATAAATTCAGAAAATCCCATGCATTAAGTCAACAAAAGCCCATGGTAGAACCTCAACACACAACCACATGATCAAAAGTATTTTAATCCAACAGCTCACAACAAGACATGTCAATTAATGAATTAGAGTTTCAATCATGTGCACATGAGCACAAAAAACACATGGTATGGATAGATCATGACCGTCCGCGCGTACACCTCACCCAATCGGACGACCAACATGCGTCTTCTCCAACTCACTCTCACCAGCGCCGGCAAAAATCCGGCCGTCCTCTCCTCCACCGCTGGCGGCCGCGGCCTCCTCCAAACAACGCAACTTCTGCAAAAATCCACCATTTTCAACGTTCTTTAGATGCAAATTCATCTCCTCGGAACAAGGATCAAGAATCTAGCCTTAGTTTTCATTAATTCCTCACCATTAAAGAGAAAAGTGAACAACAAGCTCGGTGCACAAAAACAAAAGTTCATCAAAACTCAAATAATTTTATCCTAACATCATCCTCATGTTATGTAGGTTATAGATCCACGAAAATCTACACAAAACAGCTCAAGAATTGATCAAACCGAATCAAGCAAGTTTGGAGCTCATAAAATCAATCACCACAAACGCAAATAATTATGATCCATAAACGATCTACATGCTTCAAGAATCACAATGCAACAAAAATGGCGAAGAATCATGGCATATTGAGAGTGTAAGGTTGAATTAAAGTTACCTAGTGGAGAACTTCCACTGAGCCTTCAGATGATGCTAAAGCTTGAAGAAAACGATCCAAACACGTTCAATGATCCTCAATAAAGCTTTTGCAATCCTTAATTGTGCTTGAAATGGAGTAAATCTGAGAATTCGAATTTTGAGTTTTCACCACTTTTTCAAAGTTGTTCTTGAGCAATCTGATAACGCGAAATCATATCATTTATTTGTCTTGATTTACATGCATTTATTTGTGACTATTATTAATTTATCTTGATTTATGTTCTGTTATATGATTAATTTACTTCGTTTAGCAGATTGGGGAGAATTTGGACTAAAGAAAGAAAAGAAGAAGAAATGGAAGGAAAACAAATGAAAAATAGATGAAAAACAGCAGATACGGATTTTGCTGATATGACGGTCGTCACATGACCCTTACGACCATCATGCGTATTACGACCGTCACATTTCATGACGAGCGTCATGCAGACAAAATATCAGTACGTTCAAATCAGAAGTAGCCACGATCACTCTCAACTTAATTTCTTCTTACACTTTTTCCACTCACTGCCCACTACTGGAAGTTACTCCCACTCCCTCAATAACTCACCCATGATCTCTGGAAGTTGAATAATGAATTATCTCCTATAAATAGGCCTTAGATTCAGAGTTTCTGGGGGAGCCTTCGATGTATCGAAGTGCTGCCAAAATTACCAATTGAAGCTGAATTTACGTTCTTGCATTATTTTCCCGTTTCCTTTTCCTTTTATTCTCATTTGTATGGTTTTATTTGTTCCTGTACCTTTTACTTCTTGCCAAAGTAGAATCCTGCCGACATTGTGGGGAACTACCCAAGGATTTGAGATCAGTACAATTTACAGGTTTTTATTAATTGAATTACTATTTTATTTCTGTCATAATGCATGCTTTATTATTAAGTTGTTTATGTCTATTTCCGTTTGCATTAATTATCATGTCTAGCTAAATTAGTTTTATCGGTATGTAACCGAATTAGTAGGATAGGATTCGATAGTAACCGGTACCTTCCCTTTTTACAAACAACCTTTCTGGCCGTAGTTTTTAATCTTAATTTCTAAATAAACGTTCGTCGCGACAACGAGAACTTATTTAAAAGTAGTTTTGCCACGACAGTGGGAAATTCATAAAGGTACGAACCAACAAGCGACAACTGCGGCTAAGACCATATAGTAAAAACTAGGCATTCATTTTAAAAACAGCGACAACGCTTTAAAAGGGATTAGAACTTAATGGTTTTTAAAAAGTAATTTTAACTCCAAACGGGATAGCGACAGCATACGTTCCGCCTTAGAGTTGCGACTAACGTCAACAACCATCGTGAGACAAAGGTCTTTAAACCGTTATTTTCTTCTTAAAAGTGTTTGCAAAGAGTAGAAAGCACCGGTGACCTGTCGAATCCCCGATAACTAAGTCCTTGCATACCGATATCCCTTTACCGCTTTTCCTTTAAACCAATTATCTTTATTTCCTTTGCATTTAATTTCATTCGCATTCAACTTTCCTAATTCCATTAGCCTTAGCTTTACGCCGTAATAATAGATAAAGGTAGATTGACATTGGTCTCTGTGGGTTTGACAATCTTTTATATTACTTCGATGTTTCCGAGCACTTGCAGACACATCAAGTTTTTGGCGCCGTTGCCGGGGACCAACAGTCAATATTGTGATTCCGTTGTTGCATAGTGTCGCTACTGCGAAAATTGGCGCTGGCTATGACAGAAGAGTCGTCACCGTGCGTTATTTATCCCACCAGAGGGAAAGGAAACGCTCAGAGTAAACCTAACGCAAATAGGGAAAGGAATGGTAATCGCAACCAAATCCTGGATTTGGGAGTCAGTTACGCAAGGGGAAGGTATTAGCACCCCTCACGTCCGTCGTACTCGACGGGATCCATGCTTGTTTTCTATCTAAGGGTATGTTATTCTATCTACTCTAAAGGTCTGGGTTAAAAAAGAAAAGAAAATGACTCGGCAAAGTATCGCACTTTATGCCTATGTATTCCCGTCTGGAACGAGAAATCAGAGTCAACGTAGTTCGCCTAACTACGGGGTATGGGGGAAGGTTGCTCGCCGAGATGTCGCATCTTGTGCCTACGTACTTTCATACGGCGTGAAAGATCAGAGCAAACGTAGTTCGGGCTACGGAAGACACAAGTTTTTCTGACAGTTTTTTTATCTCCTTCTAAAAAGGGTTTTCCTGATTAAGGGTCCAAGAGGACAAAAACAGAGTTTGAATGTTTGTTTGAGTTTTTTACGAAAGAACTGTTTTTTAAGATGTTTGCAATCTCAGTCACACTAGAGACTATGACCCAGGAGTGAACGCTTCGTATGTCACCCAAAGGGTACCACACTAACATCCAGATTACTGGAGAGAGACCCTCCACCAACCTTTTCCCAGATAGCTTAAGGCTCGTAACGTACGACTTCAATTAACCTTATTACTGTGTTTTTGAATTGTTTTGAGATGAGAGAAGAAAGACACCCTAAAACTATGGTTGAAAGGGGAATCTACCTACATTTATCATGCATGGGTCAAAACCTAATGTCTGTCATAATTCCCTCTTGCACAGAGGAAATCAGAGAT
Source organism: Lathyrus sativus (assembly GCA_963859935.3). Classification (NCBI taxonomy): domain Eukaryota; kingdom Viridiplantae; phylum Streptophyta; class Magnoliopsida; order Fabales; family Fabaceae; genus Lathyrus; species Lathyrus sativus. Next base: position 128,533,037 of record OZ012740.1, on the reverse strand, counting down.
CCTAGGGGAAACAACAAAAGAAAGCAAGCAGTAAACAGTAAACAGCAAAATGCATGCTATGCAATAGTACAAGTGAGGCAATAGGAGAAAACAACAGGCAAGAGGAGACAAGCTCCACCTCAAACCTAGAGGTGATCAACACAAGCAAACAAACAACACAGAGAAAAAAACAGAGATACAGAGGAGGCAGCTCAAGCAGCAGCAACAAACTCCTACAACGGACAGCAACAACAAGCTCTAAACAGCACAATTAAAATAACAACAAAGTTGACAGCAAGACTTCACCCTCAAGCTTAGATTCTATCTTCAAGCTTCATCAAACTCCATCTTGAAGCTCTAGCAAGCACACTCCAAGCAAAGGATAATCACTAAGATCAAGGTTGAAATGTTGAAAACTTAATGAAAACCAAAGGAAATCATCAAGTACCAACATTGAAATGAAAGGGTATCCTCAAAGTTCTACTCAACTATGGGCATACCACACATCCCTCCAAAGGATAGATGGAGTTTCCCTAGGAGGACTTTACATCATTGGATAGAATAGAAGCACACAATGCATTCTATGTTTGATGAAAGAATCAAAACTAGCTCTAATGGCTCTTCCTAAAACCCTAATTTCCTAAGCTCCTAAAACAACTCCTAAAAGAAAAAGAAACTTCAACTCCAAGCTCCAATCTTCAAGCCACAGAAGCTACACCAAGTCTAGAAGACCTCCCAAGAAGGAAACCAAGCAAGTCCAGCTCCAAAGTCACCAACAAGACCAAACAATCAAGGGCACTAAAGATGGAACACCACAAGCACAAGCAACTTGCAAAATTCAACTAAAATAGAAAACAAAGTTGTAAAATTCTGATTAAATTCCTAGGAGAACATACATGCCTGAACAACTTAGGGTTAAAATATCAAAGCCTAATTCAACTTCTAAGTCACCTAAATAATTTCTAGATTGAAAGGTAACAAGGTAATCCACAAGTTTGGGAAGACTCTAATCTCAACACCTAAAACAGAACCTAAAGTTGTTCTAAAATTCCAAAAAAAAATCCTAATGGAACATGAATATCTACCCTAAAACATATTAAAAAATCAAGCCAAACTCATCACCAATTGGAAGAACAAAATTCTACAAAACAGATGGTCAAATATGCAAAATTAAAAGAATTAACAAAAATAAGAAAAATCAAATTAAATTGAAAAATACATGTAAATGCATTTTATTGATTTCAGAAAATCACAAATTCTCTCAAGATCATGGAGATATTTTTAAAATAATTTTTGGATCAAGAATGAATTTATTATGATTTTTTTGAATTAATAAAGCATTTAAAATAAACAAAAATGAATAAAAGAAAATAAAACTCAGAATAAAACATGAGCCATTGGATGAGGAGACTGGTCCACTGATCCAAGCGCTGAGAGCATGCCACCTCAATAAATGAAACGCCTGCGTTTTGAATTAAAAATTTCACTTCTCAGATTAAAACGCAACCAATGGATCTGGTGGAAAGTCTTTGGTCAAAGGCAGATCCAATGGTCCAGAGATCATCTTCTCCAAAACTCAGACTGGCCTGAGTGGGATTCAGGGCGGTGGCCGGAGAAGACTCCGGTCGTCTTCTCCGGTGAGCAGGTGGTTGCAGGTGTCCAGAAATAATAATCCTTATACCAATCTCACTCAGAATTTCAACAGGAATTCAAATCTCCTATCCAAATATGCTAACTCTCCACGGATTTTAAAACACGAAGCAATGTTCAGAAATGGCATCTAGATCAAACATCACCAATTGCAAATCTAATGATACAGAAATGTTCCTCATGCTTCATACATCAAATTGATCTATCCAAATCATGTTATAGCCTTAAGATCAGATCAATTCGTGTCCAAACAGAAAATTCACTTCAACCTAAATTGTCACTAATTGCTCCAATTTCAATCCAGAAACGATCTATTCCTCTATTAGATCCTAACCACATGCATAATATGAACTACATCTCCCTAAATCAAGAGGAATTTTGAAGTTTACTAACCGGATGTAGATCCACTAACAAAGGTAGCTAGAACTCGAATCAAGCTTCAAAACTCTCCAGAATCTTTCAAGGATGCAAGATAAAGATGCTTCAACCTTCAATTTGCTCTGAATCAGCCTAGAACTCATAACACGATTTCACTTGCTTCTTGGAATTTTTCAACTGCAACTTCAGTGCTCTTCACGAAATGAATGCCAAAACCACTCTCAATTCACTGCAATGAATATATAGAATGTTTTTACGGGCTTTTGAAGTGTGTTTGAAGCCCAATCCATCAATTTGCAAATTCTGATTTTTGCTCTTGAAGTTGCACATGACAGTCACGATTTTTCCATGGAAACTGTTCTAGAATCTTCCCTTTCAACTGCAAATTCCCTTGTGAGTGTATTCAGACCAAAAGGAGCACTTGAATTGCATTGGTAAGGATTTTGGATATGTGACTTGCAAATGAAGAAATCAAATGACAACTCATGAAACTTGGCCTAAACTCAAAATTCTGGTAATGCCATTGTGTCCAAAATTCAATTTCCATTCAAAAAATGTGGTCACTTGACATGTTTTGGTCCTATGAATCAAAATTGGCATTTTCCCTCCTTAATTCATTTGAAAATTTCCCCCTTTTGAAACCAATTCAAACCAAGTCTTGCTATGAGCTCAATCAATCCATCATGACCTCTTGGCTAGCCTAAAAACCCCATTTTGAACAACTTTCATGTTGAACAAAAATCCATTTGACAAGTGCAAGTTGGATATTTTGGCCTATGATTGAAAATGACCTATAATCTCACTTTCCCAAAATACCCCTGACTTGTAAACCTCATAACTTGAGTTCTACAAATCAGATGGAATACTTATAGTACAATTTAGAAAGCTAAGATCATGAGGAACAACTTTCATGTTGGCCAAAAGTTCAAGTGAAACCTCCTTCTAGGTCAAAAATAGATTTGAAGTCAGATGATTTTCATAGACAAATTTCAGTGGCATCTGAGGACTTGTAACTTGTCTGGACCATAACTTGAGTTCTATAAATCCCCTTGAGGACTTCTATTTCTCAAATTAAAGGTATTGAGATGATCTATAAGTTTCATGTTGGACAAAGATCCATTTGAAACTTGTATCTTGACTTATGTGGTCTTGAAGTTAGATACTAAACGAGGAATTTTGCACTGAAACCCTAATTTAGCAACTTCCCACACTCTTGACTCTTCTTGATTTGATCTTGGCACAACACCACAAATGTCTTATCATATAATTTCATGAACTCCATGACCTAAAAGTAGGATTTGATACTCTTCAATTGCCCAGTTGACTTAGGATTAATCCCGATGAAACCCTAACTGCTTGCACCTCAACTGTGGCTCTTGCATTTGACACAATGACTTGATTGAGCTCTCCCATGGCCCTCTAGGAATTCTATAAGGTCCATACACATCCTCTTCTCACATTTAACACTTCACAACCCTCTGATGGTCTTCAGTTGATCCTCAAGTTAGGAGAAGATTCACACCCAAACACCTAAACCCTTAGGCACTCAAATCACCTTCTGATGACTTTGACAACTTCTCAATCTTGAATGAGACCTCTTACTAGACTTCTCTTGATAAGAATAACACTTGATCCCTTGCTATATGAATGATAACATGATATGCAAATGACATAACTATGCAGATGATAATGCAACGAAACATAAACCAGGTAAGAAAAGGTTGAGCAAATTTTGGGGTGCAACAGCTGCCCCTATTCAAACGGCTTGGACCCGACTGGGTGAAGAGCGAACGACCTTCAAACAATCGAGGTAGAAGACGGTTGAATACCAAGAAACTCGGAAATTTGCCAACCGCAGAAATACACAGCAAAAACTGCTTGGGGGACAACATCCGTTGTGCTGAACCCAGTTGTTACGCCAACAACTTGATCAATCATCTGATAAAATTTGGGATTTCAACATTAGCCCCCTGTGCGACGCCACAGGCATCGAATTTACTTTGCAAGAGACAACTCTGTCCAGAACTGGACTAAACTTCGTCAACACAAGGAAAGACTCCATCACCATGGGTACAATTCCGTCCATAACTGGAATAACGATCTCTGTCAATTACAGGTAATGACTCCGTCAACACGGATAACAATCATTGTCAACTTTACTCGGGACAACTCCGTCGACCACGGGTAATAACTCCATCCATACGGGTAACAATCACTATCAACACAGGTAACCATTCTGTCAATATGGGCAACAATCACTGTCAACACAGGTAACAAATCCGTCAACACGGATCACAATCTCCGGCGATTTCACTGGGACAACTCCGTCAATCACGGGTAACGACTCCGTCAACACGGATAACAATCACTGTCAACACAGGTAACACTTCCGTCAACACGGATAACAATCACCGTCAGCACGGGTAGCAATCATTGTCAACACAGGCGCAATCACTGTCAATCACAGGTACAATCCGTCAATACAGATAACAAGCTCTGTCTAGCACAGGTGCAATTCTGTCACACGGATAACGATCTCTGTCAACACAGGAAAGAATTCCGTCAACACGGACAACAATCACCGTCAGCATGGGGAAACAATTCCGTCAACACGACTAACAATCTCTGTCAATCACAGGTAATAATTCCGTCAACACGGATAACAACCTCTGTCAATCACAGGTAACGATTCCGTCAATCACAGATAACAATCTCTGTCAACACAGTTAACAATTCCGTCAACACGGATAACAATCTCTGTCAATCACAGGTAACAATTCCGTCAATCACGGATAACAATCTCTATCAACACAGGTAACCATTCCGTCCATACGGATAACAATCTCTGTCAACACATGTAACAATTCCGTCCATACGAATCCGTTTGAAGAATACTTTGCTGGGGAATACGAGAAACTTAACCAAACAACTCTGTGGGGAAAAAAATTTCACCAGGGAAATCACTAGTGAGAACTCCGAAAGTTTGAACCATGAAATCTTTTAATGCTGACGTAACAGCAATCTGAGAAGAATTCCGCTGGGGAAGAAGAGAAACTTAACCAAGCGACTCTGTTAGGGGATGAACGTTATCATCACCCATCTCACGCTGAGAATTTGAATATCTAGAAATCCTTCTGAGCAAGAATCTCACTCCTCTACAGGGAATAACACCTGAAAACGAAGAGGTAACCAACCTGGCTTATGTTTCAAAATGCGTATGTTTGACAATGGCGTAATGCTCCATACGACATGGAAATGCTATGCGTTTAGGTAGATGCAAATATGATGATATATGCAAAATGCAAAGATGCCAAGAGGCGTTTCAGTAAAATAAATGCCGAAGACAAGACCCAATCCGTTGGGGATAACCAGGTATCACAGACGTATTCCAACAAAATAAATGCTTGGAACGGTGTAACCAACTCCGCTGGGGGTAACCATCCTGTCGGAGGATGGCTCACAAGCTTGAAATTACGAACTCTGATGAGGATGCTCATCATGTCAGAGGAAAAAAACCTGCTTGGGAAAGGGAGAAACAATCCTGCGCGGGGATAATCCTTCTGAACCAAAGACGACTTGGTTATACTCTGCGGGAGTTACCCATGCTGGGTATTGAATGTGTACATACTCACTACTGGGAATGCACCTTCTGTTAGGGACATTCAGGTCCACTGAGGATACTCTCTTGGCAACTCTTCTGGGGAATACTCTTCTGGGGAGGACAACCCCACATCCGGTAGGGATACTTGCCATCTCAACTCTCTCTGGGCTAAGATGTGACTTCCATCTGCTGAGGGGTGATACAATCACTTTGTCACAGGACTCCGGCTGGGGAACACAACTTCCTTGACTATTTTCTTCAAAGGGGAGAACCCTACAAAACACACACGAGACAAAACAAATCTATATAACAAGATCTATCCCGGATAGTATCCATGACATTCCTTCAGTCAACTCGAAGTTTTAGCAATTATTGGCAAGGCCCAACAAGTTTACGCACATGCAAGTTCATAAAAAACATCGGCGTTTTTCACAAACAAAACAGTAAAGAACAAGCATCAAATACTGAATAATATGCTTTATTGACAACGAGCCTGTAAATAGGCAAAATTTTGTACACTGGATGCAACTCCTGAAAAGAGGAAGTTACACACAAACAAAATACAAATATTACAGAAGTACAAAGAAAATTTGTATACATGTCGGCAACGTGGTACAGACGAACACCATGAGCTGATCCTCCTATGACTCGCCTGACTCTGACACTTTCCCGATACTCGATCATTGGAAGAGATTGTTTCGGATATACGATCCTCAGGTACTTCCAAACCACTAAGCAATGCAGTATCAACTCGGACCGCAGTCATTTGCTTTTTCAAATCCCTAACTTTTGCGTGAACCGCCCTTTGCGGGTTTTCAATTCACCGGGATACCCTTTTTTGCCGAAGTTTTCCTTTCCAGGTTTTCAACTTCGCGGGTGTACATCTTTTTTCAATTTTATCCCTAACTTTTGCCCGAACCTTTTATTCCTTTTTTATGGTTCGCCGGGATGCCCCATTTTTGCCTGGACTTTCTTTTTCTGTCCAGCGGGTCTCTTTAAGCAAAGTATTTTTTAACTGCATCCGAATTCACAGGGGATGTGAAGTCTTCACCATCCATGGTGGACAACAATAAGGCTCCTCCAGAGAAAACCTTTCTGACGACATATGGACCTTCATAATTGGGAGTCCATTTGCCTCTGTGATCTGATTGTGGTGGGAGAATCTTCTTCAGCACAAGGTCGCCCGTCTGAAAGCTTCGAGGATACACCTTTTTATCATAAGCTTTCTTCATCCGGCTCTGATACAGCCGACCATATGCTACAGAAGCCAGTCTCTTTTCATCCATTAAACTGAGCTGATTCAATCTATCTTTCACCCATTCTGCCTCATCTAATTGGACATCACGCAAAACCCTCAGAGAAGGAATCTCAACCTCCAATGGTAGGACAACTTCCATACCATATACCAGTGAAAAAGGAGTTGCCCCGGTTGATGTGCGTACCGTCGTACGATAACCGTGCAAAGCAAAAGGAAACATCTCATGCCAGTCCTTGTAGGTCACAACCATCTTCTGAACGATCTTCTTTATGTTCTTATTGGCCGCTTCGACAGCGCCATTCATCTTGGGCCGATAAGGAGAAGAGTTGTGATGTTCAATTTTGAAATTCTGGCATAATTCCTTCATCATCTTGTTATTCAAATTTGAACCGTTGTCAGTGATGATCCGCTCCGGGATTCCATATCTGCAGATAATATCCTTCTTGATAAATCTGGCTACCACCTGCTTGGTAACATTAGCATATGATGTCGCTTCAACCCATTTGGTGAAGTAATCGATAGCTACCAAGATGAAACGATGCCCGTTGGATGCCGTGGGCTCGATTTTTCCAATCACATTAATTCCCCACATGGAAAACGGCCAAGGTGATGACATAACATTCAGAGGGCTCGAAGGCACATGAATCTTGTCCGCATAAATCTGGCATTTATGACACTTCTTTGCAAATTTGAAACAATCTGTTTCCATTGTCAGCCAGTAGTACCCTGCTCGTAATAACTTTCTCGTCATTGCATGTCCGCCGGCATGTGTGCCAAATGTACCCTCGTGGACTTCTTCCATGAGCAACTTAGTCTCTTTCTCTTCCATACACCGCAACAACACCAAGTCGTGGTTTCTCTTGTACAAAACCCCATCCGCATTCAAATAGAAGTTGCCAGCCAATCTCCTAAGAGTCTTCTGATCACGACTGGATGCCCCAGCCGGATACTCTTGGTTCTTCAGGAAATTCTGGATATCATAATACCACAGTTTGCCATCGGAAGCTTCCTCAATAGCGAATATGAAGGCGGGCCTATCAAGGAGAGAAATAACTATCCTGGGAGCCTCATTCCAGAAGTTAACCTTATACATCGAAGAAAAAGTCACGAGAGCATCTGCCATCTGATTTTCTGCTCGTGGTACATGGTGCAGTTCCACCTTGTCAAAGAAAGGTAACAACCTTCTTGCATAATTCATATAAGGTATCAGATTGGGCTGACGAGTCTCCCACTCTCCCTTGATCTGGCTCACAACTAGAGCAGAGTCTCCATACACATCAAGATTTTTAATTCTCAGATCAATAGCTTCTTCGAGACCCATAATGCACGCTTCATATTCGGCCTCATTGTTGGTAACTGGAAAGGTCAATCTAGCAGTGAATGGGATGTGCGACCCATGGGGAGTAGTAATGATTGCCCCTATTCCACTTCCATATGAATTGACGGCACCGTCAAATATCAATTGCCATTTGGAACCCAACTCTGGACCTTCATCCGACAACGATTCCTCACAGTCTTTCATTTTTAAGTACATGATATCCTCGTCAGGAAAATCAAAACTCATCGACTGGTAATCATCAATTGGCTGCTTAGCTAGGTATTCTGACAGAACACTACCTTTAATAGCCTTTTGAGAACCGTACTGAATATCGTATTCTGTCAATACCATCTGCCATCGGGCAATCCTTCCGGAAAGTGCTTGCTTTTCAAACACGTATTTGATCGGATCCATCTTTGAAATTAGCATGGTTGTATGATTTAGCATATATTGCCTCAAACGTTTGGCAGCCCAGGCTAGCGCACAACACGTTTTTTCAAGCATTGAGTAACGGAACTCACAGTCTGTGAACTTTTTACTCAAGTAGTAAATCGCATGCTCTTTACGTCCAGTCTCGTCATGTTGACCGAGAACACAACCCATACTTTTCTCAAGAACCGTCAAATACATAATCAATGGTCTCCCGGCTACTGGGGGTATCAATATTGGAGGTTCCTGCAAATATTCTTTTATTTTCTCAAACGCCCTTTGACAATCTTCATTCCAGGTCACAGCCTGATCTTTTTTCAACAACTTGAATAATGGATCACACGTGGCCGTTAGATAAGATATGAACCGGGCGATGTAGTTCAATCTCCCTAAAAAACCACGAACTTCTTTTTCTGTTTTCGGCGTTGGCATTTCTTGTATTGCTTTTATCTTAGCAGGATCAACCTCAATTCTTTTTTCGCTAACAATAAACCCCAATAGCTTACCTGATCTCACCCCAAAGGTGCACTTGTTAGGATTCAGCCTCAGCCTGAATTTCCTAAGCCTCTTGAACAATTTCAGAAGATTGACCAGATGCTCCTCCCCCGTCTGGGATTTGGCAATCATATCGTCAACATAGACTTCTATCTCTTTATGCATCATGTCATGAAAGAGTGTCGTCATAGCTCACTGATATGTTGCCCCGGCGTTCTTCAAACCAAAGGGCATCACTTTATAGCAAAACGTTCCCCACGGGGTAATAAAAGTTGTTTTCTCCATATCATCCGGCGCCATCTTTATCTGATTATAGCCTAAAAAGCCGTCCATGAAGGAAAACACGGAGAATTGAGCTGTGTTGTCGACCAACACATCAATATGAGGAAGTGGAAATTCGTCTTTTGGGCTCGCCTTATTCAAATCTCGATAGTCCACGCACATCCGCACCTTACCATCTTTCTTTTGTACAGGTACTATATTAGCGACCCATGAGGGATAAGTTGTAACAGCTAGGAACCCAACATCCCATTGTTTCTGAACTTCCTCTTTAATTTTCACAGCCATATCTGGTCGAGTTCTTCTGAGTTTTTGCTTAACCGGCGGACATTCCTCGCGCAATGGCAAATGGTGAACCACCATGTCAGTATCCAACCCAGGCATGTCTTCGTAAGACCAAGCAAAGATATCACTGTACTCCCGCAGCATCTCAATAAGCCTTTTCTTGATATCACTTTGCAATGCAGCCCCTATCCAGATATTCCTGACAACCTCTTCGGACCCCATGTTGATAATTTCAATTTCCTCTTGATGAGGCAGAATGATTCTTTCTTCTTGTTTCAAAAGTCGAGTCAGCTCTTCTGATAAGTCACTATCCTCAACAATCTCTTCTTCTGCTTGAAATATTGGGTGCTTGAAGTCGAAGCGAGTCATGGGAAGTTCGTGATCGGTGTCGTCTGAAATATGAATCCTGCAATGAGAATGGTTAAATGTTTCAAATAATGCAAACAAAGCACATAACCACGTTGCCATTTTGTTAAACAAAAACAGGAAAAACAAGGATCACAAAATTTGCATGCGAAAAACGCCTTTATTAGTGATTAAACAAAGTACACACATAAGCAGGTAGCCCTAAAAACAAAATCACTATGGCCCGGGTAGGACACAGGATTATACAATAATTGAGAAAACAAATCATTACTGTTTTGTAGTCACTGGGACAAGTTCCTGGATAGACCAGTTGCACAGATTCTGTCCTGGCACGTCGGGCTTGATCCACGAGTCCATATCGCAGTCACTATCTCCGTCTTCAGCATCGGAAACAACATTGATCGTTTCATAACAGACCCCACCTGGAGTGATCACCACTGGCCCTTTGAACTTTGGCACGCCTGATGCGGAAGGTGACGATGTCGGGCGATACCCCAATCCAAACTTGTCCATCTTGACAGGAATTTCTAAGACTTGGCCCCATCCTTTGGTTTCTCCAGCCTGAATCACTGCCTGAGCATCTTTATATGAAGACATGGCCACCTCTGGCCCTTTGCTAGGAACATGAGACTTGTCCTTGATCTGCAACCCCTCGGAGGCTTGGCATGGCGTCTCATGGATCTCCCCATCCACTTTGACGTACTTGAATGACGAAAGATGACTAACCAGAATGTCCTCCTCTTCGCAAATAGTAACAACACTGTCACCGACCATGTATTTAAGCTTCTGATGTAGCGTGGACGTCACAACCCCTGTAGAATGTATCCATGGTCGCCCAAGTAAACAGCTGTAAGCTGGATGTATATCCATGATGTAGAACACAGTGTCAAACACTTCCGGCCCGACCTGGAGTGGCAACGTTATGGACCCAAACACCGACCTTCTGGTCCCATCAAAAGCCCTCACAACCAAATCACTTGGCGTGCATATGATTCCCCGGACGTCTAGCTTCATCATGGCCTTCTTCGGCAACACATTCAAAGATGATCCGGTGTCTACAAGAACATGCGACATAACAGTGCCCCGACACTCCACTGAAATGTGCAAGGCCATATTATGTCCCGCCCTCTAGGCGTCAAATCAAAGTCAGTAAATCCCAAGTTGTGGCCAGCATTCACATGCGCCAGTACCCCTTCAAGCTGATTAACAGTTACTTCCTAAGGTACAAAAGACGTGTCCAAGATTTTCAACAAGGAATTCCAATGGGCCTCGTAACAAAGCAACAAAGATAGTATTGAAATTTTGGAGGGCGTCTGCTGCAAGTGCTCCACAATCTTATAGTCACTTTTGCGAATCAACCTCATAAACTCTTCTACATCCTTGACCGATGTTTCCTTCTCTTTCGACTGGGAAGGTCCTCCTTCATTTACTTTGGCTTTGCCTCTAGCAATTCTTTCAGCCTCAATTTTGGGTGAAGTGAAGATTCTACCACTTCGGGTCATACCTCCCGCTTCAACAATATTGCCCACTGCCCCTGCTGGCTGGCTATCCGTATTAATCTTTTCCCCGTTACAAAAAGCTTCCAACCCACAATTCCATGGAATGGCTTTCGTACTCTCATAAGGAATGGGTCCTGCTTTCATTATCGTGATAGTTAGCCGCTTGGCGGGTGCTGATATCGTAATAGTCTTTCATGGAATTGTAATTGTCGCGACCTCACCCTGCTTTTCACATGTCACCTCACCAGGTTTCTCAACAGCAGTGCGGTCAAACTGCAAAGTTCCCTCATCAATCATGGCCTGAATACCTCTCTTCAAATCAATACAGCCCTCTGGTCGGGTCCAACACTCCAAACAGTACTCATCACATCCGGGGAAGACCCTTCCTTTCAACAATCTGCTTTTAACATAACTTAAAGGTGTCTTCAGATCATTTACGTCCATAACCAAATCCAAATCCTCTTCTGTCAAAACAACATTCGTTCCATGAAACTTTCCCCATTCTTCTGTGAAAGACTTTGAAGTTAGACCCTATTTGGTGCAAGGTCACTATTGTATTGGTAATGTTTGACGAAAGCATCAGCCAATTCTTTCCAACTTCCGACCTGTGCAGGCTCTAGTCCCATGTACCATTCCAACGATGGTCCTAACAAACTATCTTGGAAAACGTGCATGAGCATCTTCTCATCATCAGAGTAAGCAGACATCCTCCAGTAGTATGAACGCACATGAACCCGTGGGCATGTATCCCCTTTATATTTATCGAAAGTGGGAGCTTTGAACTTCAATGGCACTCTCAGCCCAGGAACCAGCCCCATGGTAGCCATGTCCAAACCCGCCAAATTTTGATTGGCTATACCTCTCATCTGTTCCTTCAGCATTTTAATCCTCCGACCACTATCAGTGGGACCCTTAAAGCCCATGCCTTGCCCATAAAAGGCATCTTCCTGACGATCTCTATTCTAGTATGGACCCTCATTACCATATCCGTCATAAGCAGCATTACGACCATGACCATGACAACTTTGGAAGAACCTGGGGTCATACCTCAGATTGCCAAGCTCCTGATTAGCAGCCACTGTCCTAAAACCAGTATTGAAAGGACCTATCCCAGCACCATTGGTATTCACATTGCCAAACCCAGCATTGCCGTAACCATTATTACCGAAACCTTGATTGTTATCACCGAACCCTCCGTTGCCGAGGCCCAGATTATTGAAACCATCATTTCCATCCCGATTGCCAAAGCCAAGACCCTGATTGTTGTCACCAAAACCAATATTGATACCAACATTCCTGTTGGTTTCCACGTTCCCATTAACATTGTCAGCATTTCTGTTACTAGTGTTGCCGTTGCCATTGCCAGTACCAGTCTCACCAGCATTTGGTATCACCTCCTCCCTACGGGGAGTCTTAACATGAGCAGAGTTGTATTCAGTATTACCAACCGCCCCGCGCCAGCAGCGGTTGCACCAGAGTTTGAAGATGTTCCTGGCCTTTAGCCACAACTTCCATAGTCTGCATGAATTGGGCCAACCTATCCTGGATCTCCTGCATCTCAGACTGTACCTGATCCATGATCTTCTTACTGTTGCTTCTCATAGCGTACCGGTGAATTCTATGTTCGTCAATCTTGAAACAACCTGTAAGATGCAGGAGATAAGATTCGAGCTTAAAAATGTACCTGCCATGCAATATGAAGATGCAGATGCACACATGTAAATATGCAACAGGTTAATTCCCCCCCCCCCCGATTCTAGTTCCGGAGAGAATGCCATAACGATACTGGAGTCCCAAATAAGCAAGCACAGAATCAGAAACCTCATACATAAACAAATGCCAAGAGGCAGAGTACAAAGGTACAACTGAATACAACTGAAAAAGACCTCGGCCAACAAGCCTGGCGATGGTCAAAATACAAGTACAAATAACAAGAGCAAAGAAAAGATAAATCAGGCCAAATGGCGCGCCCTGACATCTTCCAATAGCCTCAACGTCTCCGAATGACCTAGTCTGGAGATTAGCTCCTGTATCAGTAATGCATGCCGCTCAGCAGTGGATCTCAGCTTTTTTGCGTCCTCTTCACAGGCTCCCCTGCCAAAACACTCATCAATCCTGCATCTCTTGGAGCCAGCCTTCAATTCACCACCCCTAGTCTCTTTGACCATGTTGCTCACTCTAGACTCGGCGTCACGTCTAAGAGATACTTCTTCAGCAATCTTCGCATCCTTAGCACTAATCTGCTCTTCTAACTGGGAAATCTTAAGCTTCAACTCATCTTCACGCTCCTTCCGCTTGGTAAGCGTGGCATTCCACAAAGATTCCCATTTGGAAAGTCGAGAATAAGCCTTATTCAGAAGCTCTTTCTTAGTAGCAAGTACACTACTAACACCATTCAGGGCTACTCCTACTTTCTCTCTCTTGCTAGTCTCTTCAGTAAAATCTGAACCCAACCTATTAATCATCTCAGTCTGCTTCTTCAAAGTGAAAGTTGCCTCATTCTTCTCATGCCGAAGCAGGAAAATCTCTTTCTCTAGCTCTTCATTCGCTCGTTGCAACTCTTCCTTCTCAGCCAGCAGCTTGTTATACTTCTCAATCTCTACTGAAGTAGGTTCCTCAATCACCAGAAGATACAAAGGTTCTGCAGCAGGATATCGCATCAAAGAAGTCCTAACTCTCTCATGGATCCAGGGCCGATAAGGATTATAAGCTCGACTATCACTCTTACCAAGCAAGGTCTTTCCTCTTCTGTGAATATTACCCCAAGCACGCCTCAATCTGACCAAAACATCTCCCTCTAATAAACCTGTGAGATACAGAGATTCCTGTATCTTGTCTTCAACCGGAGAGTCCCTTAAAGCATAGCCAAATTGTCTCACAAGCAGAGAAGGGTTATAGTTAATACATCCTTTCCGTCCAATCAAAGGAACGTTCAGAAAGCCACTGCAACTATATATAATATTCACTCCAAGCAAGTTCCGATCAAACCAAACAATGTTCTCAGCACACAATCCCATCAATCTGGAAGACCAATCTAAAGTACCAGCAGTATCAACAAAAGGTCCCTTATTAGGAAGATGTCCCTGAAACCACCTGTATAGAAGAGGTACACAGCAAGAAACATTCTTTCCCCGACGCTTCTCATTCTTATAGTGAATAGAATGATAAACGTCACCCAAGAGAGTAGGCACCGAATTCTTCGAGGCAAGAATAAAGAAAGCATCTGAATCAACAAAATCAGGCAAGTTAGGGAACAAGACAATCCCATAAATGCAAACAACCAGAATAACATTGAAGACAACCCAACATCCATCCTTCGCACACTGCATAGCCTTCTCAACCAAGCAAGAAAGATGAAAACCATAAGCTCCATTTAGCTTGACCAAACCTCCAGGGAACTCAGAAGCATCTAAACTGACAATCTCAGCAAGCTTAGCCAACTCAGGCTCAGTATCCTCATGAATAAAAGACATCTGATCTAACACAGGAACTTCCATCATATCAGAATACTCCTCCAAAGTAGGGGCCAAAATATAATCAGGGAACAAGAAGCATCTCAACTGAGGCTCGTAAAACTGCATCAAGGCATACAATCCAGTCACCTCAAACACAGAAGGTCTGCACAACAAACTAAGCAGTTTCCCATAAGACTCTCTAAACTCAGCCCTCACTCTCTGATCTGCTAGAGCAACCAACCACAATAAGGAACTGATATCTGGAGAAGGCAACCTGTAAGCAACTGTCCTCTTCATGGACTCCATGTCTGGCAAGAAGAACACTAGAATCTGAGGGGAAAAACACACCTGCAACATAAATACACGTTAATGAAATGCAAACATGAAAATGCAGATGCATATGCAACAGGGGATCAAGTGCAATAATGAAGAACTGTGATGTGCTGTACTGCAGCTTGAGAACCATCAGATCTTCTCCTCAAACCAAACCAACCACAAAAGAACCCTCACAACCAATTCTCACTGACAGAGACAAACCAGGTGTTCTGAGGTCAGAGTTTTCCTGCAAAAAGACCCACCTACCCCTCACAGGTATGTACCTAACTCGCAGACGAGGTACGACATCCTATACGGTCATCAGCGTCACAGACTTTCAAAAGCGATGATACGATACCCAGAAAGTGTGGCATCATCGTCCCTTGAAGAGGCCTCACTTAGCCGAATCCCAAATGATAGGTCCCCAGAGTCGACAACCCTCAAATCCAACAACCTGTCGAGCCCAAAGGGCCAGGCAAGATGCCATCAAAGAGAATCTCGTCTGAGTGCAGATTTCGTAGCTAGCTGGTGCGAGCAAAGCAAGCAGGCTAACCACTACTCTCTACTTCTAAGTCTATGTGCACTCAAGCCCAGGTCCAGCTTATCTCTCAAACTAACCCTCTACCCACAGCATAATAACAATAATATACAATACTGAAAGTAAAGACAGAAAAATAAATACGCACAAAACCCCAGACGGGAAAACAAGCGCTAGGATTGACTCGCATAGGGAACCACTGAGTGTCCCCAGCAGAGTCGCCAGCTGTCGCTACTGCGAAAATCGGCGCCGGCTATGACAGAAGAGTCGCCACCGTGTGTTATTCATCCCGCCAGAGGGAAAGGAAATGCTCAGAGTAAACCTAACGCAAAGAGGGAAAGGAATGGTCATCACAACCAAATCCTGGATTCGGGAGTCGGTTACGCAAGGGGAAGGTATTAGCACCCCTCACGTCCGTCGTACTCGACGAGATCCACGCTTATTTTCTATCTAAGGGTATGGTATTCTATCTACACTAAAGGTCTGGGTTAAAAAAGAAAAAAAATGACTCGACAAAGTATCGTACTTTATGCCTACATATTCCCGTCTGGAACGAGAAATCAGAGTCAACGTAGTTCGCCTAACTACAGGTTATGGGGGAAGGTTGCTCGCCGAGATGTCGCATCTCGTGCCTACGTACTTCCATACGACATGAAAGATCAGAGCAAATGTAGTTCGGGCTACGGAAGACACAAGTTTGTCTGACAATTTTTTATCTCCTTCTAAAAAGGGTTTTCCTGATTAAGGGTCCAAGAGGACAAAAATAAAGTTTGAATGTTTGTTTGAGTTTTTTACGAAAGAACTGTTTTTTAGGATGTTTGCAATCTCAGTCGCACTAGAGACTATGACCCAGGAGTGAACGCTTCGTATGTCACCCAAAGGGTACCACACTAACATCCAGATTACTGGAGAGAGACCCTCCACCAACCTTTTCCCAGATAGCTTAAGGCTCGTAACGTACGACTTCAATTAACCTTATTACTGTGTTTTTGAATTGTTTTGAGATGAGAGAAGAAAGACACCCTAAAACTATGGTTGAAAGGGGAATCTACCTACAGTTATCATGCATGGGTCAAAACCTAATGTCTGTCATAATTCCCTCTTGCACAGAGGAAATCAGAGATCCTAGGGGAAACAGCAAAAGAAAGCAAGCAGTAAACAGTAAACAGCAAAATGCATGCTATGCAATAGTACTAGTGAGGCAAGGGAGAAAACAACAGGCAAGAGGAGACAAGCTCCACAAAACCTAGAGGTGATCGACACAAGAAAACAGACAACACAGAGAAAAAAACAGAGATACAGAGGAGGCAGCCCAAGCAGCAGCAACAAACTCCTACAACAGACAGCAACAACAAGCTCTAAACAGCACAGTTGAAATAACAGCAAAGTTGACAGCAAGACTTCACCCTCAATCTTAGATTCTATCTTCAAGCTTCATCAAACTCCATCTTGAAGCTCTAGCAAGCACACTCCAAGAAAAGGATAATCACTAAGATCAAGGTTGAAATGTTGAAAACTTAATGAAAACCAAAGGAAATCATCAAGTACCAACATTGAAATGGAAGGGTATCCTCAAAGTTCTACTCAACTATGGGCATACCACACATCCCTCCAAAGGAGAGATGGAGTTTCCCTAGGAGGACTTTACATCATTGGATAGAATAGAAGCACACAATGCATTCTATGTTTGATGAAAGAATCAAAACTAGCTCTAATGGCTCTTCCTAAAACCCTAATTTCCTAAGCTCCTAAAACAACTCCTAAAAGAAAAAGAAACTTCAACTCCAAGCTCCAATCTTCAAGCCACAACAGCTACACCAAGTCTAGAAGACCTCCCAAGAAGGAAACCAAGCAAGTCCAGCTCCAAAGTCACCAACAAGACCAAACAATCAAGGGCACTAAAGATGGAACACCACAAGCACAAGAAACTTGCAAAATTCAACTAAAATAGAAAACAAAGTTTTAAAATTCTAATTAAATTCCTAGAGGAACATACATGTTTTAATAACTTAGGGTTAAAATATCAAAGCCTAATTCAACTTCTAAGTCACCTAAATAATTTCTAGATTGAAAGGTATCAAGGTAATCCACAAGTTTGGGAAGGCTCTAATCTCAAAACCTAAAACAGAACCTAAATTTGTTCTAAAATTCCAACAAAAATCCTAATGGAACATGAATATATACCCTAAAACATATTAAAAAATCAAAGCCAAACTCATCACCAATTGGAAGAACAAAATTCTACAAAACAGATGGTCAAATATGCAAAATTAAAAGAATTAACAAAAATAAGAAAAATCAAATTAAATTGAAAAATGCATGAAAATGCATTTTATTGATTTCAGAAAATCACAAATTCTCTCAAGATCTTGGAGATATTTTTAAAATAATTTTTGGATCAAGAATGAATTTATTATGATTTTTTGAATCAATAAAGCCTTTAAAATAAACAAAAACGAATAAAAGAAAATAAAACTCAGAATAAAACATGAGCCATTGGATGAGGAGACTGGTCCACTGATCCAAGCGCTAAGAGCATGCCACCTCAATAAATGAAACGCCTGCGTTTTGAATTAAAAATTCCACTTCTTAGATTAAAAAGCAACCAATGGATCTGGTGGAAAGCCTTTGGTCAAAGGCAGATCCAATGGTCCAGAGATCATCTTCTCCAAAACTCAGACTGGCCTGAGTGAGATTCAGGGTGGTGGCCGGAGAAGACTCCGGTCGTCTTCTCCGATGAGCAGGTGGTTGCAGGTGTCCAGAAATAGCAATCCTTATACCAATCTCACTCAGAATTTCAACAGGAATTCAAATCTCCTATCCAAATATGCTAACTCTCCATGGATTTTAAAACACGAAGCAATGTTCAGAAATGGCATCCAGATCAAACATCACCAATTGCAAATCTAATGATACAAAAACGTTCCTCATGCTTCATACATCAAATTGATCTATCCAAATCATGTTATAGCCTTAAGATCAGATCAACTCGTGTCCAAACAGAAAATTCACTTCAACCTAAATTGTCACTAATTGCTCCAATTTCAATCCAGAAACGATCTATTCCTCTATTAGATCCTAACCACATGCATAATATGAACTACATCTTCCTAAATCAAGAGGAATTTTGAAGTTTACTAACCTGATGTAGATCCACTAACAGAGGTAGCTAGAACTCGAATCAAGCTTCAAAACTCTCCAGAATCTTTCAAGGATGCAAGATAAAGATGCTTCAACCTTCAATTTGCTCTGAATCAGCCTAGAACTCATAACACGATTTCACTTGCTTCTTGGAATTTTTCAACTGCAACTTCAGTGCTCTTCACGAAATGAATGCCAAAACCACTCTCAATTCACTGCAATGAATATATAGAATGTTTTTACGGGCTTTTGAAGTGTGTTTGAAGCCCAATCCATCAATTTGCAAATTCTGATTTTTTCTCTTGAAGTTGCACATGACAGTCACGATTTTGCCATGGAAACTGTTCTAGAATCTTCCCTTTCAACTGCAAATTCCCTTGTGAGTGTATTCAGACCAAAAGGAGCACTTGAATTGCATTGGTAAGGATTTTGGATATGTGACTTGCAAATGAAGAAATCAATTACAACTCATGAAACTTGGCCTAAACTCAAAATTCTGGTAAAGCCATTGTGTCCAAAATTCAATTTCCATTCAAAAAATGTGGTCACTTGACATGTTTTGGTCCTATGAATCAAAATTGGCATTTTCCCTCCTTAATTCATTTGAAAATTTCCCCTTTTTGAAACCAATTCAAACCAAGTCTTGCTATGATCTCAATCAATCCATCATTACCTCTTGGATAGCCTAAAAACCCCATTTTGAACAACTTTCATGTTGAACAAAAATCCATTTGACAAGTGCAAGTTGGAGATTTTGGCCTATGATTGAAAATGACCTATAATCTCACTTTCCCAAAATACCCCTGACTTGTAAACCTCATAACTTGAGTTCTACAAATCATATGGAAGACTTCTAGTACAATTTAGAAATCTAAGATCATGAGGAACAACTTTCATGTTGGCCAAAAGTTCAAGTGAAACCTCCTTCTAGGTCAATAATAGCTTTGAAGTCAAATGATTTTCACAGACAAATTTTAGTGGCATCTGAGGACTTGTAACGTGTCTGGACCATAACTTGAGTTCTATAAATCCCCTTTAGTACTTCTAGTACTCAAATTAAAGGTATTGAGATGCTCTATAAGTTTCATGTTGGCCAAATATCCATTTGAAACTTGTATCTTGACTTATGTGGTCTTGAAATTAGACACTAAACAGGGAATTTTGCACTGAAACCCTAATTTTGCAACTTCCCACACTCTTGACTCTTCTTGATTTGATCTTGGCACAACACCATAAATGTATTATCATATCATTTCATGAACTCCATGACCTAAAAGTAGGCTTTGATACTCTTCAATTGCCCAGTTGACTTAGGATTAATCCAGATGAAACCCTAACTGCTTGCACCTCAACTGTGGCTCTTGCATTTGACACAATAACTTGATTGAGCTCTCCCATGGCCCTCTAGGAATTCTATGATATCCATACACATCCTCTTCTAACATTCAACACTTCACAACCCTCTGATGGTCTTCAGTTGATCCTCAAGTTAGGAGAAGATTCACACTCAAACACCTAAACCCTTAGGCACTCAAACCACCTTCTGATGACTTTGACAATTTCTCAATCTTGAATGAGACCTCTTACTAGGCTTCTCTTGATAAGAATAACACTTGATCCCCTGCTATATGAATGATAACATGATATGCAAATGACATAACTATGCAGATGATAATGCAATGAAACATAAACCAGGTAAGAAAAAGTCGAGCAAATTTTAGGGTGCAACACATAGTATAGACTAAGGCACTCTTATCTAAATCATTGTGTATAACCCATATTTCCCTTATAACTACCACCCCCAATATTTCGAGGAACCACAAGATCCGTTTAAATCTGACCTCGAAATATTATTAGAAAATTTCAATACGACGCATTCTCACCCAAATTCCCTCTACGATGACGACTCCCAATGTTTTGAGGAAACGCAAGATTTCGATACATCCAACCTTGAACTATTACTAGAAGAATTCGAAGAGACGTTTACTCACTCTAGGATAGAATCTATGATAGAGCGCTTTATGGAGACACAAACTCTCCAAAATGAAGATTTTAGAAAACAACATCTCCAAATTGATGAAAACCTTAAGCAGATGAGCATTATAGTCGATTCCCTCGCGACTCACAGCAAGGCTTTGGAGACTCAAACCTCTTTGCTTACACAAACATCTCTAGGACCCTTCCTTGAGAGCCATGTGAATGTTGTAACCACTAGTAATGAAGAACAAATAGAAGATCCTAGGGAGAGTGATGATGAGTCTGAGGAGAGTTTTGGTGAGACAAGCATAATTATTGAGAAAAATCCACCGACACCACCCGAAAGGGAGGTTGTCGAAGAGATAGAGAAAGAAGCACCCATTGTTGCTCCTCCTCCCTATACCCCACCTAATTCTTTCTCACAAGTGGTTGTGGAAGCTAAGGTAAACTCCCAATCCAAAACATATGTAGAGGTACTGGAAAATACCCACACCAATGCACCTTTGTTTAAGGTCCCTCATAGGAAAAGAAAATTCGAGGACCATGAAACTAGGGTCATCATTACTGTTAAAAGGGTAAGATTAATTTTTGAGGTGGTGGATGAAATAACTAAGCCCAAATTTAAAAAGTTGATACGCAGGATTGATCCAGAACCACCACCACGCATTCAAAACAAGGAAACACCCTACAGAAGAAAGAAACGAAAAGGTGAGGGATATGAGCGATGGCTTGATAAGTGGCCATGGAAACCGAAGACTATTCAAAGTTCGATCGAGGAACCATTCTCGAAAGAACCACCATGAGTACTTGCACTCCTTAGCCGTCGAGCTATCAACGTTAAACAAAGCGCTGTGTGGGAGGCAACCCACAAGGCTTTTATTTTAATTTGTTTGTTTACATTTGCAGAAAATAAAGAAATGTATCGCTTGTTACACTTTAGCTATATCTAGGCGAAAATTCTCTACATGACGATGAGCTGTGCCCACAGACATTCCTACGAGTGTCGCTGCTGGTGGTGACACTGATGATGAGTACTTCCTCTGGAAGTAAGTAATATGATGAGTTGGTGCAAGAATTACACAAACGAAGGCATCTCAAAATGCTCGTCGCCGAAGTAGAAGTGATCAACAAAGACATGGACATCCAGAGCAAGACCATAGAGGATTTAGCACGCAGTAGCATTCATACATGTTTTATCTTTCCTTTTCCCACCTTTTATTAAAACATTGAGGACAATGTTTGGTTTAAGTGTGGGGGAGGAACTCTACCGCTTTCATTTTATCACTTTTTAGCGTGATTTACTGTTGTTTCTAATATGTCAAAGTCTGTGCATGTGCTGTCGAGTCTTTATGCGTGGTTTTCGCCTATTATTCAAACTTCCCCAAAATTTCAAAATTTCAAAATTTCAACCTCCAACAAAAACTTTTTGATTCATGACATGGTACTCTGAAAGTATATAGGCTGTTTAGGCTATGTTAGAAAAAACATGGGAAAGTTTTGATAAAATTGATATCATCCTGACACCCTTAACCTCCTAAATATGCAAAATCAACTTGAGTACCCATTACGTCGAGACCTTAAAGCTCCAGTTCTTTTAGTAATCCCTAAGTAGTTTATTTAAGCAGTCAGCACCATTCCAACCATACTAAGTAAGAAACCGATGCAAATAAGTGTATGATCTCTAGTTTAAAATAAGAAGAAAAATTATGAAGAAAAAGACTTGTTCCTTCTAAGTTAAGTGCTCCTCACCTGATCACTTAGCCCAACGGTACAAACCTTTTAAGTTCAATTGATGCTTAAGCATATTTGCAAAGAAGAAAGAAATATCAACGAGATCATAATCACTAACAAGTTTACTTACCATGAATGTGTATGGATAACAGGCTTAATGTGATTGCATTAGAATGAAATGGGGTGAAAGAGAGCATGAGGTATAGGTTGAGTTATAATGGCATGACTCAGGTTAGTTTGCATAAGTAGGGATTTTTTGAAATTGTGTCATCATGGTATCCTTGGTATTGATATTTAGTACCTGTCGATATAACATTAGCCTAACAGCCACGTATGATTAGAGTCTCCCCGTGTCCTTGTTTCAAATTATGCTTATTTCTTTTTCACCGTGTTGGTTGATTTCTTGAGGACAAGCAATGGTTTAAGCGTGGGGGTGTTTGATAACCCGAAATCATATCATTTATTTGGCTTGATTTACATGCATTTATTTGTGACTATCATTAATTTATCTTGATTTATGTTTTGTTATATGATTAATTTACTTCGTTTAGCAGATTGGGGAGAATTTGGACTAAAGAAAAAAAAGAAGAAGAAATGGAAGGAAAACAGATGAAAAACAGCAGATACGGATTTTACTGATATGACGGTCGTGACATGACCCTTACGATCGTCACATTTCATGACGAGCGTCACCCAGACAAAATATCAGTACGTTCAAATCAGAAGTAGCCACGATCACTCTCAACTTAATTTCTTCCTACACTTTCTCCACTCACTGCCCACTACTGGAAGTTACTCCCACTCCCTCCATAACTCACCCATGATCTCTGAAAGTTGAAGAATGAATTATCTCCTATAAGTAGGCCTTAGATTCAGAGTTTCTGGGGGAGCCTTCGACGTATCGAAGTGCTGCCGAAATTACCAATTGAAGCTGAATTTACATTCTTGCACTATTTTCTCGTTTCCTTTTCCTTTTATTCCCATTTGTATGGTTTTGTTTGTTCCTGTAACTTTTACTTCTTGTCAAAGTAGAATCCTGCCGACATTGTGGGGGACTACCCAAGGATTTGAGATCAGTACAATTTACAGGTTTTTATTAATTGAATTACTATTTTATTTCTATTATAATGCATGCTTTATTATTCAGTTGTTTATGTCTATTTCCGTTTGCATTATTTATCATGTCTAGCTAAATTAGTTTTATCGGTATGTAACCGAATTAGTAGGACAAGATTCAATAGTAACCGGTACCTTCCCTTTTTACAAACAACCTTTCTGGTCGTAGTTTTTAATCTTAATTTCTAAATAAATGTTCGACGCGACAGCGAGAACTTATTTAAAAGTAGTTTTGCCACGACAGTGGGAAATTCATAAAGGTACGAACCAACAAGCGACAGCTGCCGCTAAGACCAAATTGTAAAAACTAGGCATTCGTTTTAAAAACAGCGACAACGCTTTAAAAGGGATTAGAACTTAATGGTTTTCAAAAAGTAATTTTAACCCCGAACGGGATAGCGACAACATACGTTCCGCCTTAGAGTTGTGACTAGCGTCAACAACCATCGTGAGACAAAGGTCTTTAAACTGTTATTTTCTTCTTAAAAGTGTTTGCAAAGAGTAGAAAGCACCGGTGACCTGTCGAATTCCCGATAACTAAGTCCTTGCATACCGATATCCCTTTACCACTTTTTCTTTAAACCAATTATATTTATTTCCTTTGCATTTAATTTCATTCGCATTCAACTTTCCTAATTCCATTAGCCTTAACTTTACGCCGTAATAATAGATAACGGTAGATTGACATTGGTCTATGTGGGTTCGACAATCTTTTATATTACTTCGATATTTCCGTGCACTTGCGGACGCATCAAGTTTTTGGCACGTTGCCGGGGACCAACAGTCAATATTGTGATTCCGTTGTTGCATAGTATAAACTAAGGCACTCTTATCTAAATCATTATGTATAACCCATATTTCCCTTATAACTACCACCCCCAATATTTCGAGGAACCACAAGATCCGTTTAAATCGGACCTCGAAATATTATTAAAAGATTTCAATACGATGCATTCTCACCCAAATTCCCTCTACGATGACGACTCCCAATGTTTTGAGGAAACGCAAGATTTCGATACATTCAACCTTGAACTATTACTAGAAGAATTCGAAGAGACGTTTACTCACTCTAGGATAAAATCTATGATGGAGCGCTTTGTGGAGACACAAACTCTCCAAAATGAAGATTTTAGAAAACAACATCTCCAAATTGATGAAAACCTTAAGCAGATGACCATTATAGTCAATTCCCTCGCGACTCACAGCAAGGCTTTGGAGACTCAAACCTCTTTGCTTACACAAACATCTCTAGGACCCTTCCTTGAGAGCCATGTGAATGTTGTAACCACTAGTAATGAAGAACAAATAGAAGATCCTAGGGAGAGTGATGATGAGTCTGAGGAGAGTTTTGGTGAGACAAGCATAATTATTGAGAAAAATCCACCGACACCACCGGAAAGGGAGGTTGTCGAAGAGATAGAGAAAGAAGCATTCATTGTTGCTCCTCCTCCCTATACCCTACCTAATTCTTTCTCACAAGTGGTTATGGAAGCTAAGGTAAACACCCAATCCAAAACATATGTAGAGGTACTGAAAAATACCCACACCAATGCACCTTTGTCTAAGGTGCCTCATAGGAAAAGAAAATTCGAGGATCGTGAAACTAGGGTCATCATTACTGTTGAAATGGTAATATTAATTTTTGAGGTGGTGGATGAAATAACTAAGCCCAAATTTGAAAAGCTGATACGCATGATAGATCCAAAACCACCACCTCACATTCAAAACAAGCAACCACCCTACAGAAGAAAGAAACGAAAAGGTGAGGGATATGAGCGATGTCTTGATAAGTGGCCATGGAAACCGAAGACTATTCAAAGTTCGATCGAGGAACCATTCTCGAAAGAACCACCATGAGTACTTGCACTCCTTAGCCGTCGAGCTATCAACGTTAAACAAAGCGCTGTGTGGGAGGCAACCCACAAGGCTTTTATTTTAATTTGTTTGTTTACATTTACAGAAAATAAAGAAATGTATCGCTTGTTACGCTTAAGCTATATCTAGGCGAAAACTCTTTACATGACGATGAGTTGTGCCCACGGACATTCCTACGAGTGTCGCTGTTGGTGGTGACACTGATGATGAGTACTTCCTCTGAAAGTAATATGATGAGTTCGTGCAATAATTACACAAACGAAGGCATCTAAAAATGCTCGTCGCCGAAGTAGAAGTGATCAACAAAGACATGGACATCAAGAGCAAGACCATAGGGGATTTAGCACGCAGTAGCATTCATAAAGGTTCTATCTTTCCTTTTTCCACCTTTTATTAAAACATTGAGGACAATGTTTGGTTTAAGTGTGGGGGAGGAACTCTACCGCTTTCATTTTATCGCTTTTAGCTTGATTTACTGTTGTTTCTAATATGTCAAAGTCTGTGCATGTGCTGTCGAGTCTTTATGCGTGGTTTTCACCTATTATTCAAACTTCTCCAGAATTTCAAAATTTCAAAATTCTAACCTCAAACAAAAACTTTTTGATTCATGACATGGTACTCTGAAAGTATATAGGCTGTTTAGGCTATGTTAGAAAAAACATGGGAAAGTTTTGATAAAATTGATATCATCCTGACACCCTTAACCCCCTAAATATGCAAAATCAACTTGAGTACCCATTACGTCGAGACCTTAAAGCTCTAGTTTTTTTAGTAATCCCTAAGTAGTTTATTTAAGCAGTCAACACCATCCCAACCACACTAAGTAAGAAACCGATGCAAATAAGTGTATGATCTCTAGTTTTAAATAAGAAGAAAAATTATGAAGAAAAAGACTTGTTCCTTCTAAGTTAGGTGCTCCTCACCCGATCACTTAGCCCAACGGTACAAACCTTTTAAGTTCAATTGATGCTTAAGCATATTTGCAAAGAAGAATGAAATATCAATGAGATCATAGTCACTAACAAGTTTACTTACCATGAATGTGTATGGATAACGGGCTTAATGTGATTGCATTAGAATGAAATGGGGTGAAAGAAAGCATGAGGTATAGGTTGAGTTATAATGACATGACTCAGGTTAGTTTGCATAAGTAGGGAGTTTTTGAAATTGTGTCATCATGGTATCCTTGGTATTGATATTTAGTACCTGTCGATATAACATTAGCCTAACAGCCACGTATGATTAGAGTCTCATCGTGTCCTTGTTTCAAATTATGCTTATTTCTTTTTCACCGTGTTGGTTGATTGCTTGAGGACAAGCAATGGTTTAAGTGTGGGGGTGTTTGATAACGTGAAATTGTATCGTTTATTTGGCTTGATTTAAATGCATTTATTTGTGACTATTATTAATTTATCTTGATTTATGTTCTGTTATATGATTAATTTACTTCGTTTAGCAGATTGGGGAGAATTTGGACTAAAGAAAGAAAAGAAGAAGGAATGGAAGGAACACAGATGAAAAACAACAGATACGGATTTTGCTGATATGACGATCGTCACATGACCCGTACGACCGTCATGCGTATTACGACCGTCACATTTCATGACGAGCGTCACGCAGACAAAATATCAGTACGTTCAAATCAGAAGTAGCCACAATCACTCTCAACTTAATTTCTTCCTACACTTTCTCCACTCATTGCCCACTACTGGAAGTTACTCCCACTCCCTCCATAACTCACCCATGATCTCTAGAAGTTGAAGAATGAATTATCTCCTATAAATAAGCATTAGATTCAGAGTTTCTAGGGGAGCCTTCGATGTATCGAAGTGCTGCTGAAATTACCAATTGAAGCTGAATTTACGTTCTTGCATTATTTTCCCGTTTCCTTTTCCTTTTATTCCCATTTGTATGGTTTTGTTTGTTCCTGTACCTTTTACTTCTTGCCAAAGTAGAATCTTGCCAACATTGTGGGGGACTACCCAAGGATTTGAGATCAGTACAATTTACAGGTTTTTATTAATTGAATTACTACTTTATTTCTGTCATAATGCATGCTTTATTATTCAGTTGTTTATTTCTATTTCCGTTTGCATTAATTATCATGTCTAGCTAAATTAGTTTTATCGGTATGTAACCGAATTAGTAGGACAGGATTCGATAGTAACCGGTACCTTCCCTTTTTACAAACAACCTTTCTGGCCGTAGTTTTTAGTCTTAATTTCTAAATAAACGTTCGTCGTGACAACGAGAACTTATTTAAAAGTAGTTTTGCCACGTCAGTGGGAAATTCATAAAGGTACGAACCAACAAGCGACAGTTGCGGCTAAGACCAGATAGTAAAAACTAGGCATTCGTTTTAAAAACAGCGACAACGCTTTAAAAGGGATTAGAACTTAATGGTTTTCAAAAAGTAATTTTAACCCCGAACGGGATAGCGACAACATATGTTCCGCCTTAGAGTTGCGACTAGCGTCAACAACCATTGTGAGACAAAGGTCTTTAAACCGTTATTTTCTTCTTAAAAGTGTTTGCAAAGAGTAGAAAACACCGGTTACCTGTCGAATCCCCGATAACTAAGTCCTTGCATACCGATATCCCTTTACCGCTTTTTCTTTAAACCAATTATCTTTATTTCCTTTGCATTTAATTTCATTCGTATTCAACTTTCCTAATTCCATTAGCCTTGGCTTTACGCTGTAATAATAGATAACGGTAGATTGACATTGGTCTCTGTGGGTTCGACAATCTTTTATATTACTTCGATATTTCCGTGCACTTGCAGACGCATCACAATCTCCCTCCAATTTCGAAATCTAAGCATTTGTGAAGGTTGAAAATGTTATATGTGATGGACCTTGATTAATTTTGAGCCCAAACTCAGTCCATTGAGCCCAAATGAAAATCCACATTTTCACCATATTTTCACCATGGAAGGTACACGAAAATGTCTCTTGTTTGGCTCCAAAATGGTTCAATTCAAATGCTGGGAGTGTTTGGAGTGTGAATGGCTGAGATTTGGCCCTTGTTTTCAATCCAATGGTGGAGATTTGTGGTGTTACTTATTCTTGAAGTAAGCTTGGAAATGTCCATGAAAATGGCATCAAATTCGAATTCTGAAATAGCCAATGATTTTAAAACATGTTTTCCACTCAAAATATGTATTCACTTGCCCAAAAATGATTAAAAATGAATTAATTCCAATTTTGCCCTTTTAATCATTCTTTCATTAAAATTCAAATACCAAATCTTCATTCTAAGCTAAATCCATGACTTCTCAATGTTTGGTTGATCAATTTGCATCATTTGGAGCATATTTGATATTGGAAAGAAATCCATTTGATGTGTGCAAGATAGTGAAATGGACCTATAATGAAAATGACCCGTAATCTCACTTTCCCAAAATACCCTTGCCTTGCAAAGCACATAACTCGAGCTCTACAAGTCAGATGAAGGACTTCTAGGACTTTTTGGAAAGATATGATAATGAGGAACAACTTTAATGTTTGGGTCAAAGCTAGGAGAAACATCCTTCTAGGTCAAATATGTCTTGAAACGTTGGTTGACTTTTGCAGACAAATTTCACATTCATCTGGTGACCTGTAACTTGTCTGGACCATAACTTGAGTTCTAAAAATCCAATCAAGGACTTCTAGTACTCAAATTAAAGCTAAGAACATGATCTACAAGTTCCATGTTGATCAAAAGTTGAGATGAAACTTGTATCTTGAGATAGGTGGTCTTGAAATCAGGCACTAAATAAGGGATTTTACCCTGAGAACCCTGATTTAGTAACTTCTCACACACTTAACCCTTGATGAATTGAACTTGAAATGACATCTCATATGTCTTAACACAACATCCCATGACCATAGAGACTTTGAATTGAGTTTTAATCTCCTTCAATTGCACAGTTGATTGAGGATTAGCCAGATGAAAAAACCTAATTGCAACACCTTCAACTGCAACTCTTCACACTTGGCATAAACACTTGGATGAGCTCCACAATGACCTTCAAGGCACTCAATGAGCTCTCTCAACATCTTATATCCATAACCATGAATTCACAACCCTATGATGATCTTCAGTTGGCCTCCAAGTTAGAAGTTGACCCACATACATTCATCCTTTCTTTCACAAGACCACTGCCCACTTCCGGATGACTTGATTACCATCCAAACTTGAGTAGAACCCCTTGCTTAGGCTCAACCCTCTGAGTAGACTCTTATTGATGTGCACACGCTCTTGATCCCCTGTTAAATGCAACATGCCATGAAATGCAAATGCTAGAAAGAAATGAAATGAAACACAAGCCAGCCCAAAGAAAAAGGTTGGGCAAATTTTGGGGTGCAACAGTCATGCTTTTGAAAACAAGTCCACATGACACACTTTTCTTGATCATAACTTGGTGATTCTTAATGCGAACCATGAGTTCATGTGCTCAATGAAAAGCTAAGACCATAATGAATATCTTTTATGTTAATGGAAACTTCAAAAAAATCCTTGGAAGGTTATGGGAAATAAAGTTGAAAATGTGTCCATCATTATGTCATAAGTGACTTAGAAAAATTCTAAGTCATGGAAGTTTACAACTTTGTGACACCATCTTTCTAACACCATAACTTGAGATTGCTTGGTCCAATAAAATGGTTCTTGTAATGGATGGAAAGCTTGAAGAATGATCTTCAACTTTCATGTTCAAAGGAAGTTGACTTGAGGTCAAGAACTTGGTGAAAAGTGCCTTGGAAAGTTGCCTAAAAAATCTTCCTAAAACTTGTCCATCTTGACATCTTTGAAACCCCAACTTGGAGAGATCATAACTTGAACTCTACACATCCAATGGAGAAGTTCTAGTACTAAAACGAAAGCTTAGAGGATGCTCTACAAGTTTCATGTTCAAGGAAAATTCATTTGAAGCTTTCATCACCATGTAAGGTGGGCTTGAAAACATGTACTTCAAGCTGAATATCCATACTTAGAAAAATTTCTAAGTCTTGGAATGGCAAAACCTCCTTTTTCTCAACTTTAGCTCTCCATGTCTCTCGAACCATGGATATTTTGGACTTGCTTTCTTCTATAAAACTGTAGTTCAAGATGTCCTCTTTAATTTGATAACAAGTTCGCCCCCATTGGATCAAAGATGAGAAAGTTATGGATGTTGCAAAATGGCTAGAATTAGGGTTTTCTACACTTAGAAAATATTTCACCAAAACCCTAGTCCAACCAAACTCTTGATTTTATATTTCTCCTTTACTTTGCTTGTCCCAAACACATGAAAACACTTGAGAACACATATCATACCCTTGGTTGACCTTGAAATTCAAGACTTTGACCCCATTGAGCCACAATTGGCTTTTCTTGATCAGATGAAACCCTAACACCTTTTCCATTGATTGAAGCTCTTGTCATGACTTGTGATGATATATAATTCATGTAGAGAACCTTCAAGATGTTCATTGAGCCTTAGAATCAATTCTTGCCCAAATAACGAACCACAAATGCCTTTTGATCAAAACCCTAATCCAGTTGTTCACAAGATAGGAGGAGGTGATCAATGCTTGTAGCTTTGCCTCAAATGATTTGTGAGAGATGCTTTGATGATGAGAGGACCTTGTGACTTAAGAACACCACAAGGTTGAGAATGAGCCCTTTCTTGAGCTTTGAGAATCAAACTCTTCTTCTTGAAAATTGAGCAAGATACCTTAATCCCTTGCCCAGAACCAATGCTATGCACAAATGATGATGCAAAATGATATGAAACATAAGCCAAGATATTAAGAAAAAGAGTGGGTAAATTTTAGGGTGCTACAAATGCCCCTATTCAAACAACTTGGACCTAAAAGGATGGTGACAACATCTTTCAGACCTTCAAGTTAGGATCACCAGAGAGAATAACAACCAAAAGTTGGGATAAAAAGCTACTAACCAAAAGTTAGAATCACCTGAACACCGATCGAAGGGAGCACACAAAAATGAAGACTACCAACCAAAAGTTGGGATCATCAACAAATAAATACAAACCAAAAGTTGGGATAAAAGGCTACTAAGTAAAAGTTAGGATTGCTGGAATGTCGACCGAAGGCGAGCACACAAGAGTGAAGACTACCGACCAAAAATTTGGATCATCAACAAAGAAATACCAGCCAAAAGTTGGGATAAAGGCTACTAACCAAAAGTTAGGATCGCCAGAACACCGACCGAAGGCGAACTCAAAAAATAAAGACTACGGACCAAAAGTTGGGATCATCAACAAAGAAATACCAACCAAATGTTGGGATGAAAGGCTACTAACCAAAAGTTAGGATCACCGGAACGCTGATCGAAGGCGAACTCACAAAAATGAAGACTACCAACCAAAAGTTGGGATCATCAACAAATATTACCAACCAAAAGTTGGGATGAAAGGATGCTAACCAAAAGTTAGGATCGCCAGAATGCCAACCGAAGGAGAACTCACAAAAATGAAGACTACCAACCAAAAGTTAGGATCATTAACAAGGATATACCAACCAAAAGTTGGGATGAAAACTCACAGAAATGAAGACTACCAACCAAAAGTTGGGATAACGACTTCGCAGGGGAAAATACCAACCAAAAGTTGGGCTAAAGCTGGAGACTACCAACCAAAAGTTTGAATGATCAACATAAGGGGTACTAACCAAAAGTTAGAATAAAGGCAAGGGATACCAACCAAAAGTTGGGATAAAACGGGATATATAGGAAGTAGAATCAACCGACTTAGGACCTGAAAAGAAGACTCTGCTAGGGGAAAGAGAAGTTTAAACAAACAAACTCTGTCGGGGAGTGCAAGTAAGATGAACATAATCTATCAATGATTTTTCTACTAGGGATAAAGATAACAAAATATCCTAAGTTATGTTGTTATCTACTGGAAAGACAGTTGGCAATAAACACATAAAATTTAGCTTATGCTTCAAATGCATATGTTTGAATATGGCGTAATGCTCCATACAAAATGGAAAAGCTACGCATTTGGAAGGATGCAATGCAAATGATATGCAAAAGAACGCACCACCGGGAGAAGTGCTGAGAAGATCGACAAACAAAACTCTGCTGAGGAAGACACATCTGTTGAAAATTCAACTCTGTTGGGAATTGAAAGTAACACCTACTAGGAGATCATCCCAAGAATATTAATTTGAAGAATACCAATGATCATCGAACTTTGTTGGGGATATCAATCACCACTGACTTGTCCATCAAGGGAATCAACACCAATCTCTGCTTGGGGAGAAAAGTTAAGGATGCAATCCTGTCGGGGAATATCATTGAGCTTAACCTACTGCTGAGGAAATATTCCTTCAATTTTAACCTGTTGGGATTAAGTGTACACCACTGCTGGTGAAATACTTCTGATATGACAATAGGACTCTGTGGGGGAGACAAAATCTCTGTTGTGGGAAGAAAAAGATTCTTCTGTTAAACAATTGCCTGATTGCATATCAACACTATCCTACTGGAGTGGTCAACATTTAAACACTCATTAGGGAGTACAAGCCAAATTGGCTGGGGAACAAACTCCTGAACTCGTTCTCGGGGAGGAATTATTCACCATGCATTGTTATTACTGTTAGAACTTCACCGTTGGGGAGAAAAGCTCTATTGGGGAGAGGATCATGTCATCCTGCAAACAAACAATAAGCAATAGGATGCTCTATATGCGAAATGGCTACCTCGGTTATCATTCATGACACCTACTGTTCAAGTAAATTTATTGTTTTCAATATGCTCTGTAAAGCCTGTCGCTACCGCGAAAGTAAGGTGCCGGAAAAATAGAAGAGTCGCCACCTTTCGTTATTTATCCCTCAGAACAGGAAAGGAAACGATCGGAAAAACCTGACGAAAAGGTATAATACAAGGTCATCGCAACTGTTGTCTGGGTTCGGGAGTCAATTACGCAAGGGGAAGGTATTAGCACCCCTAACGTCCATCGTACTCGATGGGATCCACGCTTGTTGTGTTTATCTGACGAGTTTGTTTTATCTATCTACCTATCAAGGCTGGCTTAAAAAGAAAAGAAAATGACTCGGCAAAGCGTCGCACTTTATGCCTACGTATTCTCATCAGAGAATGAAAAATCAGAGTCAACATAGTTCGACTAACTACGGGTTACGGGGAAGGTGGCTCGCCAATACGTCAGTATTGTGCCTACGTACTCTCAACAGATATGAGAGATCAGAGCTTACGTAGTTCGGGATAATACGGATTACGGGAAGTCAGATTCATCTGTTTTATCGAGTAGGGTTAACAAACAATTCCAGCAGTTTGGCGTACGCAGCTCGACCCTTGGAGACTTAAGCGTTACCGTTCACGGTAGAACTGAGAGTTAACAATACTCTTTTCTTCAGAAAAGCTTCCTTTGAATTACGGGCCCACGGGGTAAAAAGGTTTGAAGTTTGTTTTCTGTCTTTTACGGAAGAACTGTTTTTTACGAATGTTTGTAACTAATATCGCACTAGAGACTATGACCTGAGAGTGAATGCGTCACATGTCACCCAAAGGGTGCCATACTAAACATCCAAACTGTTGAAAAGAAACTCTCCAACAATCCTTTCTCAGATAGCTTAAGGCTCGTAACGTACGATGTCAGTTAACCTTTGTTACTGTATTTTAATTTGTTTTGAGATGAGAAGAGAGAGGGAACAGGTTCAACTAAGGGGAGACTATCAAGTCCTAATGTTGTCATGCCAAGGATTCATCCTATGGTTGAGGTTTGAAACAGGGATCTCCTAGAAGTTATCATGCATAGGTTTCAACCTAAAGTTCTATCATCACTTCCTTATCAAAGGAAGTGAGATTCCTAGGGGATCATGTCAATGATAAATAGAAACAGATAAAGCATCAGCTTAAACAGTAAACAGACATACAGTAAAATGCATGCAATGCAAGTGAGGGAGGAAATATGTGTGGGGCATTAGCCTCCACAAGCTCATCTCAACCTCAAGCCACGTATGAATAACTGCAATCATACAGAAGAAATGAAATAAAATGCCATCAAGCAAAATATGAGTGACTGTAATCATACATAAGAGGTAACATGCCATCAAGCAAATAATAAACCACATAGGCAAGGGAGCTGGGCTCTACCGAATACCCACAAGCAAAGCCATACATTAAAAATACAAGCAGAGGGAGCAACTCAACCTCTAGTGCAATCATGCTCCTAGCTTAAGTCAGTCTAAACATGAACTTATTCTAATGCATTAAGAAAATCAAACAAATCACATCAATATAGTTGCACAACAAGCAAACAGACAGGAAAGAAAGCAGATCAACAGCTTCCACAACCTTACAGCAAAGCTCCTCTGACATCAGTTCAGTCCTCAGTCTTCAACTGTTCTTCAAAACTATTCCCTTCAATAGCAAATATCAACTTGCTTCTTCATGCTTCAATATTCATGGTAGACTCCACCTTCAGGCTTTCATCCTCAATAGCAAGTATCAACTTGTTCCTTCAGGCTCTCAGTGCATCAACATAAGTATCAACTTGTTCTTTCTTCTTCAGGTCTCAGCTCCAAAGTAAACTCCACCTTCAGGCCTCAATCCCACTACCAAGCATCAACTTGTTCCTTCAAGCACTCCAAGCATTGAATTCACAAGTATCAACTTGTTCCTTCAGGCACTCCAAGCATTGAATTCACAAGTATCAACTTGCTTTCCAACCTCAAGCTTAAGTATCAACTTGTTTTCCTCAAGCCTCAACCCTTTCTTCAATCTCAATTTGATCTTCTTCACAAGTGTCAACTTGTTCCTCTTGATCTTCAAGCTTCAGCTCCAAGGGTGGTCTTCAACCACAAAGAAGTAGCAACCTCCATCCTCTTCAAAGCTTCTAACAAGGAATTCCATCCTCTACCAAGGGGGAAAGATTCATCTAACAAGATCCAGGTTTGAATGATTGACAGCAGAGTGAAGACCAAAGGTCACCACTAAGCACTCCATCATCAGAGAAAGGAACCCTCAAAGGTTCTACCAACTTGTAAAGAGCCAGGCATCCTACCAAAGGAGGGATGGGGCCTTTACAAGGGGACCTTACATCATAGGGAAGAATGGAAGTGATCAACACCTTCCATGTTTATGAAAGAAGAGAATCTATCTAGAAGCTCTACTTACAAACCCTAATCTTAACACCTAATCAACACTACACGAAAAGAAGGGAAATCTTCACATCCAAGTTTCTTCACTCAATCCATGGTATCCCAAGCTTGTCCTCAACATCAACCAAGAGCAAGAGAGGAAAAACCCTAATCTAAGGGAACTAAAGAAGTCATTCTAGTTGAATTAGCAAGTTAAGATCACCTAAAACCTAGTACTAAAGTTAGTCCTAACTAAAATACTAAAACCAATTGTAAAATCCTACAAAAATAACTATGGGACCCTAATTCAATCATGAATCTACCATACAAGATCCAGAGGTTGAATCATTCACCAAGTCCTAGAAATAAAACCTAAATCACAAGATACTAAACATAAACCCTAAAAATGGAGCACCTAAAGTTTCAACTTAAAACTACCACCTACATTCATCACAAAAATGTGAGAAAAATATAAGGGGAACATGCATATCTATGCTAGCTACACACAAAAAATCAAGGCAAGAAACATCACCAAGTGCTCAAACCAAATTCATCAAAACAAGGTATCAACCATGGCCATTTTAATATCACTTAATATTCAAAAAATGCAAATAAAATTACAAATGCATCAATTCCTAATATTTTTTATCTACAAAATTCTAGATTCAATCATGAATCATGGGAAAAAAGTTTGGAATTAATTGAGCAATTTTCCTATTTTTTATGAATTAATTTCTAAGTCACATAAAATGATGAAAATAAAGAAATTCAAGGAAATTAATTAAACTAACGTGGCAAATAGCAAAAATAACCAGTTCATTTCAATAGCTGGGCCAGAAAGGGGGTGTGAAGAGCAGCTAATGTGAAGGCCCAGGCGCCTGAGTTCATTCAGCTCACTTCAGTTCAAATTAATCAAAAACGTATGTGTGAGGTATCGAACCCACGCTCGCTTGGTATATACAGCGAAGTGAACAAGGCTGGGGATTCCACTAATCAAAACTGTGCGTTTAGGGGAGGGGGTATATGGCACAATCGCTGCTGTTGGATGGACGCCTGAGTCAAAGTCTCCCTCACGAATGGACGTCCTAGATTACATCTTCTTCAATTCAAATGTGCAGATGGTGGGAAAAATGCAGAATCCGGCGAGGGCGGCCGGAGCCTCACCGGAAAAGTTCGTGGATCCCTAACTATCTCTATACTCCACCATTTCGCGCGATTTCTGAACCAAAGTTGCTCAAATTTTCACAAGGAATTCAACTACACTAACCAATCATGTGAAAAACGCAAGAATAAAAAAATATCACTCTCAACCGAAAATGGCATCATCCCTAAATTGTCACTAATCTTCAAATTAATTATCCAAAATCCATCTATATCCTAAGGGGAACCTAACCACATGCTTCTAATTCATTAAAAGTGCATAATCAGTGAGAAATTTCAAGAAGTTAGAACCTACCTTGGAGCTTGAATTGCATGGCTACACGTCTCAATTATCTTCCAAACCTTGCAGAATTCTTCAAGGATCAATGGAGAATGTTTCTTGATGCTTCACTCTGGCTGAAACCCCTTGATTCTCCAAAATGAATTTTAACTTTTAAGCTTGTTGCTCCACCTCTCTCCAATGGTTTCTCAATAGAATTCTGCACTAGAAGCTTTTTAGAATGATCATTATCCTATTTATGTTTTGTTTCAATGGATCAAAAACCCAAACTAGGCCCATTCATGAGTTTTGGATCTTCACTTTTTCCTCCAAATTTCAATATGGATATGTGCCTTCAAGCCTTGGTCATGCTCCACAATCATTCCAAACCATTCACTTAAGCATTATGGAGTGTAATGAAGTGGTTTTCTCCCTTTGGTTTCAACATATGGAGTGTATAGAGTATGTTTCTTACTTGTGAAGCAATCATCCAAATGGCTATGTTAAGCAACTCAAATAAAAAATGTGACAATTCCAATCTTTCTAAAACATCAATTCCATTCAAAATGACCACAAATTTGA
Organism: Lathyrus sativus; assembly: GCA_963859935.3. Lineage (NCBI taxonomy): Eukaryota > Viridiplantae > Streptophyta > Magnoliopsida > Fabales > Fabaceae > Lathyrus > Lathyrus sativus. The sequence continues at coordinate 128,495,256 of OZ012740.1, read as the reverse complement.
CTTGAAAACATGCTAATCTCAATTATTTTGAATTTTCTCATTTTAATTCATTAAAATGGCTTTTATATGGCCTTCCTTCCACCAATGCTTGATATAACCCATATCAATGAACACTTGATGTTTAGACAAGCTAAAAACATCATTTTGAACAACTTTCATGTTGAACAAAAATGCATTTGAGGCTTGCAAGATGGTGTAATGGACTCATGATTCAAAATGGTTTGTAATGCCCAAATACCCAAAATACCCTTGACTTGTCAAAGCCATAACTTGAGTTCTACAAATCTTATCAAGGACTTCTAGTACTCTCTAGAAAGCTAAGAGAATAAGGAACAACATTCATGTTGACGAAAAGTTCATAGAAATCATCCTTCTTGGGCAAAGGTTTCATGCAAGTTGGGTAACTTTCAAGCTCCAAATTCACATACCTCAGATGACTTGTAACTTGTCAAAGCCATAACTTGAGTTCTACAAATCCTATCAAGGACTTCTATCACTCAAATTAAATCTAAGATCATGCTCTACAAAAATCATGTTGGGGACAAGATGAGATGACAATCACATCTTGAGCTAAATTTCCTTGAAGATAGGGGTCAAACTAGGGGATTTTACACTGTCAAGCCTTGGAAACCCTAGCTTGAAACTTCTCAAACTCTTCAATCATGATGAGTTGACCTTGGAATTATCCTTAAAACATCTCAATGTGTCAATCCATGATCACATGGCTCTTGAATTAGGTCTCAACCTCTTTCAAATCCTCAGTTGACTTAGGGTTGACCCAGTCAAACCCTAGCTGCACCACTCATGGCTAAGGCTTCTCAATCTTGCACAATGACCTATCTAGGCCTCAAAGTGATCTTCAAAAATTCTCATGAGCTCTCTCAAGACCTCAAGTCCATCTTCATGGCCTCAGAATCATCTGATGACCTCCCTCCACTCTCAAGTTAGGAGACACACACTCTTGGTTTCAATCACTCTCTCTGAGGATCTTTTAACTTCTCTGACAAGGATATCAACCCTTGAACATCTGAATAACCTTCTTAGCTAGCTTCATAGTCTTGTGTAGCTCTTAATTGGTAATCATACCTCTTGATCTCCTGCACACATGTCAATGAAATGCAAATGATAATGCTAATGTAAATGAAATGAAACATAAGCTAGGTAAAGAAATGTTGGGCAAATTTTGGGGTGCAACAGCTGCCCCTATTCAAACGGCTTGGACCTGACTGGGTGAGAAGCGAACAACTCTCAAACAATCAAGGTAAAAGATGGTTGAATACCAACAAACCCGGAAATTTGCCAACTGCACAAGTACACGGTACTCTGATGGGAATGTTAGACTAAGGCACGGATCTAGAAGGGGGGGTTGAATAGATCCCTTTTAAAAATTTGAGTGGCGCTACCAATAAAATTGGTTTTCAAAATTGTTTTCAAATGCGGAAGCGGCCTTGGAAAATATAGTCTAAAACGAACAACTATTGGAGAGCCGGATATGCGTCAAGCAGATGAATTTAAGACGATAACGGATAGTAAATCACTACACACTTTTATGCAAAACTCAGATGTGATTCACTCGTACTATTTCCTTATTCCAATGATCAAAAATTACACCAAAACTAGCAGCAAAATTAAGGCAATTTTAGTTCAGCACTTTTGTCGAACAGTTGGTGTGCACAAAACTAGCAGCAAAATTAAGGCAATTTTAGTTCAGCACTTTTGTCGAACAGTTGGTGTGCACAAATACCTTAAATGATATTTGTGTTGAATGAGTGATTGAAAAAGCCTTAGTACAGTATTTCTATTGTACTTAGTAGTTAAAAAACAGTGTTTCACCAACTCACTCAATCAATACTACAATTTGACAAAATCACTTATTCTAGAATCACTTAATTTTTAAGCTGTAATTGAAAATGCAGAAAATAAAGGAACACAAGATTTGATGAGGCAGTTCCCCCAGTCGTCCTCGCGTTGGGGTACGTCTGCCCTCAATTCTACAATGAGAATTGAGATATGTATTGAATAGATATCACCTGTTTGGTAGAACAGTTATACACAAGAATCGATAGACAATTGATACAAACAATCTTAATGTTGCTGATAATTTCTACCACTTCTTGCCCCTTGATTCAAGATGAATCAAGTCCTCCAATTTGATGTGAATGACCTCCGATTGCAGCCACCTTATTGACAACTCTTCCGTTGATCAAACCTTCGGCACGGCTGATCTTAGACACACCCAAATTGAACCCGGAACGTCTTCAACCTTTCAACGCCCTAGCTACTAGATTGATCAACCTTCCGCTAATCAATCACCTTCGCACTCGCTTGATTGTTGAACCGACGATTCCGTAACAAAAGCCTTCAAAACCTGTAGTCTTGATAGGTAAAACCTCAAAGGTTTTCTCCCAAGAAACACCTGCACCAGCTTCCACTCGAACCGGATCTTCAATCACGCGTTCGAACCTTATCACCGTCGAGCAAACCACAAACCGCAGCAAAAAATTGATTATCTGTAATTTGAGGATTTGTGAGTTGATTGAACGATGAAGATGAAGAACACTGATGCACCTCTTTCACGTTTCTTGACCTGAACACTTTCTCACAATGCTTTCAAAAAAAATATTTTTTGTTAAAATTGAAAAGACAGCTATTTATAGTAATACAAAACAGACAGTTGACAGATCAATGAAACATAGCAGAATTTCTGTTTCTGCGCGCGAACGGTCGACCATAGGGTCGGCGTGCGCTGAGCCGTGTGACACTCAAACTGTCATGCGCCGAGTCAGCGGTCGACGCATGATCTTCATGCGCTGACCCGTGAGATTCTTAAACCTGCATGCGCCAAGTTAACGGTCGACGCATGACCTTCATGCGCTGAGCCGTGTGAATTGAATGAAACTGTGTGCTGACGGTATGGTCGGCTCATGGTTCAAAAATCTGCAAAAAACATAAATTTCTACAGCTTTTTGTGCATTACGTCATTGTAAAAATTGAATCATAAGTAGCGTGAATGATTTAAACAAAAGAAGGATATCTCTTAGCAAGTTGTCATCATCAAAAACCAGAGGCACGCTTGTGTTGGTAGATACTTTGCCAAACCAGAGGCACGCTTGTGTTGGTAGATACTTTGCCTTCACATTCTCCCCCTTTTTGATGATGGCAACCTACTGTTACGCAACACGTGATAGGTATAGGTATGCTCCCCCTTTCTTTTACAATTATAGCGGTCGTAATCATCGTCTATCTACTGCTCGGTTCTCCCCCTTTGACAACATCAAAAAGAGGTAAACCCGTGACACAATAACAACACATTGAATCATGCATAAATGAGATACCAACAGATGAGAAGTAAACAACAGTTATACATACGATGGAGATAACAGTTAATAGATTACAGAACCACAAAAATGTCATGATAGCAACATAGAAGTAAGCAACAATCATAGTGAGTTTGGGCAGAAAAGCAAAACACAACAAACAAAATGAATGCAAGCCAAAACAGGAAACAACAAATGACATATGAGCGCATGCTAATAGCCCCGTCCACGTCCGCGACCACGACCACGCCTGTCATAGTAATGAGGATGGCGTTGGGGATGAGCTAGATCAGTAAATTCTTCTGTGATGTTATTCAAAAAGTCAAGACTGTCGACAATGGCGCGCTCTTCAGCTTGATGACAGTGAGTTAGAGTCTCGAATCGAGCGTCCAGCTGAGTCGACATTCCACTGATCCGTTCATTTTGGTTATGCAGTTCAGAACGAATTTGTGCCATTCTTTCATTTTGATCCCTCATGAATTTTTGCTGTTGTTCCTGCATATTGGTCATAAAATTTCGCTGTTCCAACTGCATCGACTGCATCATTTCTAAAATCTCCGAATTGTTTGACGGTTGTTGAGGAGAAGGTGGGTCTGCAGTGCTTGGTTGATACGGCTGATAGAATTTGCCAAGGGTGGTCCACCCGGTGTATTGCCATTCACCCCAGCCTTGGTTATTCTCCTCATCCTCATTTTCCTGTTGGTTTGAGTAGGCAGACCAGTTATTGTGTTGATTGTCATCTTGATATGTTTGTTGATAGTTTTCAGAAGGCACGTATGGTTGATGACCTTCATTAATATCGTGGTCCAGCTGAGTCTCATCAGCGGTTTCTTGTGCCTCTCCTGCATTGTCACCTTGATTGTCTTCATCTTCACTTGAGCTTCCTTCTGCTTCTTCATCTTCTCCACCCTCTGACTCATCAGCACTTTCTTTACTCGAGGAGGCAGCTGCAGCCATGGTTGAGCGCCGATAAAATCTGTACTTTTTGAGCGACTGATCCCACACATATCCCATCATAGCAAAGACCTTTGAACTGAACTCTTTATCGGAAGAAATTGGAGTATACGGAAAAGACGGGTAATTGATACCTGCAGAGTTTAAAGCTTCCTGAATGAATGAGCCATAGGCGAGCGCGGTGCCTCGCTTGGAGTCTCTTAGTTCATACATCCGGCTTGTAATATAGTAATGGTCGACTCAATATGCAACAAACAGCAGATTTTTGTATTTTACCATATTCAGAGGTACATGCTATGCAAAAATGATGTCATGACATATAAAAAAAAAATATCTATATACATATGCAGTAGATGTCATACAAATTTAGCGTAGTATAAGCGATATGATTTGAGATCAACAGGATTATCAAACAAAGAGAGAGAGAAAGAACAATATCACCTTGATGCCTGATTTGCTTGATACACAACATACTTATACTTACACGAATATCAAATTGTTAGAAGTACAACAGCATGATTATTTGAATGAAATAAGATAACATCAGCAAATATTATTCCCGTTCCGAAATGTCGAGGATGCCAAGTTCTCGGCGGATATGAAAGAAAGGTTCCGTTGCTAGCGGCTTTGTGAAAATGTCCGCTAGTTGGTTTTTAGTGTCAACGTGTTCAAATACAACATCACCTTTCTCAACATGGTCCCTAAGAAAATGGTGTCGAATTTCTATATGTTTAGTGCGAGAGTGTAATACGGGATTTTTGGTAAGGTTAATAGCGCTAGTGTTGTCACATAGGATAGGAATACGTTCAAGTTTAAGATTGAAATCTAGTAGTTGTTGCTTAATCCACAGAATTTGAGCACAACAACTACCAGCGGCAACGTATTCCGCCTCGGCCGTTGATAAAGCAACTGAAACTTGTTTCTTGCTATGCCAACTAACCAAGGAGTTTGAAAACAAATGACATGTACCACTAGTGCTTTTCCTATCCGATTTGCACCCGGCAAAGTCGGAATCGGAGTAACCTACCAACGAGCAATCACTACCCTTAGAATACCACAATCCATACTTCGGGGTACCTGACAGGTATCGAAGAATTCGTTTAACAGCTTTTAGGTGGGATTCTTTGGGACATGATTGGTATCGTGCACACATGCACACACTAAACATAATATCAGGACGTGACGCAGTAAGATAGAGAAGTGAACCAATCATACCTCTATATCGTTTTACCTCTACGTCCTTGCCATTTTCATCTTTATCCAAATTTACGCATGTAGGCATTGGGGTGTCTATGGCCTTGGATTTTGCCATGTCAAATCTCTTGATCAAGTCCAAACAATATTTTGTTTGGCTCACGAATGTCCCTTCTTGGAGTTGTTTAATTTGCAGGCCGAGGAAGTATGTGAGCTCCCCCATCATACTCATCTCGAATTCGCCCTGCATGAGGTCAGAAAACTCTCTCACGAGATTCATGTTAGTGGATCCAAATATAATATCGTTAACATAGATTTGCACCAAAATCAAGTGCTTTCCTTGACGTTTAATGAAGAGTGTAGTGTCAACCTTTCCTCGTGAGTACCCCTGATTAAGTAAAAACTTACTTAGTCGCTCATACCAAGCTCTAGGAGCTTGTTTGAGACCATATAAAGCTCTTTTTAACTTGTAAACATGTTCAGGGTATTCATGAGATTCAAAACCGGGAGGTTGAGACACATATACTTCTTCATTTATGTGACCGTTAAGGAACGCACTTTTAACATCCATTTGAAATAACTTAAAATCCTTTGCACATGCAAAGGCGAGTAAAAGGCGTATAGCCTCGAGTCGGGCAACCGGCGCATAAGTTTCCTCATAGTCGATGCCTTCCTCTTGGTTATACCCTTGAGCGACCAATCTCGCTTTATTACGGGTTATTACCCCGTTTTCGTCCAACTTGTTCCTAAACACCCATCGGGTGCCGATTACTCGATGGCCTCGCGGAGGAGGGACAAGGTCCCATACCTCGTTTCTTTTAAACTGATTTAGTTCCTCTTGCATCGATAAAAACCAGTGCTCATCGAGTAGGGCCTCTTTAGGGTTTTTAGGCTCTATTTGTGAAACGAAAGCGAAGTGATAACAAAAGTTACTTAGCTTAGATCGAGTGGTGACTCCCTTTGTGATGTCTCCGAGAATATTGTCAATTGGATGATCTTTACACGACTTCCAAGCTTGAGGGAGATCATCGTTTGTAGGCGGATGAGCTTCCTCAGTTACCTCATGGTGTGCATCCTTATCCTCCTCAATTTTGACTCTATCGGGTTGATCAATCCCCGTTTCGCCACCTTTGAGTATGTCTTCTGTGGATGTACCTGCACCATGAACAACACTATCCTTTCCGACATTTCTCGGATAGGACTCATCAAACGTAACGTGCACAGACTCTTCAACAGCTAGTAATCTTTTATTATAAATCCTATATGCTTTACTCTAAAACCAATAAACACATTCTTCTTATCACTTTCATGCACAATTTTGCAGCAATCTTTTGAAAAGGAAACATTGTAACCTTTGTCGCATAATTGGCTAATGCTAAGGAGATTATGTTTAAGGTTTTCGACAAGCAACACATCGGAAATTGTAGTAGAGGAGGGATTACCTATACTACCTTTACCTAGTATCGCTCCGCGGTTGTTATCACCGTATGTTACATACCCTTTCTTCTTAGCCACGAAGTCTATGAATAAGGATATGTCTCCAGACATGTGCCTTGAGCACCCACTATCAAGAACCCATCTTCTCTCGGTGGACTCGACACATTTCACCTGTCAAAATATAACTTACAAAAGGGAGGTACCCAATGGCATATTGGGTCCTAATAGGTTAGCGACAAGACGGTTGCGTTTGGGCAACCATTGGTAGATGCCTTTAGGAACAAGAAATCTCCTAAATCGACATTTACCAATGGAGTGGCCTTTCTTGCAACAGTAAAAGCATACAAAGTCGACATTAGAATCACTTTCACTTGCTTGATCCCTAATTACATATGCATATTTTTGATATGGGTTTATCATACTTTTTCTAAAATCCTTTTTATCGATTGCAAATGTAATTTTAGGTTCAAGTGCCTTGTCTAATTTGGCCTTAAGGTTTCTAACCTCACCTTGCCAAATATGACAAGTATCACAACCAAAGTTGAAAGGATTACTATTGTCCTTACAATCCGATTCATTATCTTTCACAATGGAAGCCTTAAGGTCCTCTAATTTCTTTTCGGACTCTAAGACTTTGTGCTCTAAATATGTAAAAATTCTTCTATTAGAAGCAAGTTTCTTAAAGGCTTCAGTTGCTTCCTTGTGTAAAACATCGAATGCGGTTTGTAATTCGGAATGAGACATATTAGATGACATATTATATCTAGAGTGACGTACCTGTTTCTTTTTCTTTTTCTGATTTGCGGAGAGACATAGATTCACGGACTCTTCTTCATCACTAGAGCTTTCATTAGAGGAGGAAGAATCACTGTCGCTTTCCCACGCGATGTACGCCCTCCTAGGCTTTGATGCTCTCTTATGTGACTTCGATTGTTCCTTTTCTTTTCCCTTGTTGTTCATTGGACAGTCCGGTTTGTAGTGACCGGGCTTTCCACATTTATAGCACGTTCCTCTAGTCTTTTTGCCTTTTTGATTGTCATCTTTGGAGAACCTTGATTGCCTTCGGAAATTTACCAGGTTCTTCTCCGAATGTTGGATGCCGTTCTTTCTCACGTACCGGTTATACCGTTTAACGAACAGCCCCATGTCCTCATTTATGTCTTCTTCTTCGTCGTCGCTTGAAGAATAATCACTTTGCTCTTTTGCTTTAGACTTCGAGGAAGAAGCCTTAAGAGCTATTGACTTCTTTTCACTCATCTTTACTTTGTCCTTCTTTTCTTTCCTTTCATGTTGGTCAAGACTCAAGAGTACCTGTTCATGCTCTTGTAGTTTGCCAAACAATGTAGTCAGGTCTAATACCGTAAGATCATTTGCCTCTTTGATGGCGGTCACTTTCGGCTGCCATTCCCTGCTAAGACATCTCAAAACTTTATTAGTAGCAAGATCATTGGAAATAGGTCTTCCTAGTGAATGTAATCTGTTTATGAGATGAGTAAATCTCTTTTGCATGTCAGCAATGGTTTCCCCTTGCTCCATGAAAAAAAGATCAAACTCTTGTATAAGAGTGTTGATTCGAGCCAACTTAACATCGTTTGTCCCCTCATGGGCAATTTGTAGTGCATCCCACATAGTCTTAGCCGTAGGGCAATGGGATACACGGTAGTATTCATCTACACCTAATGAGGAGATTAGAATGTTCTTAGCTTTCCAATCGTAATTATACTTTCGCTCATCGTCGTCGGTCCATTGTGCTTCGGGCTTTGGCACAACTTCGTTATTCTCATTTGTCATGGTTATTTCAATCGGACCATTGAGAATAACGTTCCATATCTTTCTATCTATGGAATTAATGTGCACCCGCATACAGTCTTTCCAATAGCTATAATTTTCACCGTTAAAAACGGGAGCTCTATTGTACGCCCCTTTTGGTTCGTTAGCCATTATTCTATCAATGTTGTATTTGAAGCACCGGAGAACCGGAGCTCTTGATACCACTTGTTAGACTAAGGCACGGATCTAGAAGGGGGGGTTGAATAGATCCCTTTTAAAAATTTGAGTGGCGCTACCAATAAAATTGGTTTTCAAAATTGTTTTCAAATGCGGAAGCGGCCTTGGAAAATATAGTCTAAAACGAACAACTATTGGAGAGCCGGATATGCGTCAAGCAGATGAATTTAAGACGATAACGGATAGTAAATCACTACACACTTTTATGCAAAACTCAGATGTGATTCACTCGTACTATTTCCTTATTCCAATGATCAAAAATTACACCAAAACTAGCAGCAAAATTAAGGCAATTTTAGTTCAGCACTTTTGTCGAACAGTTGGTGTGCACAAAACTAGCAGCAAAATTAAGGCAATTTTAGTTCAGCACTTTTGTCGAACAGTTGGTGTGCACAAATACCTTAAATGATATTTGTGTTGAATGAGTGATTGAAAAAGCCTTAGTACAGTATTTCTATTGTACTTAGTAGTTAAAAAACAGTGTTTCACCAACTCACTCAATCAATACTACAATTTGACAAAATCACTTATTCTAGAATCACTTAATTTTTAAGCTGTAATTGAAAATGCAGAAAATAAAGGAACACAAGATTTGATGAGGCAGTTCCCCCAGTCGTCCTCGCGTTGGGGTACGTCTGCCCTCAATTCTACAATGAGAATTGAGATATGTATTGAATAGATATCACCTGTTTGGTAGAACAGTTATACACAAGAATCGATAGACAATTGATACAAACAATCTTAATGTTGCTGATAATTTCTACCACTTCTTGCCCCTTGATTCAAGATGAATCAAGTCCTCCAATTTGATGTGAATGACCTCCGATTGCAGCCACCTTATTGACAACTCTTCCGTTGATCAAACCTTCGGCACGGCTGATCTTAGACACACCCAAATTGAACCCGGAACGTCTTCAACCTTTCAACGCCCTAGCTACTAGATTGATCAACCTTCCGCTAATCAATCACCTTCGCACTCGCTTGATTGTTGAACCGACGATTCCGTAACAAAAGCCTTCAAAACCTGTAGTCTTGATAGGTAAAACCTCAAAGGTTTTCTCCCAAGAAACACCTGCACCAGCTTCCACTCGAACCGGATCTTCAATCACGCGTTCGAACCTTATCACCGTCGAGCAAACCACAAACCGCAGCAAAAAATTGATTATCTGTAATTTGAGGATTTGTGAGTTGATTGAACGATGAAGATGAAGAACACTGATGCACCTCTTTCACGTTTCTTGACCTGAACACTTTCTCACAATGCTTTCAAAAAAAATATTTTTTGTTAAAATTGAAAAGACAGCTATTTATAGTAATACAAAACAGACAGTTGACAGATCAATGAAACATAGCAGAATTTCTGTTTCTGCGCGCGAACGGTCGACCATAGGGTCGGCGTGCACTGAGCCGTGTGACACTCAAACTGTCATGCGCCGAGTCAGCGGTCGACGCATGATCTTCATGCGCTGACCCGTGAGATTCTTAAACCTGCATGCGCCAAGTTAACGGTCGACGCATGACCTTCATGCGCTGAGCCGTGTGAACTGAATGAAACTGTGTGCTGACGGTATGGTCGGCTCATGGTTCAAAAATCTGCAAAAAACATAAATTTCTACAGCTTTTTGTGCATTACGTCATTGTAAAAATTGAATCATAAGTAGCGTGAATGATTTAAACAAAAGAAGGATATCTCTTAGCAAGTTGTCATCATCAAAAACCAGAGGCACGCTTGTGTTGGTAGATACTTTGCCAAACCAGAGGCACGCTTGTGTTGGTAGATACTTTGCCTTCACAGGGAACAAATCTTCGGAAACTGAAATAATAATTGTACGACAACTAGCTGGAGAAATACTGATCTGAACCTTCGTCAGGATGATTTTCTGATTTATCTGATATTATTGCGTCCTCAAATCATCGAGAGATCACCGGTTACACGGTAACTGGTGATTTTCCAACCACGCACAGGTAAACGATACTCTGATTGGTATGAACATCTTCAAAACTGAACATGATAGTTGCGCGGCAACTTGCTGGGGAATTGGTCACACGGTAATCGGTGAAAGATCTAATCTCAAATCTCCGTCAGAATGATCATCTGATTTCACTGTAGATCTTCATCCTCAAGTCATCAAGGGCTCGCTAGTTACTCGATAACCGGCGGTACATAGCTGACATTGCCATCAGGCATTCTGCGGAACTGCTGCCGAAGAATTCCTCGGGACTCATCAGGTCTTTAGGAACTTTTTAACACTCAAGTTAATTATGCCGTCGGGCATTCAAAAACTTTTCGGGCGTCAGCCGAACTTCATCAGTAAGTCGGGAATAGAATCATGAACCAAATAAGGATATACAATCTTTTGCCATCAGGCACTCTGCATCAGCTGAGAGGGCTGCTTCGACCTCGTGGTCAGACTCCATCAGTAGGTCAGGGGTTTTGGCACCGCTGCCAGACTTCAATCATCAAGTCTTCCAGGGAAATCTTAACTTCTCTGTTCAAACCTGCTGGGGATGACACATCTCCGCTGGGGATTCTGGAGAACTATCAAGTAACTCTGCTTCGGGGCTTCAGTAATCATTCTGGGTGAATCAACTCTACTGAGGACTTCAAGCATCATCTTGGACAAATAACTCCGCCGGAGACTTTAAGAATCATCCTGAACCAATAACTCTGTTGGAGATTTCAGTAATCATCCTGAGCAAACACTCTGCCGGGGACTCTAAGCATAAACTTGAGCGACCAACTCTGGAGACTTCACTGGGGATTTTAAGAATCATCTTGGAAAAGTAACTTCGCTGGGGAATTCAAGAATCATCTTGATCAAACCATTCTGCGGAGGAACACCTGCAAAACAAGAACGGTAACGACCTAGCTCATGTTTCGTATGCATATGCTTTGACAATGACGCAATGCTCCACACGGTGGAAATGCTACGCATTTTTAGGGTAAATGCTATGCAATCATGCAAAATGCTACGACCCCATCAGCAAAATAAATGCTGAAGGGAGAATCCTCCTGTCAAGGAGAAAGAACCACTCAGGTGGGGGAAGGAATCATCCTGCCGAGGAGAAGAAGTCACACCAATCTCAATTGGACTCCGCCTGGGGAACGAACTTCAGTCGACTGCTGTAGGGGAACAAAGTTCTACGAGAACTTGGACCTGCTCATCTGGGTATACGAACCACAATTGCTGAGGGAAACGATGTCAATCACAGAAATAAACTACACGGCCTTCGCGGCTAAAACTTTCCTGGAGATAACGACTCCGATGGGGAAATACAGCATCAGCTATTCAACACTCTACTGGGGGAAAACCAATCATGGCCCCAACTGCTTTCAAGGACTCGGCTCTCTTAGGGGATTGCAAACTCGGCTGGGAAAGAAGGAATCATCCTGCTTACAGGGGAGAGTACAACTTAGTGGGGAATTTCAATTCTCCTAGAGACTTCAGTCTGTACTATCGAGTGCTGCACACTTCAGTATATGACTCAGCTGGGGAGACGACGATCATTCAGGATACATCTGATTGGGGAGAGAATCTTCTCTGTTTGGAGGAGACATATCAATGCTTACGATCTCATGTTCGGACTCCGTGGGGAGATGCTGTTGAACTTGCTGGAGAAGAAGGAATCATCCTGCTTGGGAGCGCATACGACGTACTGCTTGGAATATGCTGTACCTGCAACGACACAAACAAACAGACAAGATACCCTTCTCAAAGGGACCTATCAAGGTTATCATCTTGTGACAATGTTCAAGTAATTCATTGTTTCAACAATCAGTGGCCTAGGCCAGTAAGTTTATGTATGCGCATTTTATCAAAAACATCGGCGTTCTTTGTCGCAAACAAAATAGGTAAATGCTAAACAAGCAAGCAGAATTGTTGAATAGTATATATTTTATTGATGACGAACCCCTGAATGGGTAAAAATGTTTTACAACAGATGCAAGCTTCTGGAATGAGGAAGCTGCGCAAATATAAAACGTAAATATACATCAGTATATACATAAATGTCGGCAATGGGGCGTAGACGAGCACCATGAGTTGATCCCTCTATGACCCACTCGACTTCGATACTTCTCCGACGCTTCAGCTTCAGAAGAGATTGATTCAGATAAACGGCCCTCAAGTCTTCCAAACCACTAAACAAATACAGTCCACACGCGGAACGTAGTCATTTGCTTTTTCTAATCCCTAACTTTTGCCTGAATCGCCCTTTCGGGTTTTCGATTCACCGGGATACCCTTTTTTTGCCAAAGTCGCCCTTCCAGGTTTTCGACTTTGCGGGTGTACATTCTTTTCTTTTATATCCCTAATTTTTGCCCGAACCTTTTTCCTTTTTTTTTTTATGGTTCGCCGGGATGCCCCATTTTTGCCTGGATATTCTTTTTCTTTCCAGCGGGTCATTTTTTTAAGCAAAGTATTTTTTAACTGCGTCCGCGTTCACCGGGGATGCAAAATCTTCGCCATCCATCATGGATAACAACAAGGCTCCTCCCGAGAAGACCTTGCTGACGACGTACGGACCTTCGTAATTGGGAGTCCACTTGCCCCGGTGATCGAAGTGTGGAGGAAGAATCTTCTTCAAGACGAGATCACCCGTCTGAAAGCTTCTAGGATGCACCTTCTTATTATAAGCTTTCTTCATTCGGCTTTGGTACAGATGCCCATATGCAATCGATGCTAACCTCTTCTCGTCCATCAGGCTGAGTTAGTTTAGTCGGTTCTTAATCCATTCTGTCTCATCGAGTTTCACGTCAAACAAAACTCGTAAAGAAGGGATCTCCACTTCCAACGGTAGGACAACTTCCATACCGTACACCAGTGAGAAAGGAGTTGCCCCGGTTGATGTACGTACCGTTGTACAATAACCGTGCAATGCAAATGGCAACATCTCATGCCAATCCTTATAGGTTACAACCATCTTCTGTACAATCTTCTTAATGTTCTTGTTAGCCGCTTCAACGGCGCCATTCATCTTCGGCCGCTAAGGAGATGAGTTGTGGTGCTCAATCTTGAAACTCTGGCACAGCTCCTTCATCATCTTGTTATTCAGATTCGAACCATTATCAGTAATGATTCGCTCGGGAATTCCGTAACGACAGATGATGTCCCTCTTTATGAATCTAGCCACCACCTGCTTGTTCACATTAGCATATGAGGCTGCCTCCACCCACTTGGTGAAGTAGTCGATGGCTACTAGAATGAAGCGATGAACGTTAGATGCAGTGGACTCGATCTTGCCTATCACGTCGATGCCCCACATGGAGAACGGCCACGGGGAGGACATGACATTCAAAGGGCACGGCGGCACGTGAATCTTATCAGCATAAATCTGGCATTTATGACATCTCTTCGCGAATTTAAAACAATTTGATTCCATCGTCAGCCAGTAGTATCCTGCTCTCAGGATCTTTCTCGTCATAGCATGCCCGCCGGCGTGCGTACCAAATGTGCCTTCATGGACTTCTTCCATGAGCATACTCGCTTCTTTCTCATCTACACATCTGAGTAGCACGAGATCGTGGTTTCTTTTATACAAAACTCCATCAGGATTGAGATAGAAATTTCCAGACAGCCTCCTCAGAGTCTTCTTATCCTGTGTTGACGCTCCCGCGGGATACTCCTTAGTCATAAGGAAAGTCTGGATATCATGGAACCATGGCTTACCGCCGGAGGCTTCCTCGATCGCAAAAACGGACGCAGGTCTATCAAGATGAGAGAGGACAATTCTTGGAGCTTCATTCCAAAAATTGACTTTATACATCGAAGCCAACGTGGCTAAGGCGTCAGCCATCTGATTCTCAGCCCTGGGCACATGATGGAGTTCCACTCGATCAAAGAACGGAAGTAGCCTTCTGGCATAATTCATGTACAACACCAAATTCGATTGACGAGTCTCCCACTCCCCTTTAATCTGGTTAATCACAAGTGCCGAGTCACCATATACATCTAGGTTCTTAATTCTCAAATCAATTGCTTCTTCTAGACCCATGATGCATGCTTCGTACTCCGCTTTGTTATTGGTGACCGGGAATGTCAGTCTCGTAGTGAACGGGATGTGGGATCCGTAGGGGGTCGTGATGATCGCCCCAATGCCACTTCCGTAAGAATTAACCGCCCCGTCAAATATCAATTTCCACTGGGATTTCCTGTCTGGACCCTCGTCGGGCAACGGTTCATCGCAATCTTTCACCTTGAGAAACATGATATCCTCATCAGGGAATTCAAATTTCATTGGCTGATAATCCTCGATCGGCTGTTTGGCAAGGTATTCAGACAATACGCTTCCCTTGATGGCTTTCTGGGAAACGTACTGAATGTCATATTCCGTCAACACCATTTGCCATCTTGCAATCCTGCCCGAAAGCGCTTGCTTCTCGAAGACGTACTTGATTGGATCCATCTTCGAAATTAGCATGGTTGTGTGATTGAGCATGTACTGTCGTAAACATTTGGCAGCCCAGGTTAGTGCACAACACGTTTTCTCCAGCATCGAGTAACGAGATTCACAATCTGTAAATTTTTTACTCAAGTAGTAAATGGCATGCTCCTTTCTGCCCATCTCGTCGTGCTGACCGAGAACACACCCCATACTATTCTCAAGAACTGTCAAGTACATGATTAAGGGTCTTCCGGCCACTGAGGGTATCAAGATCGGGGGTTCCTACAGATACTGTTTTATCTTATTAAATGCCTTCTGGCAATCCTCGTTCCAGATAATCGCCTGATTTTTCTTTAACAGTTTGAACATCGGTTCACACGTGGCCGTGAGCTGAGAAATAAACCTTGCAATGTAGTTTATTCTGCCCAGGAAACCACGAACTTCTTTTTCGGTTTTTGGCGCTGGCATTTCTTGTATTGCTTTTATCTTCGCAGGATCAACCTCAATGCCTTTTTCATTCACGATAAACCCTAGTAGCTTTCCAGACCGTACTCCGAAAGTACACTTGTTAGGATTCAGCCTCAACCTGAACTTCCTAAGCCTCTCAAAAAGCTTCAGCAAATTGACCAGATGTTCCTCCTCCGTTTGGGACTTCGCAATCATGTCATCAACATAGACTTCAATCTCATGATGAATCATGTCATGAAACAAAGTAACCATTGCTCGTTGGTAAGTGGCCCCTGTGTTCTTCAGACCGAAAGGCATTACCTTGTAGCAAAACATTCCCCAAGGTGTAATAAACGTAGTTTTCTCCATGTCCTCCGGCGCCATCTTGATCTGATTGTAACCGGAGAAGCCATCCATGAACGAAAATACGGAGAACTGAGCTGTATTGTCGACCAACACGTCAATATGAGGGAGCGGGAAATCATCTTTAGGGATCGCCCTATTCAGATCCCGATAATCGACGCACATTCGCACCTTACCGTCCTTCTTCGGTACAGGCACTATGTTGGCGACCCACGGAGGGTAAGTAGTGACCGCTAAGAAGCCAGCATCGAGCTGCTTTTGCACTTCTTCTTTGATCTTAACGGCCATATCTGGTCGCATCCTTCTAAGCTTCTGCTTGACGAGAGGACAATCTTCTCGCAGCGGCAAGTGGTGGACCACAATGTCAGTATCAAGTCCGGGCATATCTTCGTATGACCAAGCAAAGACGTCACTATACTCTCTTAGCATCTCGACCAATCTCTGCTTGACATCACTCTGCAATGCAGCTCCTATCTGGACGTTCCTGACAAATTCTTCAGAACCCAGATTCACAATCTCAATCTCTTCCTCGTGAGGCAGAATAACTTTCTCTTCTTGTTTCAACAAGCGGGCCAACTCTTTGGGAAGGTCTTCGTCTTCATCAATCCCTTCTTCGGCTTGGTAGATCGGGAAATCAAAGTCGAAGTGAGTCGTAGAAGGTCCAGAGTCGATGTTGTCACTATGTGGATCCTGCAATAACAAGGGTTAAGCTTAAAACAAGGATATGCAGGTTAGCACAAACCCCATTCCCATTTTATTGTTTTTCAAAACAAATATAAAACATGAATAACAGAGATCACAATATTTGAATACGAAGAAAAACGCCTTTTGATTTATTGGTAAAATGCATGTACATAATCAAACAAGGCCCTGACAATAAAACCACCATGCCCCGGGTAGGACATAGGGTTGTACAACAATTGGAGAAAGTAAATCATTACTCTTTGCCTGTCACTTGGATGGTATCCCTGATGGACCAGTTGTTGAGGCTCTCGCCTGGTCTGCTTGGCTAGATCCAAGAGTCTAGGTCGCAATCACTGTCTTCACCGTCTTCAGACACCGCGTTGACACTTTCGAATATTACTCCGCCGCTTGTAAACTGGATCGGCCCTTTACCTCGCGACGCACTGTGAGAAGAAGAGGCTTCAGCCGCAGGAGAGTATCCCAACCCGAACTTGTCTTGCTTGTTAGGTACCTCTAGAATTTGCCCCCAGCCCGGGGGTGGATCCGGCTTGAACAACGGCCCGGGATTCCTTGAAGGAAGAGAGAGTCATCTCTGGTTTCTCAGTGATTACAGGAGCTACGTTCTTGACTTTAACAGCTTCGAATGCCTGGCATAGGGTTTCGTGGATCTCCCCATCCATCTCAACATATTTGAAGGACGACAAATGGCTCACCATTATATCCTCCTCGCCACATACGGTTACAATGCTGCCTCCGACAGCGTACTTGAGCTTCTGGTGCAACATGGAGGTCACGGCGCCAGCAGAGTGGATCCATGGCCGACCTAGGAGACAGCTGTAGGCAGGCATGATGTCCATGATGTAAAAGACTGTGTCGAAAGTTTCCGGCCCAACTTGGATTGGCAACGTTACCTCTCCAAAAACATGACGTTTGGTTCCATCGAACGCTTTCACAACCAGATCACTGGGTGTGCAAATCAATCCTCGAGTATCTAACTTCATCAATGCTTTCTTCGGAAGAACATTGAGCAATGACCCTGTGTTCACCAACACATGAGACATAATTGTTCCCCTACACTCTATCGAGATGTGCAGGGCGCTGTTGTGGTTTCTTCCCTTCGGCGTCAGCTCCAGGTCAGTGAACCCTAACCCGTTCCCATCATTTACGTGGGCCACGACCCCTTCCAACTGGTTGATCGATATTTCCTGCGGTACATACGTGGCATTCAAAACCTTTAACAGCGCGTTGCGATGTGACTCCGAACACAACAACAAATTCATGATTGAAATTTTCGAGGGTGTTTGATGGAGATGATCCACGATCTTGTAGTCACTCTTCTTAATCAACCTCATAAACTCTTCAGCGTCCTTAACAAGTAAGTCCTTCTCTACTCCACGAGGGGTTTCTTCAACGACTTTACTCTTTTCCTTATCGGTTGCATCAGCTTTGTCCGCTTTGTCTGCCACAATCTCGGGTGGAGCAAATACCCTTCCGCTGCGCGTGATTCCGCCAATGCCCACTAGGTTATCCACACACTGCCCCGAGGGTTCCAATTCTAACTTCTGCCCGTTGCAGTAGACGTCTTCCCCATAATTTCATGGGACAACATTGGTGCTTTCAAAAGGTATCGGCCCGGCCTTGGTGATGGTAATCGTGGGCGGTCTGGGTGCATAAATAGTTATCGTCCGGCAAGGGATGGTGATGGTGGCAACCTCATCATCTTGCTTCAGCATTACCTCTCCAGATCCACATTTGGCCCTTCGGCTAAACTGCAAGATCCCTTCGGTCATCAGACTCTGAATCCCCTCTATCAACTGTTCACATCCATCAGGATGAATTGCACAGCCCATACAAAGTTCTCCACAGCCTGGAAAGAATCCCCTCTTCTTCAGCTTGGCTTTGACGAAGCTAAGTGGTGTCTTCAAATCCCTGACGTCAGTCAGTAGATCCAAATTCTCGTCTTCAATAACGACATTCACCCCGCCTCCCCTATGATTCGGCATAGGGTTCTTCGTGACATTTGGCACATTATCTGAGAAGTTGATGATCTTGGCATCCACCATATCTTGCACCTTGTGCTTGAAGGCTTTGCAGTTTTCTATCGTGTGGCCCGGTGCCCCTGAGTGAAACTCACATGTTGCATTCGCATCATAACCTGGCGGAGGTGCCCCTGTCAAGGGAGCCAGGGTTCTCTTTTGGATTAGCTATAACTGAAGTAGAGTCTGTAACAGCTGAGCATAAGACATAGGTGGTGTCTCAAGGTGACGACTTGATAGAGGTGCCCTGTTCTGATACTTTCTATACCCTTGCTGATTCGGCTGCTGCTGCTGCTGTGGCTGGGGTTGTTGGACTGCGGGGCTGGTTATGCTGGCCACCTGCTGGTGAGGGCCTTTACCCTTCCTTCGAGCGTTGGACACGACGCTCGTCTCTCCTTCCCGCCTTTTGCCACCATACGGTTTCTTTCGTCCTCCAGCTGAGGATAGATCACCTTGAATTTTCCCCAGTTTGATCCCATTTTCAACGTGCTCGCCCGTGATGATGAGATTTGAGAAGCTTCCAGACTTACTGCTGACCAATTTCTCGTAATAAACCCCTGGGAGGGTGGCTACAAACATTTCAACAAGCTCCCGTTCAACCATTGGCGGCTGAACTTTAGCTGCCAATTCACGCCACCGCTGGGCGTACTCTTTGAACCCTTCGTTGTTCCTCTGTGACAAGTTCTGCAGTTGAACTCGGTTCGGAGCCAAGTCACTGTTATACTGGTAATGGTGCACGAATGCCTCAGCAAGTTCCTTCCACGTGCGCACACTGGTAGGTTCCAAACTCATGTACCATTCCAAGGATGGCCCGAACAAGCTATCTTGAAAGAAGTGCATCAGCAACTTCTCGTCTTCAGAGTGAGCGGACATTTTTCATTAGTATGACCTTAAGTGGACCCGAGGGCAGGTGGTGCCCTTGTACTTCTCAAAGTCGGGTACCTTGAACTTGGGAGGCACCTTGAAATCAGCAATCAATCCCAATTTGGACATGTCGACACCCATAGTGTTCAGGTTCTCGAAATTCCTCATCTTGTCCTCGAGTGCCTTAAACCTCAGACGTGCTTCAGCAGTCAGCTCTCCTTCAGCACCTTTCTGTGAGAACAAGTCTTCTTGACGGTCTTCTAACCATGGCTGAGGCCCATACAGATTTCCAACACCCGCGTTGCCGTTTTCCAGTCCAACATTGACATTAGCTTCAAAATGTCCATTATCGACGCCAGTCGTATTACCATTGAGCCCCATGTTAGCGATCACATTGCCGTTGGCACTACCGTTCCCCCCAGTCACGGGGAAGCCATTCTGAGGAGTTTCAACAGGTGGAGGGGTTGGAACGTTCCCGCCATGGAGTACACCATTGCTATCAACCCTTGAGATCAGAGGCTGGACCAATGTTCTGAGCTGGTCTTGGCCATTGGCAACCACCTGCATGAGCTCCATGAAGCGGTCCATCCTCTCTCGGAGTTCTTGAACGTCAGTCTGCACTTGTTCCATTGCTCTAGCTTGATTTGCTCTGGTCGGATAGCGGTGGATTGGTCTTTATCAATCCTGGAACAACGTGAAACAACCTGTATACACAAAAGGGTTAGAAAAAACGACAAAGTGCTCGTTATGCAGATGCTTCATGCAAATGCAAACGTGTGTCTGTGTGTTAGGGAGGTATCCCCCGATCCTAGTGCCTGAGTGCCAGTGCTGATAATAAGAAGTCTGAGTCCAATCGTGGAAATAACATCTCATATATACGAAGAAAGCCCATCAAGGCAGTATACAATGTCACTGAGTACAAGCAGAATCAATAGCATGACCTCGACCAACAAGCCTGGTGATGGTCAGCATACAACAATGATCAAAACAAAAGGATTACAAATATAGTCAAGCACGGCCACGGGCGCGGAACTCTTCTAACAGATTCCTCGTTTCTGGATGATCAGGCCGAGTGAGCAACCCTTCGACGAGTAATTCCCTCTGCGTAATAGTGTATTGAAGACCTTCAACTGAATCTTCCCATGCTCCTTCGCCGAAACAATCTTCTAACTTCCGCTTCTTGGATTCAAACGTCAGTCTGCGCTCCTTCAGGTTAGCAAGAGCCTTGTTGAGCAGGCCTTCAGCGGCATATCTGCGAGCGGTCTCTTCATCAAACCTCTTCTCACTAGCCTTCGCCTGGGCCTTCAACTTGGAGATCTGCTGCTTCAGTTTATCCTCCCGTTCTTTACCGTTGGCTAAGGTGGCCTTCCAATGCTGATTAAACTTGGATATTCTCCGGTACGCTTCATCCAAGTGCTGCTTCTTGGTGGCCAGTACGTCATTGACAACTTTGAAGTCCCGACCCAAACGCTCATGCTCAGCCATCTGCTTAGTCAAATCCGTCCCTAACTGGTTCACCAGCTCTGTTTGCCTCTTGAAGGAATGAACGGCTTCGCTTCTCTCGCTTCTGAGTTGAGCCAATTCTTTCTCCAGTTCTTCATTTGCCTTCTTCAGCTCATCTCTCTCAGCTAACACCTGATTATGCTGCTGAATGGGCACGGTGGTAGGCTTTTCAATCACTGGAGGGCTTTCTGGCTTGGCAGGAGGAAACGGCATCCCCATAATATCTGCTCTGGCTCTGATCCAGGTCACATACGGAGCATAGGATTGGCTATTACTTTTTCCCAGCAATGGTTTTCCTCGCTTACAGATACCATTCCAAGCGTGTTGAAGCTTAGATAACATATCCCCCTCTAGAAGATCGGTGAGGTACAGAGATTCCTGCACCTCTTCATCCTTCGGCGGAGCTCTCAAAGCATAAGCAAACTGACGGACCAACAGAGATGGATTATAATTGATACAGCCCTTCCTGCCTATCAAAGGCACGTTCGGAAACCCACTGCAGCTGAAGATAATCTCAGTACCCAACCTATCTCTATCAAACCAGACAATATCCTCCGCTGACAGACTCATCAAGCGCTCAGACCACTCAGTTGTGGCTGCAGACGAAGCAAAGGGACCCTTCTTGGGTAGGTGACTATCAAGCCATCTATAGAGTAGGGGCACACAGCACGAGACATTCTTGCCCCTTCTGTTCTCGTTTTTGTAGTGGACGGAATGATAGACATCTCTTATCAAGGTAGGGACTGGATTCCCTGATGGAAAGATGTGAAAGGCGTCGAAGTCTACAAAGTCAGGCATATTAGGGAACAGAATGACGCCATATATGCACAGAGCAAGAATGGCGTTGAACACGACCCAACATCCATCTTTGGCGCACTGCTGAGCTTTTCCCACTAAGAACTGCAAGGAGAAACTGGGAACCCTGTTCCAACTAGACAAGATCAACTCGGAGGCATCCAGATGAAGTGAAGGAGCTAGACTAGCCAGATTAGGCTCATCATCCATATGAACGAAGGGCATCTGACTCTTGATAGGCACACCTAACAAATCGGCATACTCCTCTAGGGTAGGAGCGAGAATAAAGTCCGGGAAAGTAAGGCATCTCAAAGGAGGATCGTAGAACTGCAGCAAGGCGTGCAACCCGTTCAACTCAAACACAGAGGGTTTACGAACCAGGCTGAGCAGTTTACCGTAAGACTTTCTGAATTCACCTCTCACAGAATCATCTGCCAAAGCAATCAAACTAGACAGCTGAACAACATCAGGAGTGGGGAGTTTGTAAGCCGCAGTCTTCCTCAGAGAACCCATGACAACACAATAGAAGGCAAAACCTGAATCGGGGGAAACGATACCTGCAACACAGATACACGTTAATGGTATGCAAATGAGTATGCAAAACAATGCAAAATGCAATCATGCTGCAGGAGATCAAGACGACTATGCTGTTGCGGAGAAGAAGGTTCTGTATCAACAAAACCACAATACTTCTCTGTCAAGAACAACCCTATCTCTGATGAGCAGAAAACCCTGATATCGGACCATAAATCTGCTCTGTCAAGAACACACATATCTGATGATGAGGAGAAACCCCTGGTGTCAGACTATAACTCTGCTCTGTCAAGAACACACATATATCTGATGATGAGAACCTCTGATGCCAACAAAACTGATTCACTATCAAGTCCCCAGCAGAGTCGCCAGCTGTCGCTACCGTGAAAATAAGGTGTCGGCAAAACAGAAGAGTCGCCACCTTTCGTTATTTATCCCTCAGAACGGGAAAGGAAACAATCGGAAAAACCTGACGAAAAGGTATAAGACAAGGTCATCGCAACCGTTGTCTGGGTTCGGGAGTCGGTTACGCAAGGGGAAGGTATTAACACCCCTCACGTCCATCGTACTCGATGGGATCCATGCTTGTTGTGTTTATCTGACGAGTTTGTTTTATCTATCTACCTATCAAGGCTGGCTTAAAAAGAAAATAAAATGACTCGGCAAAGCGTCGCACTTTATGCCTACGTATTCTCATCAGAGAATGAGAAATCAGAGTCAACGTAGTTCGACTAACTACGGGTTACGGGGAAGGTGGCTCGCCAATACGTCAGTATTGTGCCTACGTACTCTCAACAGATATGAGAGATCAGAGCTTACGTAGTTCGGGATAATATGGATTACGGGAATTCAGATTCATCTGTTTTATCGAGTAGGGTTAACAAACAATTCCAGCAGTTTGGCGTACGCAGCTCGACCCTTGGAGACTTAAGCGTTACCGTTCGCGGTAGAACTGAGAGTTAACAACACTCTTTTCTTCAGAAAAGCTTCCTTTGAATTACGGGCCCACGGGGCAAAAAGGTTTGAAGTTTGTTTTCTGTCTTTTACGGAAGAACTGTTTTTTACGGATGTTTGCAACTAATATCGCACTAGAGACTATAACCTGAGAGTGAATGCGTCACATGTCACCCAAAGGGTGCCATACTAAACATCCAGACTGTTGAAAAGAAACTCTCCAACAATCCTTTCTCAGATAGCTTAAGGCTCGTAACGTACGACGTCAGTTAACCTTTGTTACTGTATTTTAATTTGTTTTGAGATGAGAAGAGAGAGGGAACAGGTTCAACTAAGGGGAGACTATCAAGTCCTAATGTTGTCATGCCAAGGATTCATCCTATGGTTGAGGTTTGAAACAGGGATCTCCTAGAAGTTATCATGCATAGGTTTCAACCTAAAGTTCTATCATCACTTCCTTATCAAAGGAAGTGAGATTCCTAGGGGATCATGTCAATGATAAACAGAAACAGATAAAGCATCAGCTTAAACAGTAAACAAACATACAGTAAAATGCATGCAATGCAAGTGAGGGAGGAAATATGTGTGGGGCATCAGCCTCCACAAGCTCATCTCAACCTCAAGCCACGTATGAATAACTGCAATCATACATAATAAATGAAATAAAATGCCATCAAGCAAAATATGAGTGACTGTAATCATACAGAAGAGGTAACATGCCATCAAGCAAATAACAAACCACATAGGCAAGGGAGCTAGGCTCTACCGAATACCCACAAGCAAAGCCATACAATAAAAATACAAGCAGAGGGAGCAACTCAACCTCTAGTGCAATCATGCTCCTAGCTTAAGTCAGTCTAAACATGAACTTATTCTAATGCATCAAGCAAATCAAACAAATCACATCAATACAGTTGCACAACAAGCAAACAGACAGGAAAGAAAGCAGATCAACAGCTTCCATAGCCTTACAGCAAAGCTCCTCTGACATCAGTTCAGTCCTCAGTCTTCAACTGTTCTTCAAAACTATTCCCTTCAATAGCAAATATCAACTTGCTTCTTCAAGCTTCAATCTTCATCGTAGACTCCACCTTCAGGCTTTCATCCTCAATAGCAAGTATCAACTTGTTCCTTCAGGCTCTCAGTGCATCAACATAAGTATCAACTTGTTCTTTCTTCTTCAGGTCTCAGCTCCAAAGTAAACTCCACCTTCAGGCCTCAATCCCACTACCAAGCATCAACTTGTTCCTTCAGGCACTCCAAGCATTGAATTCACAAGTATCAACTTGTTCCTTCAGGCACTCCAAGCATTGAATTCACAAGTATCAACTTGCTTTCCAACCTCAAGCTTAAGTATCAACTTGTTTTCCTCAAGCCCCGACCCTTTCTTCAATCTCAATTTGATCTTCTTCACAAGTGTCAACTTGTTCCTCTAGATCTTCAAGCTTCAGCTCCAAGGGTGGTCTTCAACCACAAAGAAGTAGCAACCTCCATCCTCTTCAAAGCTTCTAACAAGGAATTCCATCCTCTACCAAGGGAGAAAGATTCATCTAACAAGATCCAGGTTTGAATGATTGACAGCAGAGTGAAGACCAAAGGTCACCACTAAGCACTCCATCATCAGAGAAAGGAACCTTCAAAGGTTCTACCAACTTGTAAAGATCCACACATCCTACCAAAGGAGGGATGGGGCCTTTACAAGGAGACCTTACATCATAGGGAAGAATGGAAGTGATCAACACCTTCCATGTTTATGAAAGAAGAGAATCTATCTAGAAGCTCTACTTACAAACCCTAATCTTAAAACCTAATCAACACTACACCAAAAGAAGGGAAATCTTCACATCCAAGCTTCTTCACTCAATCCATGGTAGCCCAAGCTTGTCCTCAACATCAACCAAGAGCAAGAGAGGCAAAACCCTAATCTAAGGGAACTAAAGAAGTCATTCTAGTTGAATTAGCAAGTTAAGATCACGTAAAACCTAGTACTAAAGTTAGTCCTAACTAAAATACTAAAACCAATTGTAATATCCTACAAAAATAACTATGGGAGCCTAATTCAATCATGAATCTACCATACAAAATCCAGAGGTTGAATCATTCACCAAGTCCTAGAAATAAAACCTAAATCACAAGGTACTAAACATAAACCCTAAAAATGGAGCACCTAACGTTTCAACTTAAAACTACCACCTACATTCATCACAAAAATGTGAGAAAAATCTAAGGGGAACATGCATATCTATGCTAGCTACACACAAAAAATTAAGGCAAGAAACATCACCAAGTGCTCAAACCAAATTCATCAAAACAAGGTATCAACCATGGCCATTTTAATATCAATTAATATTCAAAAAATGCAAATAAAATTACAAATGCATGAATTCCTAATATTTTTTAGCTACAAAATTCTAGATTCAATCATGAATCAGGGGAAAAAAGTTTGGAATTAATTGAGCAATTTTCCTATTTTTTATGAATTAATTTCTAAGTCACATAAAATGATGAAAATAAAGAAATTCAAGGAAATTAATTAAACCAACGTGGCAAATAGCAAAAATAACCAGTTCATTTCAATAGCTGGGCCAGAAAGGGGGTGTGAAGAGCAGCTAATGTGAAGGCCCAGGCGCCTGAGTTCATTCAGCTCACTTCAGTTCAAATTAATCAAAAACGTATGCGTGAGGTATCGAACCCACGCTCGCTTGGTATATACAGCGAAGTGAACAAGGCTGGGCATTCCACTAATCAAAACTGTGCGTTTAAGGGAGGAGGTATGTGGCGCAATCGCTGCCGTTGGATGGACGCCTGAGTCAAAGTCTCCCTCACGAATGGACGTCCTAGATTACATATTCTTCAATTCAAATGTGCAGATGGTGGGAAAAATGCAGAATCCGGCGAGGGCGGCCGGAGCCTCACCGAAAAAGTTCGCGGATCCCTAACTATCTCTATACTCCACCATTTCGCGCGATTTCTGAACCAAAGTTGATCAAATTTTCACAAGGAATTCAATACACTAACCAATCATGCGAAAAACGCAAGAATAAAAAATATCACTCTCAACCGAAAATGGCATCATCCCTAAATTGTCACTAATCTTCAAATTAATTATCCAGAATCCATCTATATCCTAAGGGGAATCTAACCACATGCTTCTAATTTATTAAAAGTGCATAATAAGTGAGAAATTTCAAGAAGTTAGAACCTACTTTAGAGCTTGAATTGCACTGGCTACACGTCTCAATTCTCTTCCAAACCTTGCAGAATTCTTCAAGGATCAATGGAGAATGTTTCTTGATGCTTCACTCTGGCTGAAACCCCTTGATTCTCCAAAATGAATTTTCACTTTTAAGCTTCTTGCTCCACCTCTCTCCAATGGTTTCTCAACAGAATTCTGCACTAGACGCTTCTTAGAATGATCATTATCCTATTTATGTTTTGTTTCAATGGATCAGAAACCCAAACTAGGCCCATTCATGAGTTTTGGATCTTCACTTTTTCCTCCAAATTTCAATATGGATATGTTCCTTCAAGCCTTGGTCATGCTCCACAATCATTCCAAACCATTCACTTAAGCATTATGGAGTGTAATGAAGTGGTTTTCTCCCTTTGGTTTCAACATATGGAGTGTATAGAGTATGTTTCTTACTTGTGAAGCAATCATCCAAATGGCTATGTTAAGCAACTCAAATAAAATGGTTTTCTCCCTTTGGTTCCAATCTTTCTAAAACATCAATTCCATTCAAAATGACCACAAATTTGACTTGAAAACATGCTAATCTCAATTATTTTGAATTTTCTCATTTTAATTCATTAAAATGGCTTTTATATGGCCTTCCCTTCATTAAAATGGCTTTTAGACAAGCAAAAAACATCATTTTGAACAACTTTCATGTTGAAAACAAATGCATTTGAGGCTTGCAAGATGGTGTAATGGACTCATGATTCAAAATGGCCTGTAATGCCCAAATACCCAAAATACCCTTGACTTGTCAAAGCCATAACTTGAGTTCTACAAATCCTATCAAGGACTTCTAGTACTCTCTAGAAAGCTAAGAGAATAAGGAACAACATTCATGTTGACCAAAAGTTCATAGGAGTCATCCTTCTTGGGCAAAAGTTTCATGTAAGTTGGGTAACTTTCAAGCTCCAAATTCACATACCTCAGATGACTTGTAACTTGTCAAAGCCATAACTTGAGTTCTACAAATCCTATTAAGGACTTATAGAACTCAAATTAAAGCTAAGATCATGCTATAAAACAATAATGTTGGGGGCAAGATGAGATGACAATCACATCTTGAGCTAAATTTCCTTGAAGATAGGGGTCAAACTAGGGGATTTTACACTGTCAAGCCTTGGAAACCCTAGCTTGAAACTTCTCAAACTCTTCAATCATGATGAGTTGACCTTGGAATTATCCTTACAACATCTCAATGTGTCAATCCATGATCACATGGCTCTTGAATTAGGTCTCAACCTCTTTCAAATCCTCAGTTGACTTAGGGTTGACCCAGTCAAACCCTAGCTGCACCACTCATGGCTAAGGCTTCTCAATCTTGCACAATGACCTGTCTAGGCCTCAAAGTGATCTTCAACACTTCTCATGAGCTCTCTCAAGACCTCACGTCCATCTTCATGGCCTCAGAATCATCTGATGACCTCCCT
Organism: Lathyrus sativus; assembly: GCA_963859935.3. NCBI lineage: Eukaryota > Viridiplantae > Streptophyta > Magnoliopsida > Fabales > Fabaceae > Lathyrus > Lathyrus sativus. Next base: position 128,467,118 of record OZ012740.1, on the reverse strand, counting down.
CCACTCTCAAGTTAGGAGACACACACTCTTGGTTTCAATCACTCTCTCTGAGGATCTTTTAACTTCTCTGACAAGGATATCAACCCTTGAACATCTGAATAACCTTCTTAGCTAGCTTCATAGTCTTGTGTAGCTCTTAATTGGTAATCATACCTCTTGATCTCCTGCACACATGTCAATGAAATGCAAATGATAATGCTAATGTAAATGAAATGAAACATAAGCTAGGTAAAGAAATGTTGGGCAAATTTTGGGGTGGTCAACATTTAAACACTCATTAGGGAGTACAAGCCAAATTGGTTGGGGAACAAACTCCTGAACTCGTTCTCGGGGAGGAATTATTCACCATGCATTGTTATTACTGTTAGAACTTCACCGTTGGGGAGAAAAGCTCTATTGGGGAGAGGATCATGTCATCCTGCAAACAAACAATAAGCAATAGGATGCTCTATATGCGAAATGGCTACCTCGGTTATCATTCTTGACACCTACTGTTCAAGTAAATTTATTGTTTTCAATATGCTCTGTAAAGCCCCAATGTTTTCACATGTAATGTTTATAAAAAATATCGGACGTTTTCGCAAACAAAACAATAAAAGTAAAAACAAGAATGAAAAGCTTTTTGAGTGAAATGAATACTTTATTGATTTAAATGGCCTGTACATAGGCAAGTTACAATTGGATGCAATTTCTAAAAAGAGGTAATTATGCAAAAAGTACAAAAAAAATAATATACAAATGTCGGCAATGTGGAAACAGATAACCACCATGTGTCGATTCAGATATGACCTGTATGTCTTTAATTTTCACAAATGCTTCGCCTTCTGAAAAGAATGAATGAAATGATTCCTATCCTTCGGGATCTCCATGTATCAAGATGAATTCATAGATCGAACGTATACCACAGTCATTCGCTTTTAAATCCCTAACTTTTGCCTGAATTGCCCTTGCGGATTTTCAATCCACCGAGATACCCATTTTTCCAAAGTCGCATTTTTAGGTTTTCAACTTTGCGGGCTTATTTTTTCTTTTATCCCTAATTTTTACGCAAATTTTTTCCTTTTATGGTTCGCCGAGATGCCCCATTTTTTCCTGAAATTTCTTTTTTTTGTCCAGCGGGTCTCTTTTAAGCAAAGTATTTTTTGACTACGTCTGCATTCACAGGGGACGTAAAGTCTTTACCATCCATAGTAGATAGTAATAAGGCTCCACCAGAGAAAACCTTTCTTACCACATATGGACCTTCATAGTTTAGAGTCCATTTTCCCCTGTGATCTGTCTGAGGAGGAAGGATCCTTTTCAAAACCAAGTCACCTGTCTAGAAGCACCGAGGACACACTTTCTGATCAAAGGCTTTCTTCATCCTACTTTGGAACAAGTGTTTGTCAGTGATTAGCTTTTGTACAAGATAACCCAATGCTATACATGCATCTAAGTTGTGTCCTTCAACTCCTTTATGAAATTCACAGTTCAAGTTTGCATTATGCCATGGTCCTGGCACATAATTGGATAATCGTGGAGTCACTAGTGAGTTCTGAATCAGTAGCGGGTAAAGTTTGCTTAACGGTACTGGAGTTGATCTACCGCAAGTCTTATTTTTCCTGACATGATCTTTCTTGTTCAATCTCCGGCTTTGAGAACCTTGAGGAGGAACAAACACCGACTGGTGAGAGACTTCAGTTGAACACCCTAGTGCCCCAATATGATAGTCCCATTTAGCGTTGGTACCACAGTTCAGAGGGTACGGAGGAATTACTGGTTTTAACTCCTTTGGTATTATCAATTCGCCTTGAATCAAGTTTGGCAATATCCGATTGTGTGACATTGGAAACAGACTTTCTGGTTTCCTTGGTTTTTGTTGGGCGTGCTGACGCGATTGACGGTTATCTGGTGGTTGATACCGAGAATGTCCTTGAGTTGGAGGAATCATCGGAGATAATGCATCCCTAGTTTCTCTGGACGTCACATGGTTAAGGTGACCTTCCTTTTTCATCATGTTCTGCAATGTCTCTAAAACCCAATTCATCTGACACTTGAGAATTCTGATGTCCTCTTTCAGCATTTCCTGGGCTTTCAAAAGTCCCTCCATTGTTGCCATTTGTCTCGAATATGTGTTAGGTATCCCCTCCCTATCTCTGATCAAAAACGACGCAAGGCTGAGAAATGCAAATGTATAATGCGAATGCAATGCAAAAGCAAATTGGTTTGACAAAACTCAGAAGATTGACTAGGCCAAAACCCTCATTTCATCAACCGTTGGAAAAAGTTACAACTTTTAAAAATACCAGAGATCGACTGAGTTTTACAAAACTAGTTGCGACATGATATGCTTATGGTGATATGATGGGATGATGCACACATAACATAATGGCAAGTATTTACAAATACAATGCATATACAAAGACCTTATAGGCTCAAGATCAAAGCAAGGAATCAAAGGTCTACCCATCCCCAAGGATTTGTATTATGGGTTAATTTGTACCTGCCGAACGGGTTCTTAACAAAGTTCCCAAGGTCAACAACCTATCTTTCGGATATTATCAATTTCCCAAATTACTCGGTAATCAATAATATTCTCAAGAGAGTCTCGCCCAAGTGTAGTATCGCGTATCAACTACTTCAGAAATACTTCCTTATAGCCATTGCACTACGTCCTAATAAGGCCAAAGTGGGGTAGAATGTAATCTAAAAGTCTACAGTGTCATGGGCTCCTTCATCGAAAGTAGCATTATTTTCACGCCCTAGTGAAGTCGCCATTTCTGTTGCGGTGAGAATCGTGATACCAAGCTATTGATTAACTTGAATCTTTAATTCTTAAATTAACAACCGGACTTTAATTTATCCAAAGGAAAGGTCTAAAGAAAGAAAAACCCTTTTCGCGATGTAACAACAATGCTAAGAGATTCGGGGATCGGGGGTTGGTTATGCATAGAGTAGGTATTTCACATCCTAAACATCTGTAGTACTCTACAGGAACCTTTTGTTTGTTTGCATGCTAAGTTTGTTAAATGTTTGTGTTGCACCCCAAAATTTGACCAACATTTCTTTGCCTAGCTTATGTTTCATCTCATTTTATTAGCATGCGTGCAGTAGATCAAGAGGTATAACATGAGATGGCATGTGAGATGAGATGAAATCAAAAACTCATGGCATGAGAATCCCAAATTCTCATTGGAGGATTCCAGAAAGTTCTGGATGGGTCTGAACCATCCTATATAGTGATTAGAACTTGCTCAGATGCAAGGTTGGTGAGAGATTAGAGAGGAGAGTGAGATAGCCATTTCAATTTCTTCCATTGCAAGTTGAAATCAATTTCTAATTTCCACACCATTTCCATTGCTTCTTTCAATCCCAACACATTCCATTGATCATACTGAATGCGTGCATACCAAATTGAGGGCAAGATCATGAAGAATTGAAGAGTTAGCTTTTGGATTTTGGGAGCTGCAAGTCAAGACCGGGTTTGGAGATTCAGGCTTCTTTGATCAAATCTTTTGCAAACAGAAGCTTTAACATCAATCAAGGAGTGATTCTGAAGAGTTTGAGAGGTTGAAGTGGAGATTTGACCTATCTGGTATTCTAGATTGGACAGGTTTGCAACTTTTCTTCTACACCTTAATTTAAGCATAATTAGTTAGAATTGTTAGGTTAGAATGGTTAGAGACAAGTAGGAGATGGATTCTGGAAAGTTTGAAGGCATTTGGTGAAGTTTGAGTTAGTGACACCATTTTTGTTTTGATCAAGAACACGATAGATAGTGAGATATAACATGAGTTTAATAGCAAGATTTAACTAGTGTGAGGTGGTGATCATTCTGAGGTAATCAATTTCAAGAATTGTTAGAATTGAAGTTTGAGCATAGTTTTGATCTTGGACCGGGTTTAGAGATTGAGGGCATTTCAATGGATTCTAAGGCTATGGTTGGATTCAGGGTTGAATTTAGAGCAGGTTAGGGTTTTGAACCATGGATTTTGGTTGGGTTTGGAGGGAGTCCGAGCTAGGTATTTGAGCTCTGCAACTATGGAGCTTTCTCTCCATTTCCATGGCTGGAGGAAGAAGATAAAGTTTTAGCCGTTGGATGAGGCAAGGACTTGTTGACTCTATCTTGATCCCACGGCCACGATTTAATCTCACGTTTGAAGAGGGAAGTCTAAAGACAACCCAAACGCTGCGTTTCATATAATTTTCGTTTGGGCTTAATTGATAATCCCACCCCACTCTCATGGCCCATTGCATTTTGAACTGAATTTATTTACTAAATGCACCGAGTACTTTTCTTTTTCTTTATATTTTTTGAATTGATTTTCTGATTATAATTGGGCCTAGCGCATTTATTGTTTGCACCCCCATTTCAAGCCCATTCTCATATTGAACTGCATATTATTGCTAACTGCACCAATGTTTTCATATTTTAATTTCTTTTTCTCCATTTTTCTTTAATCTTTGAAAAATCATATTAAATAGAAAAATGATGATTTTTGCATGGGGATTTTTTATCCTATTTCATGTTGATGTCTAGAAAATAATAAAATCAAAATATTTGCATTTCATGCATTTTTAATATTTTTTGTGTATTTTCTCTTTTAATAGCTTTTAATTCATTTTATGTTGATGCATAGATTTGTAGAATTTTGTTTAGCTAGTTCCCTTCATATTTTTGAACCATATTGTTTAGGATAGTTAGATTAGGACCTTAGCTCCCCTCTGGATTTATTCCATAATTTTGTGATTAATGTTTGATTAGTTTTAATTAGATGACTTTAGGTTGTATAGAATTAGGTCAATCCTTAACATAGGTCCACAATAACACTAGAATTTTGGGTTTCTAGGTCAAGTTAGACATTGGGAAATATAGGGTATTAAAGGTAGTCATATAGGATCCCCTAGAAATTATATTAGATTTTAATATAATAGTATACTATTTTTAATTGATTTTTGTAGTTGATGGTTGTTTGTGTTGCCCTTGTGGGCTTGTATTTTGTTTTGCCTTGCTTTGTGGGTTTTTGCTTGGCTTGGTGGGCTTGGTCTTGCTTTGTGGAGCATGGAGGAGCATAGTAGAAGACTTGGAGATTGAAGAAGGAGATTGAGAGCTTGAAGATTTGTGTGTTTTGTTGTTGTTTTAGGGTTAGGAATTAAGTAGAGCTTAGACTTAGTTGATTCCTTTCTTAAACATGGATGGTATCTTTCACCTCCATTCTTCCCCATGATTCAAGGTCCTTCCATGGTATTAACCTCCCTCCTTTGGAAGGATAAGTTATTGTACCTAGGAAGTATAACCTTTGAGGGAACCATTCTTTTGATGTTAAACCCTTATAGGTCACCTTTGGTGGTCAATAAGCAGTTTAATATCCTAGCTTGTCCAGTTAAGTGATTTCTTCTGGTTTGAGTATCTTGAGAGATGTTGGGCTTGAGTGTGAAGATGAAGACTTCATTGAAGAGTATGGAAGAGGATGATTCCCTGAGCATTGCCATTGTAGCTGAATCTTGAAGAGCAAGTTGATGCTTGAAGATCCAGTGAAGCTTGTAGGAAGAGAAGACCTAGTTGAGACTGGTAAAGCAAAGAGAGCTTGAAGAACAAAGGATAAGTTGATACTTACTTTGAAGCTTGGAGATCCTGAAGGAATCAAGTTGATACTTGTGGTTAAGGGTGAAGCCTGAAGGTGGAACTGATTAAGGAGCTGAAGCTTGAAGAAGAAGAGAAGTTGAAACTTATGTGGAAGGGTTGAAACCTTGGAAGCAAATTGATATTTGTCAAGAGTGATGAAGGTATGAAGACTGAGTTGCTGTCAGAAGAGCTAAGGCTTGGAGTTGGAGTTGAGAGAGGAGTTGATCTTCTTTCTTGTCTGTTTTCTTCTCTGTATTGATGTGCCTTGTTTGACTTGCTTGATGCATTATAATAAGTCCATATCTAGACTAGCTTTAATCTAGGAGCATGATTGCACTAGAGGTTGAGTTGCTCCCTCTGCTTGTATTGTTACTGTATGGCTTTGCTTGCGGGTATTCGGTAGAGCCCTGCTCCCTTGCCCATGTGGTTTGTTTTGCTTGATAGCATATTTTATTTTCTTCTGTATGATTGCAGTTTACTGTATTTTGCTTGATAGCATGTTATTTCTTCTGTATGATTACAGTTATTCATATCTGGCTTGAGGTTGAGATGAGCTTGTGGAGGCTGATGCCCCACACACATTTCCTCCCTCACTTGCATCGCATGCATTTTACAGTCGCTTATCTGTTTACTGTTTAAGCTGACGCTTTATCTGTTTCTGTGTATCATTGACATGATCCCTTAGGACTCTCACTTCCTTTGATAAGGAAGTGATGATTAGAACTTTAGGTTGAAACCTATGCATGATAACTTCTAGGAGTTCCTGTTTCAAACCTCAACCATAGGATGAATCCATGGCATGACAACAGTAGGACTTGATAGTCTCCCCGTAGTTGAGCCTGTTCTCTTCTCATCTCAAAACAGCTTAAGATACAGTAATCATGAATGACTTCTTTCGTACGGTACGAGCCTTAAGCTATCTGAGAAAGGATTGTTGGAGAGTTTCTTTCCAACAGTCTGGATGTTTAGTATGGTACCCTTTGGGTGACATGCGACGCATTCATTCTCAGGTCATAGTCTTTAGTGCGATTGAAATTTCAAACACAATAAAAAACACTTCTTTCGTAAAAGACAGAAAACAAACTTCAAACCTTTTTGCCCCGTGGGCCCATAATTCAAAGGAAAGCTTTTCTGAAGAAAAGAGTGTCGTTAAACTTCAGCACCAACGCAAACAGGCTTTGTCCCTAACTGCTGGAACTGTTGTTTAACCCTACTCGGTAAAACAGATGAATCTGAATCCCCATAATCCGTAGTATTCTGAACTAAGTAAGCTCTGATCTCTCAAGCCTGTTGAGAGTACGTAGGCACAATACTGATGTATTGGCGAGCCACCTTCCCCGTAACCCGTCGTAGGCCGAACTACGTTGACTCTGATTTCTCATTCTCTGATGAGAATACGTAGGCATAAAGCGCGACGCTTTGCCGAGTCATTTTCTTTTCTGTTTAAGCCAGCCTTGATAGGTAGATAGATAAACCAACTCGTCCAGTAAACACAACAAGCGTGGATCCCGTCGAGTACGACGGACGTGAGGGGTGCTAATACCTTCCCCTTGCGTAACCGACTCCCGAACCCAGACAATGGTTGCGACGGCCTTGTCTTACCCTTTTTCGTTAGGTTTTTCCGATCGTTTCCTTTCCCGCTCCGAGGGATAAATAACGAAAGGTGGCGACTCTTCTGTTCTGCCGACACCTTATTTTCGCGGAAGCGACAGTTTGCTATGGATTGGGATTGGGTAAAAGGTGTAGGTAAAGACTGTCGCACCTCGAAAAATTCGTTTTCGAACATACGACCCTCGCGCAAAAGGCGCGGAAATGCGGTTCGACAGAGTTGCCACCAAATATTTTTCCCGAATGAACGGGAGAGGAAAATATCGAGAAAAACTCATAAACGCGGAAGGAACACGGCCGTCGCAACCATATTCCTGGGTTCGGGAGTCGGTTACGCTAGGGGAAGGTATTAGCACCCCTCACGTCCGTCGTACTCGACGGGAACCTCTTAATTCGAGTTAATGGATGTTAGCTAAACTTAATTCTTCTCTTCTCACTATTAAATGCTAAAGGATACCGTAAAAGGGCTAAAGACACTAAGGGAAAGGGGGTGGTTAGAGGATAGGGTGCTCGCCAAGAATTGGGGCCCTTGTGCCTACGTATGCTCATTCGGACGAGAATGAGAAATCAGAGCGTCGTAGTTCGACTACAGAAAAGGATGGGGGAAAATGGAAGATGGAGGGGACTGTGCTCGCCAAGATCATCGTAATCTTGTGCCTACGTATCTTACATTCAAGAGTGAATGAAGAATCAGAGCGTTCGTAGTTCATGGGTACGACCACGAAAGAAAAGGGTTTGAATTAGATTTGAAGTGGGTACGGATGACGATTACTTGAAGTTTAAGAAAGACTTCTTGGACCCAAGTAATCGGGAGAGCGAACCAAAGACTTGGGACACTCTCTTTTTTATCTTGAAGAATAATGTTATGTTTGAAAGGATAAGGTTGAAATGATGACGATCACTTGAAGCTTAAGAAAGACTTCACAGACCCCAAGTAATCGGGAAAGCAAACCAAAGACTTGGAACACTTTCTTTTTCATCGCAAAAGAGGGTTGTCTGAATTTGAAATGGTGTATAAAAGGATGAGATTGGTCAGATGACGACTACTGGAAGCTTGAGAAAGGCTCCTCGGATCCAAGTAGTTGGGAGAGCGAACCAAATACTTGGGACATTCTCTTTTTCATCGTAAATGAAGTTGTTTGAAAGGTGAGTGAAAGGATGAGTAATTGAAAGGTGGTTGAATGTTGTCGAGTTTGTTAATATTATTTAAAGGCGTCAATTGCTCACACACGAATAAGATAACTCGCATATAAACAACGGAAAGCAAGCTCAAAGACTTGAACCCAGTTTTTACACCTTGAAAAGAATTGAATAGTTGTTAATTGATTGTTAGTTTGTTACGAAAATCCACTTGACGTTGGATCAAGGGTTTGACTCATTATTGCGTGCAACGCGTGTTGAAAATGAAATTGTTTGAAAAAGAGACCGACTTGACTTACGCATCAAGGGTCGATTTGTAATAGGTTGATGGCGAATGCGTATGAGCACTCGACTTACGGGTTGTTTGAAAGTGGCTCGATAATGAATCGAGAATTAGTTTGAAAATAGTTTGATCCGCTCTAGTCCCTATGGGTGCTCCTAGGAGATAAACTAATAATCAAAGAAATGCGAAACATACATCGGAATAGGGAAGGGATACATGTAAGTTACATGGGGTTGCACGAAATAAAGGGGTCTCATTGTCAGGTAGCCCAAGAGAAAGCCGTGTGTGTGCATTAGTGTCCTAAACTACGCCTTGAGCAAAGTCGGGCACGACTTAAAATTAAGATACCTGCAAATAACCAATGATACAACAGTCCACCAATTCGGCTTTTAGGAGTTTCGATAATTTATTAGGTATTTTCGAATATGGGTGAGTGAGAATGAATAAATATGATAATAATAATATATAATAAGATAAATATGATAATATGAATAATATGAATAAAATAATATGTTAAGATAAATATAACAATAATATGAATAACATGGAAATTAAATTTAATGGTCAATGAATCGAAATAAAATCGGAAGGAAAAAAATGGTCTCGGATCCTTTGTTTCACACCAATAATTTGACGGTTAAACGGTGGAAACTTCTTCATCGATCCAAAAATTTGAAATAAAATCGAAAGTGAAAATATAGATTAATATATTAATAAGAATCCCAAATCAATTAAAAAGCATAAATAAATAAAGTTTTTTTGCAAGAGCAACCAACGGTTCCCTTAAAACAACATAAGTTCACAAAAATAGAAAATAAAAAAAAGATAATAATAATAATAATAATAAAATAATAATAATAATAATAATAATAATAATAATAATAATAATAATAATAATAATAAACCATAAAATACACTTCCATATTTCTAACCCAAAATGGGAAGAAAACCCGCGGTGACCGGCAATGTTCACGGCTCGCTAACCAACACTGAGTCCTTCTCTTCTTAGAATAACACAAAACGACACCAGAAACAAGCTAAACCGAACGGAGAACAAGTTCTCCGGATTCACAACCTTAGCGAGCGACTTGGTCCTTGCTCCCTCGTTTCTGACTTTGCCGGTATCCATGTTGCCCGAGTTTGCTCCCTCTCCGCGATTCACTCACACCATGTCCAGGTTTGATTCGTATTTGATTTGTTTGGGTTTCGGATTTCAATTTCTCTCTTTATTATATTTTTAATCTGTTTTTGTTGTGGGTTTTGGAGGTTGAATAAAGAGGAATCGGCTTGTTGGTGGAAGGGGATTGAAGACGTTTGAAGTTGAAGAAAATGAGTTTGGAGAGTGGTTTAGAGTTAGGTTCAGAAATGGTTGTTGAGCTGTGGAAGAAGGAAAATCTGGGTTTGGTTATAGTGAAGGGTTTTATGAATAGAACACAATGAAGACAATGGGGTTGGGTTCATTTTTCCTATTTGGGTTTAACATTGTTTGGCTGAAGGATTTGTCATTTTGATTGGTGAAACAACATTGAAGGGTGGAAGATTGAAAGGTAGAGTTTTTTATAGCAGAGATTATGAAGCTGTGATTCGAAGGGGTTTAGGGTTTTGAAGGATTGTTGAAGGAGAAGGTAAGAGACTTGAGAATATGGAAGGGTTTTGGAGATTTGAAGTTGAGGGAGAGCTTTTCTATCAAAAACTGGAGAACTAATGAAGTGAGATTGAAGTTTTGATATGAAGGTGTTTTGAGTTTTTTTTTTGGAGCTTTTTCAAAGTCGTGTTTTTTCTTTGAGAGCTGATGGAGAAAAAAAAGAATCAGGTCCCCATACGATCTCCTCCCTCCCTCTTTTTAAGTTTTTTTCTTCAAAACTGCACTATTGTTGATGTCAAGCCATTTTCAGGTACAGGATACATTGGTTAACCAGCTCTTGGCAGAGTGTATGTGAAGAGCCTTTTTTACCACTTTGGTGCAAGGTCTTCTAGGCACAGGTTTTGGAGGTATATGCACAGGGTATGCAGCATAGCTGTATGGTTTTGCAGAGTTGGCTTTGCAGAGTGTAGTAGCTGTTATATTAACACAGCTTTTTTTACTCTTCACTCTTTTCTTGTCTTTTTTAGTCTGCTGTGGGCCAATATTTACTGATGCCTTGGGTTGGCATCTCTTCCTTTTTGGCTTCTTGTGTTGCTGCTGTGTTGAAGACATTCTCTGTTTCGTAGGTTGTGGATATGTGTTGTGGGGTATTATTGTTTTGTAGGTTTTGGTTGGTGGTTCAGGCATGATGGTACAAGATATGTTGCCGTGAATGGTGTTTTATTTGAAAATTTATGGGGACCTATTTGTAGGTGGTAAAGTTGTCGCGGCAGCAGGGGTTTGTCCGTTTATGCTGGTGGTTTTGAACATTGCTTTTTTATTCTATTGTAACTGCAGCTCAAGGTGGTATGCACATGAAAGCTTGGTGGGCTTAAGTGGTGCGTGTATGGTTGTGCTGTTAATTTTTAGTATTGGTTTCAATTCATTGTGAATTTCGTTGTTGTCATGTTGAGTAATGGTTTACTTATGTTGCAGGGTATTATGGATGTTATGAAACGGCAAACGGGAGTGTACGGTTGTAGGACGACACAAGTTGGAGGCTGCAAAATTTGTTACAACATGATGGTGGTGGTAATTTTTCACAGCTGGTGAATTGTTCTACCTTTCTGCTTTGTGATAACGGTGAATGTACGATTTTGAATTGTGTTATGTAGCAGGTTTTCTGTATGTGGTGGTTTACCAATGTTGTCCTTTTTTGATGTTATGTGTGATCCGTGTCCAGAATTTGTCTACATGCCGCAGGTTTGTGGGGTTTGCATCGTACGGTTTGTGCAGGGGCGAATGACCAAAGGAATGTGCTGTTGTTGCTACTTCTGCGTGATGTTTTGGCTTCAAGATCTGTTCTTCTCTTTGTTGTGTATAGGACGCGATGATCTTTACAAAGCCATATGGTTGCCGCTTCATGATCGTTATGCTGCCTTTTTATTTGTTGTGCCTATTGCGAAGGTCTCTTTAGCAATTGAAGGCTGAGATGTGGTCGTACGTATTTGCAAGCAGGTCATGTAGAGGTAATGGAATATTAGGATTAATGTACAAGTTTTGTGTGGGGTCTAATGTGTAGTGTTGGTTTGTTTTCACTTGTAGGTTGTGTAGCAGAGTTTTGGTGCAGGTAGTACAATTATGTCGCAGCTTGGCGTGATGGTATGGTTTCAAATGCTGTTTTTTCTCTCATGAATACGTGGCCTTTTGAAAGGTTGAAGGTCTTTCCCTTGTGGCAGCGGCTGATGGCAAGTAGCATGGGTCTTATGGCTCTTTTTTTTTTACAACTCTTTCCTTTTGTGTATGGTAGGCCCCCTTTTTTTTAAAAAAATGAATTATGTAAAACAAAAATGTAATTGGAAATTAGATTCTAATGATGATTTTTGTTTTTATTTATGGAACCTCACCATTTTTGTGCAAATGGGCTCATAACTGTGGGATTTTGTAATGGGCTTGGAACTTGAAATAATATTTGGATTGTGAATGGACTTTGAAACCAGTTTTACACCTCACTCATAAACAAAACTTGGAAATCGCCATAAGATCATGATAACCAAACTCTAAGTTCTTGACTTAAAATAATGAAAACTTGACATCCCGCGAGAACCAAACAAAATTATTGACTTGAAATAATTGCCACTTGAGTTAACCTTGAGAAGTAGAATTGACCATGAATTAATCTTGAATTATCCTAAATTGGGAACGGACTAGAGCCTTGAATTAATAAATCAATCTGGATTTGGCCATTTGAATATCAACAAACCAAAGTCTCTAATATAAAACTCCTTGAGCCAGAACATTCCTTAAAATCAGAGAACCATGATTAAACTTTAATTGAAGAATAAACTTGATCCTATTGATTATCGACAACAAAACATTTGATTAACCACAATCCTAACAACTGACCCACATACAGATGATTTGGGGTACAGAAACCCTGATTGAAAACTCATGAAACAATCTCTTGACTGACTAACCAATTTAAGTCAAAAACCACTGAATAATACTCATCACTTGCCCGAGTCACCTTACACAACCCTGAAACACAAGCAAAGATAGCCTCCTCTTTTTTTCTAGATATAGTTAGTGAATGGATGCACAGGTGAAGGTATATACTGGTAGGACAAATTTGGGGTATGACAGATGCCCTTATCTGATTGACTTAAACCAAGTAAGATGAACTGCTTCAGCGTTCATTCTTTTGAGGTAAAAGACAATTAGATATAAAGAAGACCCTGAATTTGTCCTAAAAGGAAAGGAAATCTTGGGAATTGAAAATGATGGATGAGGTACTTCTGAGTAGACTGTAAATAACTGGCAAAAGGGTCACCATTACCAGAGGATGATGGGACGAAACACACACGACTATTATCACCAAAAGGATAATAAAGCCAAACATAAATCACATCGCACAATCTATCATTAATGACCATGATAGACCCCCCACCAAAAGGATGACGGAGCGAAACACACACCAAACATGTCGCACAATATATCATTAATGACCATGATAGACCCCCACCAAAAGGATGACGGAGCGAACTACAAATAAGCACATCGCACAATCTATCATTAATGACCATGATAGACCCCCACCAAAAGGATGACGAAGCGAACTACAAATAAACACATCGCACAATCTATCATTAATGACCATGATAGACACCCCCACCAAAAGGATGACGGAGCGAACTACAAATAAACACATCGCACAATCTATCATTAATGACCATGATAGACCCCCCACCAAAAGGATGACGGAGCGAACTACAAATAAACACATCGCACAATCTATCATTAATGACCATGATAGACCCCCCACCGAAAGGATAACAGAGCGAAACACAAACAAAATCGCACAATCTGACATCGACGAAATGCCAGACCCACCACCAAAACGATGATGGAGCGAAACACAAACAAAATCGCACAATCTATCATTAATGACCATGATAGACCCCCCACCGAAAGGATGACGGAGCGAAACACAAACAAAATCGCATAATCTGACATCGACGAAATGCCAGACCCACCACCAAAAGGATGACAGAGCGAAACAAAATCGCACAATCTATCATTAATGACCATGATAGACCCCCCACCGAAAGGATGACGGAGTGAAACACACACCAGTCACTACCACCAAAAGGATGATAGGACAAACACAATCGCACAATCTGACATCGACGAAATGCCAGACCCACCACCAAAAGGATGACGGAGCGAAACACACACCCGTCACTACCACCAAAAGGATGATAGGACAAACACAATCGCACAATCTGACATCGACGAAATGCCAGACCCACCACCAAAAGGATGACGGAGCGAAACACACACCCGTCACTACCACCAAAAGGATGATAGGACACACACTAATTGAAGGTTACCAACACCAAAAGGATGCGGGCTAAGTTGAACTGACGAGGTTCGACTATCACCAAAAGGATAATAGTAAGGCAATTGACAACGGTCACGCTTGCTGGATACAACTCATTGGGGAACACCCAAGAGGAAGATTGGGTTGAAATGAATCAGCGGGGACGACCACTGACTTGCTTAGAGATCATAATTTTGTTGAAATGATTTCATGGTTATGCCCATGAACTCTGAAGAGGATGCCCCTGACTGGGCCGAGTTTATTCTGATGTCTTGGTTTGCTCAACAAAAGGCCGAGCAACTTCATGAAAAACGCTCACGGTTTTGCTGAAGATGCCCCTGCTCGGGTTGGATCTTGTACTGAACTTCTTGGATTTGCCCAGCAAAAGGTGGAATAACTTCGTGGGGAGCGCCCACGGTCTTGAATGGTATGCCCCTGACTGGGCTGAATGTTGATTTGAAGATCTGATCAACCACAATGTTGAAATACGTCATGGGAGACGCCCATGGTCCTTGAAAAATGCCCCTGACTGGGCTGAATCTTACTTTAAATAACTTCAAATTTTATGGGGGAAACCCACAATTGCAGAAGATTGCCCTTGACTGGGCTGATGATTGCTTTGAAGCTCTTGAAAATCGTGGGACAAACTCGCAATCTTGCAAAAATGCCCCTGATTGGGCTGATGATTGCTTTGAAGATGTTGTGAAAGATGCCCCTGATTGGGCTGATGATGGTCTTGGAAACCTTTAAGATTGATCCTGGACCTTGACTTACATATATGAATGTTGGATGATAAATGATATTCCATGCGAGTGGAAGTGCAAATGCAAATGCTGACGCGCGGAGATGCAAGAGCCGGGGAATTATGATATGGTTGGGTATGCATATGATGCAAGATGCTTATGATAGCGAATGCAATGCGTATGATGCGCATGATTGCAGACAGGTGATTGGAAATGCAGGTGGAAATGCCAGCGTGGTGGCCTCTGGTAGTTGCCAATGCGGATTGGACTTCGGGTGGTGGGAGGGATTGACTTCCTCGACACGCAGCTTGTTGAAGATGCCATGATTAGAGCAGACGAGGATACTCTATATGCCCCGAGTCTTGGTACTTGGTGATTTGTCGTGAATTTCCTTCAGAGAAGGTTGCAACTTTGCTTGATGGTCAGGACGACCTAGTCTTGCCCCAGTCTGAACATGGTAATGGTTTGCCCCTGCTCGAGCTCTTGAATGATTTGCCCCAGCCTATGGACTTTGAAATAATCTTGCCTGGTGTACGCCACTGAAAGTCAAGTTCCTCCCTGATTGCCCCTTGTTGAGATGTCCTTGAATATCTAGCACTGATTTGCAATTAAAACTGTACATTCATAAATGGTAATATTAATGCAAAGTTCGATGCAAGTTTGAAAAAGTATCGTTTACTTGAAAGTGTTATAGTAGTGAAACGAACGGACAGTTAGCCTAAACGTTGTGCTAACTTTGATTGGTGTAAAAGATATAACAAGGATAATGACATCGATGTTGATGATTAGAAATCATGTGAGGAGTCAGGTTACGCAACCTTGCGATAGTATGCTTTCAGAATAAACCCTGCCTCAATTAGGTCTTTCGAGGGCTGTAACGTGGTCTGGTTCACGGT
Source organism: Lathyrus sativus (assembly GCA_963859935.3). NCBI lineage: Eukaryota > Viridiplantae > Streptophyta > Magnoliopsida > Fabales > Fabaceae > Lathyrus > Lathyrus sativus. Next base: position 128,451,399 of record OZ012740.1, on the reverse strand, counting down.
TATGAAACAAAGGATACTAGGCTCGAGGTATAATTTGTACCCACCCATTCTTCTTAATGATCTCCAGTCCTACGTTCAGTTAATTTTACACTTTTCCTAACGGTATAATCTTGATGATTCAAGATTTGCTTGACGTGGCAATCACTTTATTTTAATGGATGCCAGTGCCCCTTTGATCTGGGTGGCCACTGAATCTTTTTTTGTTTTTTGTTGAGGGTTTCGGGGTCCTCTTTTACTTTTGTTTTTGATCCCTAACTTTTGCATGGATTGAATTTGCTTGTCAGATCCATCGGGATTGCCTTGATTTTGCCTAAGTCCCCTCTAAGGTGTCTGACTTAGCAGGCTTTGGATGTTTTTTTGGATTTTGTTGGAAGGTTGTGACTGCCATTGCTTGTGGATTCAAGTGCGGATTGGATTAACTGAACACTACCCTGCCCCAGGTTGAGTGTAAAGGTTTGAATATCCGAAGGAAACTACTACTTCTAGGCTCGAAGTGGTTTACTAGGGGTTAACTCCTTATATCTCCAGTGTTTGGGGAATTGAAGCAATGCCTGTACATCATTGACAAGATTCGGTCTGAAAGCATACGATTTGCAATTATGGGTATCTCGCTTTCATCATCCTCCCTCAAATCAAGCTAAACAACAGTGGATAGTGTGAAATGAAAAAATGTGTCAGTGATAAGTGAAAATGAGTGAATACGACATAACTAATTCAAAACATGCATAAACGATACATTAATGAAAAACCAAATACGAATGGCAATTGTTCAAAGCATACAATACTTAAATAAGCAAAGACAAAACATAAGAAATGAGAAATATGAAATGGCAATATGACGGCCTTCTTCGGGGAATGAACTTGACTAGAATCGATCTGCTGTTGGCACTAGTTGACTGGTGGCATCGGATTGTTGATGATATTCGGAGACTTCCCATTGAAGTTGATAGCATCCTTGTTGACCATGTCTTGAATTATGTGCTTGAAAGCCCTGCAGTCCTCAATGGTGTGACCTGGAGCGCCCTTATGAAACTCACAATGAGCATTTGCATCATAATCGGCAGGAATGACAGTTGGAGGAGCCAAATCTCTTGGAACAACAACTTTCTTCTCCATCAACTGAGCAAAGATTTTGGCATATGTCATTGGTAGATGATCAAAGACTCTATCTGGTCTCCATGTTCTCTGCGGACGCTGTGGGCGAGTACCTTGTCGTTGCTGAGTTGCTTGCATCTGCTGTTGCTGAGGAGGATACTAATATCCTTGCTGGTTGTAGGCTTGTTGCTGAGGAGCCTGTTGCCGTGGCATCTGAGCTTGCACTGCTTGAACAACTGGTTGATAAGGCATAGGAGCAACATACGGATACTGATAATAGGGAACTTGATAAGGCATAGGAGGGGGAACTTGTTGAGAAGCTTGCCCTTTCTGCAAAAAGATGGCATTTGTTTCTCCCTCCTTCTTATTGTATCCATTGAAAGGCTTCTTGGTATTGGCCTGGTTGTTAGAACCTCCTGGGATCTTTCCACTCTTCAGCCCTTCTTCAATTCTCTCACCGACAATCACCAAGTCAGAGAATCCAGCAGAGACACTACTGATCAGCTTTTCGTAGTACTGACCTTGCAAGGTACCCATGAAGATGTCGATCAGTTCACGGTCAACCAGAGGTGGGTGCACCCTTGCGGCTAACTTTCTCCATCGTTGCGCGTACTCCTTGAAGGATTCGTTGTCCTTCTGAGTCATACTCTGAAGCTAAGTACGATTCGGAGCAAGATCTGTGTTGTACTTATACTACTTGACAAATGCATCGGCTAGCTCGGCCCAAGTACGCACACTGTTATGTTCTAGCTGCATATACCATTCAAGTGATGCCCCAGACAAACTGTCTTGGAAGCAATGAATCATGACCTTTTCGTCTCTGGCATAGGCAGCCATCTTGCGACAATACATCTTCAAATGAATGTTTGGGCAACTGAGACCTTTGTATTTCGAAAACTCAGGCACCTTGAACTTGGGAGGAATGACAACATCAGGCACCAAGCATAACTCCAAAGCACTGAAGGAATTTGGACTGTGCCCCTCCATGGCTCGGAGTTTCTCGGCTAGATCTCGGCACATCTTCATGGCTTCTGAATCCTGAGCGGCAACAGGACTGGAAATGGGGATAGCAGCATGATAGTTCTAAACGTCGTCATAATGATCCATCCGAGTATCTTCGGTATGGGGAGCTGGGATTTGCACAGCAGTAGGTTGGGCCTACGGGATAGCTCCAATGGTAACTCCGGTTGCTGGGATTGGCTGAGAAGTGGTCCCATCAGCTGCATTATTGAAGTTCAACGGGATCCCATGAGGATTTGGAATTGGAACCAAAGGGATGACAGTAGACCCTTGACCTTGACCATTGTTGTTGATGACAGCAGCGGCTTCACGCTGTTCTTCCTCTCTTCTGGCTGCGAGGATGGCTTCGAGGATCTGGTCGATCTTTCCTTTCATAGAGTCCAACTCTTCCCTGAAGGTAGCTTGCTCCTGTTGAATCTACTCCATCATTCGTCTTGTATTGGCTCTAGTTGCGTACTGGTGTCGAGGACTCAGCTTGATTGACTGGATATGAAGGAAAGAGAAACATGAGAAACTGTTGAAGGAAGGAGAATGCAAGATGCACACCAAATTAGATGCAATGCGAATGATATGCAATGCAAGATGCAAGATCCAGGATCACAGGATCACAAATTCAAGCAATTCTGAGATTAGTCGGGCGAACGGTTCAAGGATCACGGTCACTGCTCGATGAAACCCCCACAGGTAGGATTCTAAAATGGGTAAGTGCCTAGAGTCATAGATATCTTTCAAATATATTACTGCCATGACAAAGCCTCATCATGATGATAATATCCTCAAAAGAATATCCTCTAGGTGAGGTTCTCTTATCTTCCACGCGAGAAAGACTTCTCGGAGGCATCAACTACACAACCATCGACACACGGATTCTAGAAAAGGTTCTCAGAGTCATAGATCGAGGTTGAAAATATTACTGTAAGAAAGTAATACGTTCAAGGGATCTCATCTGATTGGGGCATTCATATTAATTCACAAAGAATTAACACTACCAACCACCATGGATAAAATGGTTAATGGTCCTTGGGATTAACGATCCAGACTCGAAAACATTATTGCTATGGCGAAGACTCACCACAACAACAACATCTCCAAGGAATCTACTCCAAGCGGGGTTTTCGCTTCAACTCAACGTGAAAGACTCCACGCAAGTCTCCACTACACAACCACCATCCTAATCCTAGGGTTATACTCGGACTCGGGTGTAGAGCCGTCTCACAATGTAACCATAAGCAGAACAGCCCAACAATACCACAAGAACAGGTAACCAAGATAAGGATACCAATAAATAAGCGAGAAGAAAATAAAAGACAACAAGCTAACAACTCAAACTAAGATAGGCTCGACTCTCTCTTGCATGGAGCAAAGTCCCCAGCAGAGTCGCCACCTGTCGCACCTCGAAAAATTCGTTTTCGAACATACGACCCTCGTGCAAAAGGCGCGGAAATGCGGTTCGACAGAGTCGCCACCGAACTTTATTTTTCCCGAATGAACGGGAGAGGAAAATATCGAGAAAACCTCATAAACGCGAGGGGAAGGTATTAGCACCCCTCACGTCCGTCGTACTCGACGGGAACCTCTTAATTCGAGTTAATGGATGTTAGCTAAACTTAATTCTTCTCTTCTCACTATTAAATGCTAAAGGATACCATAAAAGGGCTAAAGACACTAAGGGAAAGGGGGTGGTTAGAGGATAGGGTGCTCGCCAAGGATTGGGGCCCTTGTGCCTACGTATGCTCATTCGGACGAGAATGAGAAATCAGAGCGTTGTAGTTCGACTACGGAAAAGGATGGGGGAAAATGGAAGATGGAGGGGATTGTGCTCGCCAAGATCATCGTAATCTTGTGCCTACGTATCTTACATTCAAGAGTGAATGAAGAATCAGAGCGTTCGTAGTTCGTGGGTACGACCATGAAAGAAACGGGTTTGAATTGGATTTGAAGTGGGTATGGATGACGATTACTTGAAGTTTAAGAAAGACTTCTCGGACCCAAGTAATCGGGAGAGCGAACCAAAGACTTGGGACACTCTCTTTTTCATCTTGAAGAATAATGTTATGTTTGAAAGGATAAGGTTGAAATGATGACGATCACTTGAAGCTTAAGAAAGACTTCACAGACCCCAAGTAATCAGGAAAGCAAACCAAAGACTTGGAACACTTTCTTTTTCATCGCAAAAGAGGGTTGTCTGAATTTGAAATGGTGTATAAAAGGATGAGATTGGTCGGATGACGACTACTGGAAGCTTGAGAAAGGCTCCTCGGATCCAAGTAGTTGGGAGAGCAAACCAAAGACTTGGGACATTCTCTTTTTCATCGTAAATGAAGTTGTTTGAAAGGTGAGTGAAAGGATGAGTAATTGAAAGGTGGTTGAATGTTGTCGAGTTTGTTAATATTATTTAAAGGCGTCAATTGCTCACACACGAATAAGATAACTCGCATATAAACAACGGAAAGCAAGCTCAAAGACTTGAACCCAGTCTTTACACCTTGAAAAGAATCGAATAGTTGTTAATTGATTGTTAGTTTGTTACGAAAATCCACTTGACGTTGGATCAAGGGTTTGACTCATTATCGCGTGCAACGCGTGTTGAAAATGAAATTGTTTGAAAAAGAGACCGACTTGACTTACGCATCAAGGGTCGATTTGTAATAGGTTGATGGCGAATGCGTATGAGCACTCGACTTACGGGTTGTTTGAAAGTGGCTCGATAATGAATCGAGAATTAGTTTGAAAATAGTTTGATCCGCTCTAGTCCCTATGGGTGCTCCTAGGAGATAAACTAATAATCAAAGAAATGCGAAACATACATCGGAATAGGGAAGGGATACATGTAAGTTACACGGGGTTGCACGAAATAAAGGGGTCTCATTGTCAGGTAGCCCAAGAGAAAGCCGTGTGTGTGCATTAGTGTCCTAAACTACGCCTTGAGCAAAGTCGGGCACGACTTAAAATTAAGATACCTGCAAATAACCAATGATACAACAGTCCACCAATTTGGCTTTTAGGAGTTTCGATAATTTATTAGGTATTTTCGAATATGGGTGAGTGAGAATGAATAAATATGATAATAATAATATATAATAAGATAAATATGATAATATGAATAATATGAATAAAATAATATGTTAAGATAAATATAACAATAATACGAATAACATGGAAATTAAATTTAATGGTCAATGAATCGAAATAAAATCGGAAGGAAAAAAATGGTCTCAGATCCTTTGTTTCACACCAATAATTTGACGGTTAAACGGTGGAAACTTCTTCATCGACCCAAAAATTTGAAATAAAATAGAAAGTGAAAATATAGATTAATATATTAATAAGAATCCCAAATCAATTAAAAAGCATAAATAAATAAAGTTTTTTTGTAAGAGCAACCAACGGTTCCCTTAAAACAACATAAGTTCACAAAAATAGAAAATAAAAAAAAGATAATAATAATAATAATAATAAAATAATAATAATAATAATAATAATAATAATAATAATAATAATAATAATAATAATAATAATAATAATAATAATAATAAAAAACCAGAAAATACACTTCCATATTTCTAACCCAAAATGGGAAGAAAACCCGGGGTGACCGGCAATGTTCACGGCTCGCTAACCAACACTGAGTCCTTCTCTTCTTAGAACAACACAAAACGACACCAGCAACAAGCTAAATCGAACGGAGAACAAGTTCTCCGGATTCACAACCTTAGCGAGCGACTTGGTCCTTGCTCCCTCGTTTCTGACTTTGCCGGTATCCATGTTGCTCGAGTTCGCTCCCTCTCCGCGATTCACTCACACCATGTCCAGGTTTGATTTGTATTTGATTTGTTTGGGTTTCGGATTTCAATTTCTCTCTTTATTATATTTTTAATCTGTTTTTGTTGTGGGTTTTGGAGGTTGAAGAAAGAGGAATCGACTTGTTGGTGGAAGGGGATTGAAGACGTTTGAAGTTGAAGAAAATGAGTTTGGAGAGTGGTTTAGAGTTAGGTTCAGAAATGGTTGTTGAGCTGTGGAAGAAGGAAAATATGGGTTTGGTTATAGTGAAGGGTTTTATGAATAGAACACAATGAAGACAGTGGGGTTGGGTTCATTTTTTCCTATTTGGGTTTAACATTGTTTGGCTGAAGGATTTGTCATTTTGATTGGTGAAACAACATTGAAGGGTGGAAGATTGAAAGGTAGAGTTTTTTATAGCAGAGATTATGAAGCTGTGATTCGAAGGGGTTTAGGGTTTTGAAGGATTGTTGAAGGAGAAGGTAAGAGACTTGAGAATATGGAAGGGTTTTGGAGATTTGAAGTTGAGGGAGAGCTTTTCTATCAAAAACTGGAGAACTAATGAAGTGAGATTGAAGTTCTGATATGAAGGTGTTTTGAATTTTTTTTTTGGAGCTTTTTCAAAGTCGTGTTTTCTCTTTGAGAGTTGATGGAGAAAAAAAAGAATCAGGTCCCCATACGATCTCCCCCCTCCCTCTTTTTAAGATTTTTTTTTCAAAACTGCACTATTGTTGATGTCAATCCATTTTCAGGTACAGGATACATTGGTTAACCAGCTCTTGGCAGAGTGTATGTGAAGAGCCTTTTTTACCACTTTGGTGCAAGGTCTTCTAGGCACAGGTTTTGGAGGTATATGCACAGGGTATGCAGCATAGCTGTATGGGTTTACAGAGTTGGTTTTGCAGAGTGTAGCAGCTGTTATATTAACACAGTTTTTTTACTCTTCACTCTTTTCTTGTCTTTTTCAGTCTGCTGTGGGCCAATATTTACTGATGCCTTGGGTTGGCATCTCTTCCTTTTTGGCTTCTTGTGTTGCTGCTGTGTTGAAGACATTCTCTGTTTCGTAGGTTGTGGATATGTGTTGTGGGGTTTTATTGTTTTGCAGGTTTTGGTTGGTGGTTCAGGCATGATGGTACAAGATATGTTGCTGTGAAGGGTGTTTTATTTGAAAATTTATGGGGACCTATTTGCAGGTGGTAAAGTTGTCGCGGCAGCAGGGGTTTGTCCGTTTATGCTGGTGGTTTTGAACATTGCTTTTTTATTCTATTGTAACTGCAGCTCAAAGTGGTATGCACATGAAAGCTTGGTGGGCTGAAGTGGTGCGTGTATGGTTGTGCTGTTAATTTTTAGTATTGGTTTCAATTCATTGTGAATTTCGTTGTTGTCATGTTGAGTAATGGTTTACTTATGTTGCAGGGTATTATGGATGTTATGAAACGGCAAACGGGAGTGTACGGTTGTAGGACGGCACAAGTTGGAGGCTGCATAATTTGTTACAGCATGATGGTGGTGGTCATTTTTCACAGCTGGTGAATTGTTCTACCTTTCTGCTTTGTGATAACGCTGAATGTACGGTTTTGAATTGTGTTATGTAGCAGGTTTTCTGTACGTGGTGGTTTACCAATGTTGTCCTTTTTTGATGTTATGTGTGACCCGTGTCCAGAATTTGTCTACATGCCGCAGGTTTGTGGGGTTTGCATCGTACGGTTTGTGCAGGGGCGAATGACCAAAGGCATGTGCTATTGTTTCTACTTATGCGTGATGTTTTGGCTTCAAGATCTGTTCTTCTCTTTTTCTCTTTGTTGTGTATAGGACGCAATGATCTTTACAAATCCATATGGTTGCCGCTTCATGATCGTTATGCTGCCTTTTTATTTGTTGTGCCTATTGTGAAGGTCTCTTTAGCAATTGAAGGCTGAGATGTGGTCGTACGTATTTGCAAGCAGGTCATGTAGAGGTAATGGAATATTAGGATTAATGTACAAGTTTTGTGTGGGGTCTAATGTGTAGTGTTGGTTTGTTTTCACTTGTAGGTTGTGTAGCAGAGTTTTGGTGCAGGTAGTACAATTATGTCGCAGCTAGGCGTGATGGTATGGTTTCAAATGCTGTTTTTTTCTCTCATGAATACGTGGCCTTTTGAAAGGTTGAAGGTCTTTCCCTTGTGGCAGCGACTGATGGCAAGTAGCATGGGTCTTATGGCTCTTTTTTTTTACAACTCTTTCCTTTTGTGTATGGTAGGCCCCCTTTTTTTAAAAAAAATGAATTATGTAAAACAAAAATGTAATTGGAAATTGGATTCTAATGATGATTTTTGTTTTTATTTATGGAACCTCACCATTTTTGTGCAAATGGGCTCATAACTGTGGGATTTTGTAATGGGCTTGGAACTTGAAATAATATTTGGATTGTGAATGGACTTTGAAACCAGTTTTACACCTCACTCATAAACAAAACTTGGAAATCGCCATAAGATCATGATAACCAAACTCAAAGTTCTTGACTTAAAATGATGAAAACTTGACATCCCGCGAGAACCAAACAAAATTATTGACTTGAAATAATTGCCACTTGAGTTAACCTTGAGAAGTAGAATTGACCATGAATTAATCTTGAATTATCCTAAATTGGGAACGGACTAGAGCCTTGAATTAATAAATCAATCTGGATTTGGCCATTTGAATATCAACAAACCAAAGTCTCTAATATAAAACTCCTTGAGCCAGAACATGCCTTAAAATCAGAGAACCATGATTAAACTTTAATTGAAGAATAAACTTGATCCTGTTGATTATCGACAATAAAACATTTGATTAACCACAGTCCTAACAACTGACCCACATACAGATGATTTGGGGTACAGAAACCCTGATTGAAAACTCATGAAACAATCTCTTGACTGACTAACCAATTTAAGTCAAAAACCACTGAATAATACTCATCACTTGCCCGAGTCACCTTACATAACCCTGAACCACAAGCAAAGATATCCTCCTCTTTTTTTTCTAGATATAGTTAGTGAATGGATGCACAGGTGAAGGTATATACTGGTAGGACAAATTTGGGGTATGACAAAGACCTAAAGATAGTTTCTAAGCTTGCTCGCAAAGACATCGCGTCCTCTGCCTACGTATCCTTACTAGGATAGAATCAGAGCAATCGTAGTTCGCCGCACTAGGGTTGAAGAACACTTGATTATTATCAAGGTTCAAAGGGGAACAAACATATCCATGCTTGTGTAGAGTTTCACAAAACTCTCTAGATCTATGTTGAACTCTCAAGAAAGGGAAGTAAGTAATCATATCCATGATTCTTACATAGAGTTAACCAAACTCTATCCTAAAGTTCTACGTTGTGAGACAATTTGGTTCTATCCAGACCAAAAGGTGGGAGAAAGGGGGAAGGTTGCTCGTCAAGATATCGCATCTTGTGCCTACGTATTCTCATTGTCCAATGAGAAATCAGAGCGGTCGTAGTTCGGGCACGAACTACAGAATAAGGATCTATTGGTTCTTTCCAGACCTATGGGTTTAAGTCCTTATTGGTTCTATCCAGACCTAATAGGGGGGATGTTCTATCCAGACCTATGCTTGTATGAGCTATCTATGACCCAAGGATCCAAACAAGCATGCATATTACAATAAGCAAGGATTAAATGGATACAAATGGTTACAACCAAGCATGCATGCATATCACAATAAGCAAAGATCAAATAGATACAAATGGTTACAACCAAGAATCATATATCTTAAAAAAGATGAAGGTAACAACCCCAAAAGAGACATATTAACAAACATGGAAACAATAATCATGCAAGTAAGTCATAACTTAAGATGATCATATTATAAGTTCAAATGTAACAACATTTAGGCATTGATGACAATCAAATACGAAAAGAATGTAAGACATGTTACAACAACTTAAGTTCAAAATTTAGGAAGAGAACAAAAAATTCATGGTGACAACCAAAGGAAGATAAACCTAACATGTTAACTAACACATAGGAAACATATACCAATAAATCTTAAGTAGAGCTTGGTATAAAGAAAAATCCAAACACGACACAAGGTAGCGGCCTAAGAATGAAACAACTAGCAAGTAGGCAACAGGGCATTGTAAAAACAAGCAATTTGGAATTTTAATCTATTAAATGAAAATAGACATTACAATGAAAAAGTTACAAAAAGAACGGATTAAAAAAGATAAGGCATGAGAAAGTTACAAATTTTTGAAGTTTCAAGCAAATAACAAATAAAATCATGTAAATAAAAAGAGAAAAGGGAAAGGGTGGGAGTTGAACCCACGCCCTTTGATTTACAAACACAACACTCATCCACTAAGGCACTAGGCGCGCGCTGGTAAGGGATGGAAAAGAAGAAGGAAAAGATTAAACATGACAATGAAAATAAAAATGCCAAAAGAGTTGATCACCAAGGATCGAACTCAGGTCAGGCATGTGAAAGGTACAAAGTGCGCAAGTGTCTTACCACTGGGGTGGCTATACATGCAAGTATTAAGCCACCCCCATAAATAGATAACACTAGATATGATGGATATTCTGGGCAACAAACAAACCAACCAAACCAAAAACGCGAAGAGTCCAAACTTGATCAAAACTCAATCTTTTTTTGTGAAATTTTAGTCAAACATGACTGTTTTTAAACAAGGATTATGATGGTATTAACAAAATTGTGAAATGATGCTTCTAACAAGAAACACGATTAAAGATGCATTGATCAAATGAGTTGCATAATGGAAACTACCACCAATTCTGAGTTCATACATATCATAAAGGCATTGCACACAAGTCACAAATGTGATAACAGAGGGATTAAACATTTAGGGCTCAAGCATAGATCAAAAGAATTGCAAGTGACACATGAATTGCAAATGTAGCATGATAATGAAGCAAACTATCAAAACAGATGGAAGATGAAAAATTTCAGTTCAATACATATGTATGGCCTACCAGTTTTTAAACATGTCAACTGATGTGTTTAAAGTTTACAAGCCAAACACCAATGCTCTGGCAGAAGAAAGAATCAAGATGCAGACATGACAGCAAATGGAAAATTAAAGCAGCAAGCCAAACATGGATGCATACCAAAGCTTGATAAAACAGAGCAAGAAAATCAAGAGGCCTTCACCAACATACTTGAAGTGCAATGAGAAACAAGCATATAACAATCACAATGTCAAACTCAAACACAAAAACACAACTGTCCTGCCATACCAAGTGAGATTTAAAAAAAAAACAAGTTGAAGGCTATATCCTGGAATAAGCATAATCAGTTTGAATAGGCCTCACACACAAACTCAAATCATGATATAAAGTGTGTCTACACTTCAAAATTAGTCACAAACAACATAGAGATGAAAGTCACATACCAACTACTCAGTTAGGCATGAAAATGCATAAATTGAAACCAAACATGATTGGAAAAGATTGAGATAAAAAAGACACCACACACAAGTCTCAAATACATTAATGAATGATTCTAGCACTTAAGATTGGTCATGAAATGCATACAACAAAAAAAGGTTCTCAAACTGCAATTGTAACACATAGGTGAGGCAGACTGTCAAGCAGAGAGGTATAACATACACAAATATATTTGGCTCATGTACATACAAATCCTAAACACTATCTAGAGGTAATAATGCTCATGGAATGATTCAAATCAACACAAATAGCATGATAAAGTGTACAATTGTGGTTTCAAAGTAGTTTTGGCAACAATGTGGTTACAAACTGGTCAAGTAGAAAGTAGGTGGTCTCATGTTATAAACATAGCACATACACATCATAACTATAGAAATGAATGAGTTTCAACTCAGAAAACAAGCATTGTGCATTTGGAGCAAGATTTGGTATAGTCATGGCATGACTTTAGCTTGAAAAAGCAATTTGAAAGTGACAAGAGAAAACAAGTGTCCACAGAGCATACCAGACACATACACACCTCACAAAAGTAAAAAAGAGACAGATCATGCTTAGAAATTAAGACTTATGCAAACAGAAATGGATTTAGCATGTTGATGGTAAATGAAGAAAAAGCTGTCTTGAGACAAACTTGGTACAAAAGGGCATTTTGCAAGGCAATGAGATTCATGCTAAACTAATACATAAACACATCAACAATATGCTAAAATATGAGATTATGCTCAAGAAACAGATCAAATCATCACCAATCAAACTATGGCACACTGGTTGTAAAACAATGCAAAATTGTCAACATTTCAAAAGCAAGTATGATCTATCAAGACAGTTGAGGCAATTAGGCATCATATACAAGTTTCAAACATGTAGAACGAAGATTTTATACACATGGATCAAGTAGAAACAAGTTGAAATAGAATATGATATGCTGCTGGTACCAATGAGGTTTTGAAAAATGCAAGTTTGGAATGAAAAGTTATTTTGAGAAAGCAAGGGCAGTTTGATCAAACAAGTACAACATACAATCTCAAAACATGTTAAATGATGTTTCCATATACAAAGATCATACACAGGCTGCATAGAATGAGAAATGACATGTTGGTCCAAAGCATTTGACAGCAAAACACATAAAAACTCAAAACTGTCCTCAACAACCAAACCTTAAGTTCTCATCATTTTAACAAGCTCAACTAGACAAACCAGATCATACAAACACAAATCAATAGTTTAGAACACTTAAAACACAACATGGTAAGCATAAGCCTCTTAACACCAAACTCATGGTAATAATAAAGCAAAATGACACAAAAATAATACAAGTGTGAAAACAAGAGCCACACTAGATTCAAACATGATCTAGGGGCAGGGGGACCCCCTTCTATACCCCCAAATAAATGCATATACAAATTTATCAGAGTGAAAATTTTAGAATAAGGTATAAAGGAAGAATGTAACAATTTCACCAATGAAACACTTTAACATTTGCTCCATAAAATATGTAACATTTTCATGGTTTTAGAAATCACACTTCAACATTTAAATTTAAGCGGAAGATAAAATAATTTAATCATTTCCAAAATATTAATTCACATACACATAAGATATCCAGATTAATACATCATGTCAGGTAATTACAAAACTACATCAGCTGATACATCGCAATGTATCACAAAAGAATAACTATACTAGTCTAACTACCCGGTGTTACATATCAGAGCAGCCGACTCAAAAGAATGAAGATAACTTCACAAAAAAAAGACTCCAGCATCCTAATCTGCAATGCCTCGTAGAGCATTATAAAACAGCAGAAGGGTGAGAAATATAACCATAATAATCAAAGAATAAGATTATATATATATAGGTAATCATATAATTCAACTCCATATTTCTCACCACAATTCACCCTCTTAGTCATATATATTTACCACACATATATAGATAACATGGATATTCACAAAGCATTCCTACATCATGCATACACTCACATTTCCACAATCTTATCATTCACACATAAGCATCTCTTCATGCATATGTCATATATCAATGTGACTCAACAACTCAATGCAACTCATGCAATGCGGTACCAACTCTCGTTATCATTTTTTGGTTTTTACATTAAACCGGGTCCACTCTTCTAGACCGATAACAACAAAGGCCCGTCCTCTAAGCCTTCAAACCAACTCTTCTAGGTTTGGGACAAGCCACTAGTTTCCACGAAACTAACAAACATTGCCTCTTGACTAAATGATGCATATGCAATCAACCACAACAATGCACTTAAGACCGTTCTCGCATCTTAATCTCATGCATTTAATAATTCATCTCTTCAAGAATTACACAAGGATTGCACATACAACATATATCACAACAATCAAGGTATTCACGTCACAATACCAATCATACAATTACAAGTTATGCACACATATTCATAATGTTTTCATGCATACTCATCACATAATTGTATACACATTAAGCATTCATAAGTTCATTAAATAATACACACATATTCACCTATTATGTTCACATGTATTTATACTTGATGCAATTAACATTCAAATCACCATTCTAGGATTCACGCCCGTAGGCTACCCACAACACATATCATCACAATAGATCACATACATACTCACAATGTAGAGGTATTAGTCTATGTGAAACAACTAAATCATCAACACATAGAAACCACAGCAAAGAAAAGATGCTGTCAAATTTGCCCATATTCGCCTGGCGAGGCCCCGCAGCGAACCTTTGCTGGACCTTCGCCTGGCGAGACTCCCCAGCGAGCCAAAGCCAGTAGCTACTGACTTTGTTCGCCACCATTTGCCAGCACCTTTGCTAACCAACCTTCGCCTGGCGAACTCGCCAGCGAAGTCCACTGGGACTTAATCATAATTATTCGCCAGCGTTCGCTAGGCTTCGCCCGACGAAGCTTCGTCTTCGCTCGCCTGGCAAGAGTCAGCGAACCTGCGCAGAACAGAATTTTGTTCTGTCTTCTCCTTCTCAACCCACCACCAACCAACTCCTAAACATCAAAACCAGCTCAAACAACATCACTACTGTTGCACCCCAAAATTTGACCAACATTTATTTATCCATCAAGTGTTTGAAAGTTGATACCTTCATCAGAAAGTTCAAGAGATCCTCAGAGGAATTGGTTGAAACCAGAGTTGTGTGCTGCTCAACTTGAGATTTGTGGGAGCTCCTCAGATGGTTCTGAAACTTTTAGAATGAATTTGAAGCTTTGAGAAAGTTTATGAGATGTCTTGATAGCCATCATGAAGCCCAGAGAGGTCATTATGCAAGAATTCAAAAGATCCAACCATGAATGGTAGAATTAGGGTTTGAACTGGGTCAACCCTGAGATAACTGAAGATTTAGGGAAGGTTGAGACCTAATCCAAGGGCCATGAGATCATGGAATGATGTATTGAGATACTATAAGGTTGATTCCTAGACCAACTCATCATGACTGAGGAGTTTGAGAAGTTTAGAGTTAGGGTTTCCAAGGATTGTCAGTGAAAAAACCCTAATTTGGTCCCTATCTTCCAGGAAGTTTTATCTCAAGATGTGATTGATATCTCATCTTACCCATAACATGAATGTTGTAGAGCTTGTTCTTAGCTTTGATTTGAGTGGTAGAAGTCCTTGATAGGAGTTCCAGAGCTCAAGTTATGGTTTTGACAAATTACAGGTCAGCTGAGGTGTGTGAATCTGGGTCCTTGAAAGTCACCCAACTTGCAGACAACCTTTGCCCTAGTAGTATGATTCCTATGATTCCTTGGTCAACATGAATGTTTAAGAGCATCTTCTTAGCTTTCTAGAGAGTACTAGAAGTCCTTGATAGGATTTGTAGAGCTCAACTTATGGTTTGAACAAGACAGGGGTATTTTGGTCATTTGGAAGTTATAGGTCATTTTAAGAAAAGGCCATATCTCCTATTTCCAAGCCTCAAATGGAAAAACTCAAAACATCAAAGTTGTTCAAAATGGGATTTTAAGCCTATAAAAGAGGTCATGAGTTATTGAAAAAACTTGTAGCAAGGATTTACAAGATTGGGTAAAAATGACCTAAAAATGACTTATAAAGTAAATGGATCCAAGTTGGAATTTGGTTTGGGAGATCCACAAATCCAAAATAGGTCATCCAATATGTCATTTTGACTCCAAAAATTATTTTAAAAACAATGGTTCAAGTATAATTTTGATTTGAGGTCTCAAAATTGGAGTTGCTTTGTAATTTTCATTCTTGCATAATAGGGCAACTTGAGAAACTTCACATAAAGCAAAGGCAAGGCTTGTTTTCCACACATTCCTTCTCAATATCTCTTGTAAGGAGATTTTAAAGCAAAATGGCAAGGCTTGGCACATGAGATATGAGATAATCCAATGTATCACTTCATGAGAAGTTCCATAACATTCTAGCTATTTCCATGAGTTTCTAGATTATTCCATTGGTTGTTATAAAAAGAATGAATCACCATGAGGAAAAGGTTGGTAAAAGTTGCTGAGTCCATTGGAGAGAGTGAGAGAGAAAGTGCCATTTCAAGATTTCTTCAAAATCAAGCAAGCTTCCATTTCTTCATCTACAAGCCTCATTCATCTCAATCCTTGCAAACAGAAAGGTATCCACCATTGGGGGAGCATTTGGAGAAGATTTCAAGTGCCAAATCGAGCCCTAGCATCACTCACCATTGATTCTTAACAGGTTGGTAACTTGCTCCATAGGTCCCTATTTAGGTGCATTCTGTTAGAATTCTAGGTGGAAAGATAGCATGTTAGGTTAGTTGATGATGTTCTGAGAAGTAGAGAGCTTGGCATAAGGTTTCATGGCAGGTCACGATTTTTTCAAGATTGTACAACAAGCTGTATACTGAGTTTTAATGGATATGATATAGTGTAGTTTGGTTAGGGTAACATGTAGAACAAATTTGGATCATTAGATTGAAGTTCTATCAAGGTTGATAACAGAGAATTGTGGTGGGACCCTAATGTTCATGCTTTCTGTTAGAGTGATACAATAGGTTTCAGTAAAAATCATGGTTATCATCGTGTTCTTGGTGATTAGTAGAGCATCTTTGCTCTTGGGAGTTTTGACTTTCATCGCGCATGGAAGGAGAACGAAGGAGTTGAAACTCGGGCATGGAGTTAGGGTTTCTGAAAACCCTAGCGTGTGTTTGGAGAAGATGGGTTCTCTACTGTTGGATCACCCTGGCTTAATTGACTCATTAGTCTGATCGCACGGTTCCAATTGAATCTCAGAAGCGGAGGGAAATTCCAATACCAAAACGCAGCGTTTGGTTTAATGAGGAGTTCTGGGCTTAATGGAAAGTTGATATTCACACCCTACCCAGAGGCCCAATCCAGAAATGAACTGAAAATGCATGCTATTTGCACCGTATCCATTATAATATTCTGGTGATTTTTCTTTTAATTTTCTGACGCGCATGGGCTTAACCAATTTAATATTCGCACCCCTGGTTCCTGGGCCCATCATGGATAATAACTGAGCGTGTTTACTTTTCTCACCCCCATCCCATTTCTCTTATAATTTCTCATTTAATTTCTTTTAATATTCTTGCATATTAAAAAATTCATATAAAATTTAAAAATGATTATTTTTCACTCCTTGTTTTTTTCACATATTCATAATTCTGTCTAGAAAAATGTAAATAAATAAAATTCCATTTTATTTTTCTATTAATATTTTTTAGCATATTATTCATGTAAATAGCTTTTTAAGTGATTTTAGTTGATACTCAATTTTGTATAATTTCTTTTAGGACTTTCCCTTAGGATTTTTGAGCCATTCTTTTTGGCATAGTTAGGTATTGAATCATAGTTCATATAGGATTTAATTCAAAATTTGTAGATTAAAATTTGATTAGTTTGTTAAGTATAGTCTTAGTGTACTCAAATTAGGGTTTTAGGTTGCATAAGTAGATTTGAACAATTTTGTTTTAGGGTTTATAGGTCAAATTAGTGTATGGGGAATATATGGGTTAAGGGTAAGTATGTATAGAGTCCCCTAGAATTTTCCTAGAATATTATATGGTATGTTAGTATTTTTAATTGATTTTTGAATGTATGGTTAGTATGTGTGTTGCTTAAAGGCATAGTTTGTATTGTTTTGTTTTCTTTTCTTCTCCTTTGAGTGTGTGAACTTTGAAGATTGAGTTGAAGACCTTGTGGATCATCGTTGAAGACTTTGAAGACCTTGCAGAGGAGCTTAGTTTTAGATTTTGTTTGTTCTGTTTATAGGATCATAAGTACATAGGTAGAGCCTTAGATAGAATACTTCCATTCAGTAAACAAGGAGTGTCTTGTTCACCTCCTTCCTTCTCCATGACATAAAGTCCCCTAAGGGTGTTCACCTCTCTCCTTTGGAGGGATTAGTGACCTTGCCCCCTGAGGTAGAACTTTGAGAGAGCCTTCTTTTTTGATGTTAAGTCCTCAATGGCATCCTTTGGAAGTCAGGGAGCACTTTAACATCCTCACCTCATCTTGTTGACTGAATCTTGTTTGATGGAGCATTTGGGTTGTTGAATATAGCAACGAAGAGCATTGAAGATTTGATTGAAGACCTAAAAGCCATTGGAGATAGAATCTGAAGCTTTGAAGAGGTTGATTCCTTGAAGATTGTTGAAGTCTGAAGACTTTGTGAAGATTAAGTTGATACTTGAAGATTCCTGAAGATAGTGAAGCCTGAAGGTGGAGCTGATCAAAGAAGCTGTAGCTTAGGGGAGAAGATGAGTTGATACTCATGTTGTTGGGTTGAAACTTGGAAAGCAAGTGATCTCTGAAGTCTGAAGACTGAGTAGCTGCTGGAGAAGCTGAGGCTTTCTTCTGTTTTTCTTTGCTGTATTGTTTGTTTTGCTTGAATTGTCTGTTGCATTAGAGTAAGTCCATCTAGAATAAGTTCAGCCTAGGAGCATGATTGCATTAGAGGTTGAGTTGCTCCCTCTGCTTGTATTGTTATTGCGTGGCTTTGCTTGCGGGTATTCAGTAGAGCCCAGCTCCCTTGCCCATGTGTTTATTTTGCTTGATGGCATTTCATTTCTTTTATCTGTATGATTGCAGTTTACTGTTATTGCTTGATAGTATGTTGTTTATTTTTCAGTATGATTACTGTTATTTCATGACTGGCTTGAGGTCGAGACGAGCTTGTGGAGGCTGAAGCCCCACACACATTTCCTCCCTCACTTGCATTGCATGCATTTTACTGTTAAGCTGATGCCTTGTCTGTTTTGGTGTATCATTGACATGATCCCTTAGGACTCTCATTTCCTTTGATAAGGATTTGATGATAGACTTTTAGGTTGAAACCTATGCATGATAACTTCTAGGAGTTCCCTGTTCAAACCTCAACCATAGGATGAATCCATGGCATGATAACAGTAGGACTTGATAGTCTCCCTCCTAGTTGGGCCTGTTCTCTTCTCATCTCAAAGCAGTTTAAGATACAGTAATCATGAATGATTTCTTTCGTACGTTACGAGCCTTAAGCTATCTGAGAAAAGATTGTGGGAGAGCTTCTTTTCCACAATCTGGATGTTTAGTATGGCACCCTTTGGGTGACATGCGACGCATTCACTCTCAGGTCATAGTCTCTAGTGCGGTTGAAATCGCAAACACAATAAAAAACACTTCTTTCAGGAGATAACCCGTAGTTTCCCGAACTACGTGAGCTCTGATCTCTCATGCCTGTTGAGAGTACGTAGGCACAAGATGGCGATGTCTTGGCGAGCTACCTTCCCCCATATCCCTTCATAGGCCGAACTACGTTGACTCTGATTTCTCCTTCTCTGATGAGAATACGTAGGCATAAAGTGTGACGCTTTGCCGAGTCATTTTTCTTTTCTTTTTCAGCCAGCCTTGATAGGTAGATAGATTATAACCAACCCGTCCAAGTAAACAAACAAGCGTGGATCCCGTCGAGTACGACGGACGTGAGGGGTGCTAATACCTTCCCCTTGCGTAACCGACTCCCGAACCCAGACAATGGCTGCGATGACCTTGTCTTACCCTTTTTTCGTCAGGTTTTTCCAATCGTTTCCTTTCCCGCTCTGAGGGATAAATAACGAAAGGTGGCGACTCTTCTGTCATGCCGACACCTTATTTTCGCACAAGCGACAACTACATGTTACCCGACTATTCTACGACATTATTACTCAATTCCAACCGATTAAATCACAGTTCTACCGATTATTCCAACTTTTGCCCTAAATGGAAAAGGATGGAAACTACACAAAATCCCAACCCAACATATATCATATCATGCAATGATCAAATAGAAACATTTCTCACCCTTACCTCGATTAATCGGAGCTTTGATGTTGGTTCTTGATGATTTTCCACTTTTCCTCTTCTTCTCCTCTCTTTCTCTTCTTCTTTCTTTCCAAATGTTTCTCTCTAACATTCTTTTCTTTTCCTTCCCTATTAAATATTTCCTTTATTTTCCTTCCTTCCAATTTCCTTCTCAATTCTCTATTAATTCCAATTAATAAAAATTAATTTCCTACATTAATAAAAATCCCACTAAATCAATTAATTACTATAATTAATTATTTAATGAAATTCGGGCTGTTACAACCCTCCCCCACTTTAGGAATTTTCGTCCTCGAAAATGTTACCTGGTTCAAACAGTTCTGGATAAGACTCTTTCATCTGGATCTCAAGCTCCCAAGTAACGTTTCCACCAGCCGGTCCTCCCCAAGCGACCTTCACTAAAGCAATCTCTTTACCTCGAAGATGCTTCAATTTCCGATCCTCTATCCGCATAGGTGATGCCTCCATATTCAGGTTATCTCTCACCTGCACATCATCTAATTGGACTACATGAGACGGATCCGCAATGTATTTCCTCAACTGAGATACATGGAATATGTCATGAAGATTAGCAAGCGACGGTGGTAAAGCCACACGATAGGCCACTTCTCCTATCCTCTGCAAAATCTGATAAGGACCAATGAAACACGGCGACAACTTGCGCGACTTCAATGCCCTACCAACACCAGTCGTTGGAGTAACCCGAAGAAACACATGATCTCCATCTTAAAATTCAAGTGCCTTCCTCCTTTTGTCATAATAACTCTTCTGACGACTCTGACCAACTCTCATCTTCTCTTGAATCATCTTGATCTTATCAGTAGTCTGTTGAACTAACTCAGGTCCAACAACAGAACTCTCTCCGGACTCATACCAACACAGTGGCTTCCTACATCACCTACCATACAATGCTTCGAACGGTGCCATAACGATACTCGAATGAAAACTGTTGTTGTAGGTAAACTCAATCAAAGGCAAGTAGCTATCCCAAGCTCCTCCTTTTTCCAATACACAAGCTCTCAAAATATCTTCAAGCGACTGAATCGTCCTCTTCGTCTGACCATCTGTCTGAGGATGATACGCTGAACTCAAACGCAACTTAGTACCCAAAGCACTCTGCAAGCTCTCCTAAAACCTCGAAGTGAACCTCGGATCTCTATCCGAAACAATACTCGACGGAATACCATGCAAACACACAATCCTCTCAATATACAATTTAGCCAACTTCTCCAACGGGTAATCCACACGCATAGGGATAAAGTGAGCAGATTTAGTCAATCTATCCACGATAACACAAATGGCTTCAAAATTACTCGGCGTCCTCGGCAAACCCGATACAAAATCCATGGAGATACTATCCCATTTCCACTCAGGAATAAACAACGGCTTCATCAAACCCGATGGCTTCTGATGCTCAATCTTTGACTTCTGGCAAGTCAAACAAGAATACACAAATTCCGCAATATCCTTCTTCATACTAGGCCACCAAAACACTTTCCTCAAATCCTGATACATCTTAGTAGCGCCCGAATGAATACTCAATCCGCTACGATGTCCTTCCTCAAGTGTTGCACCCCAAAATTTGACCAACATTTATTTACTCATTAAGTATTTGAAAGTTGATACCTTCATTAGGAAGTTCAAGAGATCCCCAGAGGAATTGGGTGAAATCAAGGATATGTGACTTATAGCCTGAGAGTTGTGGGAACTCCTTAGAGGATTCAGAGACTTTGAGGTTGAACTTGGAGCTTTGAGAAAGCCTATGAGATGTCTTGATAGCCATCATGAAGCCCAGAGAGGTCATTATGCAAGAATTCAGAAGATTCAACCATGAATGGTAGAATTAGGGTTTTGACTGGGTCAACCCTAGATCAGCTGAAGATTTGGAGAAGGTTGAGACCTAATACAAGGGCCATGAGACCATGGAATGATGTATGGAGATGTTATAAAGATGATTCCTAGCCCAACTCATCATGATTGAGGAGTTTGAGAAGTTTTGAGTTAGGGTTCCCGAGGATTGTCAGTGAAAAAACCCTAATTTGATCCATATCTTCCAGGCAGTTTTAGCTCAAGATGTGATTGATATATCATCTTCCCCACAACATGGATGTTGTAGAGCTTGTTCATAGCTTTAATTTGAGTGGTAGAAGTCCTTGATAGGAGTTGCAGAGCTCAAGTTATGGTTTTGACAAATTACAGGTCAGCTGAGGTGTGTGAATCTGGGTCCTTGAAAGTCACCCAACTTGCAGACAACGTTTGCCCTAGTAGGATGATTCCTATGATCTCTTGGTAAACATGAATGTTGAAGGTCATCTTCTTAGCTTTCTAGAGAGTACTAGAAGTCCTTTATAGGATTTGTAGAACTCAACTTATGGTTTGAGCAAGACAGGGGTATTTTGGTCATTTGGCAGTTATAGGTCATTTTAAGCAAAGGCCATATCTCCTATTTCCAAGCCTCAAATGGAAAAACTCAAAACATGAAAGTTGTTCAAAATTGTATTTTAAGTCTAGAAAAGTGGTCATGAGTTATTGAAAAAGCTTTTAGCAAGGATTTACAAGATTGGGTAAAAATGACCTAAAAATGGCTTATAAGTTTAAAAAGTTGAAGTTGGAAATTGGTTTAGGAGATGTACAAATCCAAAATGGGTCATCCAATATGTCATTTTGACTCCAAACAATGTTTTAAAAACAATGGTTCAAGTATAATTTTGATTTGAAGCATAGAAATGGGGGTTACTTTGTAATTCTCATTCTTGCATAATAAGGCAACTTGATAAAGCTTCACCAAAGGCAAGGAAGTGCATGTTTTTCACTCATTCTTTCTCAATATCTCTTGTAAGGAGATTTTAAAGTCAATTTGGCAAGCCTAAGGCATGAGATAATGGATATCCAATGTATCATTTCATGAGAAGTTCTAAAACTTTCTAACACCTTCCACAAGTTTCTAGATGTATCTAGATCATTCTTTTGATTGCTATAAGAAGGGTGAATCACAAAGAGGCCAGGGTTGGTGATAATTGTTGGTGAGTGGTGAGATTAGAGTGTGAAAAAGTGAGATTCTTCCATTTGCAATTTCACATCAAACCTTCATTCTCTACCATTTCCATCCTTTTCTTCTCCACAAACATATTCTTCTGGTCCTTGTGATTACTTGCATGCTGAGATAGAGGAGGATCCATGGAAGTTTGAAGCTGTTTTGAGGAATTTGCAAGAAGAGCATATTGGGATCAAACACAAGATTCAAGCAGTGTTCATCCATCTTTTTGCATACAGAATTCATATTTGCCATTGAGGATCAATCAGGGAAGCTTGCAGGCACTGAATTGGAGAGAAACCATATCCACCATTAAAACTTGACAGGTTGGTGATTTCAATCGTATCACCTTGTTTATATGCATTTCACCATAGTTTTAGGTTTAGACTGGTTAGGTTAAGGTAGAAGACTATATTCTGAGAGTTTGAGAGGGATTCATGAGGTTTCGTGGCAGGGTACAAATTCTTGCAAGATTGTTAATGAGCTGTGTAGGATGTATTAATGGATATGGTATTGTGTAGTCTGGTTAGGGAAACATGTAGAACAATTCTGGATCATTAGTTTGAAGTTCCATTAAGATTGATATCAGAGGGAAATGGTGGAGCCATGATGATGGAGCTTTCTGTTGGCACGATCCAAGAGGTTTCAGGGACAACTATTGGTATCATTGTATTCAGGGTGATTGGTAGACCAAGTTTGCTTTTGGAATTTCTTGATTTCATCCAGCCATCAGTGAGAACGAGCTTGAAGAAGATCCTTGCATGGGGTTAGGGTTGCTGCAAACCCTAGGGTTCATTTGGGGACGATGAAGTCCCACCGTTGGATGATCCCTAATGCTTGACCAATTCAGTCCATCGCACGGCCACGATTCAAACTGGTAAGTGGAGGGAAGACTCACAACAAAATGCTGCGTATCACTAATTCAAACGCGCCGTTTTGATTAGTGGATAAACATGGGCCTCAACAATTGTTTCTATCCACACCTCCCATATTCCTGGCCCAATCAGAATGAACTGGGGCGCCCTACTTTTGACACCCCCTCCCCTTTATTTCTTATATTCTTTTATTTTATTTTCTTTTAATTTTCTAGCATATTTAAAAAATCATAAAAAATCCAAAAATCAATATTTTTCATTTCCTCTTTTTTCCACATATTCATGATTTTGTATAGAAAATTAATAAAAATAAAAATTCCATTTTATTTTTAGTTTAGTATTTTTAGCATATTATTTTTGTAAATAGTCTTTTTAATATGTTTTAGTTGGTACCCAATTTTGTGCAATTTGTTTTAGGACTTTCCCTTAGGATTTTTGAGTCATTCTTTTTGGCATAGTTAGGTATTGAATCATAGTTCATTTAGAATTTAATTCTCAATTTTTAGGTTAAAATTTGATGTGGTTTGATTGGTTGACATTTAGGTGCTCAAATTAGGGTTTTAGATTGTAGAGATAGATTTGAACAATTTTGTTTGGGGGTTTATAGGCCAAATTAGTGTATGGGGAATATATGGGTTAAGGGCAAGTATGTATAGAATCCCCTAGAATTTTTCTAGAATATTGTATGGTGTTTTAGTATTTTTAACTGATTTTTGAATGTATGGTTAGTATGTGTGTTGCTTATAGGCATAGTTTGTATTGTATTGTTTCCTTCTCTTCTCTTTTGAGTGTGTGAGCTTGAAGATTGAGTTTAAGACTTTGTGGATCATCATTGGAGCTTTGAAGACCTTGCAGAGGAGTTTAGCATAGCTTTTGTCTGTTGTTTATAGGTTTATAGGTGCATAGGCAGAGCCCTAGATAGAATACTTTTGTTCAACAAACAAGGAGTGTCCTGTTCACCTCCTTCCTTCTCTGTGACATAAAGTCCCTTAAGGGTATTCACCTCTCTCCTTTGGAGGGATTAGTTACCTTACCCTCTGAGGTAGAACTTTGAGAGAGCCTTTCTTTTGATGTTAAGTCCTCAATGGCATCCTTTGGAAGTCAGTGAGCACTGTAACATCCTCACCTCATCTTGTTGACTGAATCTTGTTTGCTGGAGCATTTGGGCCATTGAAGATGGAAGCTGAGGCTTTGAAGAGGATGGTTCCTTGAAGATTGTTGAAGTCTGAAGACTTTGGGAAGATCAAATTGATGCCTGAATATCCCTGAAGATGGTGAAGCCTGAAGGTGGAGCTGGTCAAAGAAGCTGAAGCTTAGGGGAGAAGATGAGTTGATACTCATGTTGTAGGGTTGATACCTGGAAAGCAAGTGATCTCTGAAGTCTGAAGACTGAGTAGCTGCTGGAGGAGCTGAGGCTTTCTTCTGTTTTCTTTTCTGTATTGTTTGTTTTGTTTGACTTGCCTGTTGCATTAGACTAAGCCCATTTAGAATAAGTTCAGTCTAAGAGCATGAGTGCATCTGCTTGTATTGTTATTGCTTGGCTTTGCTTGCGGGTATTCGGTAGAGCTCAGCTCCCTTGCCCATGTGGTTTGTTTGCCTGATGGCATTTCATTTCATTTTATCTGTGGTTGCAGTTTACTGTTTATTGCTTGATAGCATGTTGTTTATATTTCAGTATGATTACTGTTATTTCATTCTGGCTTGAGGTTGAGATGAGCTTGTGGAGGCTGAAGCCCCACACGCATTTCCTCCCTCACTTGCATTGCATGCATTTTACTGTTAAGCTGATGCTTTGTCTGTTTTGGTGTATCATTGACATGATCCCTTAGGACTCTCATTTCCTTTGATAAGGATTTGATGATAGACTTTTAGGTTGAAACCTATGCATGACAACATTAGGGTAGTCTTCCCTTGTTCAAACCTCAACCATAGGATGAATCCATGGCATGACAACAGTAGGACTTGATAGTCTCCCTCCTAGTTGGGCCTGTTCTCTTCTCATCTCAAAACAGTTTAAGATACAGTAATCATGAATGATTTCTCTCATACGTTACGAGCCTTAAGCTATCTGAGAAAGGATTGTGGGAGAGTTTCTTTTCCATAGTCTGGATGTTTAGTATGGTACCCTTTGGGTGACATGCGACGCATTCACTCTCAGGTCATAGTCTCTAGTGCAGTCGAAATCGCAAACACAATAAAAAACACTTCTTTCAGGAAATAAGTTGTAGTTTCCCGAACTACGTTTGCTCTGATCTCTCATGCCTGTTGAGAGTACGTAGGCACAAGATGGCGATGTCTTGGCGAGCAACCTTTCCCCCCTAACCCTTCGTAGGTCGAACTATGTAGACTCTGATTTCTCATTTCCTGATGAGAATACGTAGGCATAAAGTGTGACGCTTTGCCGAGTCATTTTTCTTTTCTTTTTCAGCCAGCCTTGATAGGTAGATAGAATAAAACCAACCCATCCAAGTAAACAAACAAGCGAGGATCCCGTCGAGTACGACGGACGTGAGGGGTGCTAATACCTTCCTCTCGCGTAACCGACTCCCGAACCCAAACAACGGTTGCGATGACCTTGTCTTACCCTTTTCGTCAGGTTTTTCCGATCGTTTCCTTTCCCGCTCTGAGGGATAAATAACGAAAGGTGGCGACTCTTCTGTCATGCCGACACCTTATTTTCGCGCAAGCGACATCAAGGATACTCTTTTTAAGCTCAACAACATTCGGAACACAAACTCGATCCCGACATCTCATAATCCCATTCTCATCAATCCGAAACTCACCACCTTGGCCTTGGTTGATTAAAGTCAACCGATCAACTAAACTCAAATCCGATTTCTGTCCTTCTCGAATTTCATCCAAAATACCACTTGTAAGCTTTAACATACCCAACTTAAATCCAAAAGAAGTTCTCTCACATACTAAGCTCAAATCCCGAAATTGCTCGACCAATTCCAACTCTTTCACCATCAACGCCGACATATGCAATGATTTCCGACTCAATGCATCCGCTACTACATTTGCTTTACCCGGATGGTAATTCAAACCAAAATCATAATCCTTCAAAAGTTCAAGCCATCTTCTTTGTCTTGCATTCAATTCCTTTTGATCAAAAAGATATTTCAAACTCTTGTGGTCACTAAACACTTCAAATCTTGCACCAAACAGATAATGCCTCCAAAGTTTCAACACGAACACAACGGCAACCAACTCTAAGTCATGCGTCGGATAATTCTTCTCATGCACTTTGAGTTGCCTCGAAGCATAAGCCACAACTTGGTTATTCTGCATCAACACACCTCCTAAACCCATCAAAGAAGCATCACAATACACAACGAACGGCTCTTCCGGATTTGGCAAAATCAAAACAGGGGCTGCCGTCAACCTTCGCTTAAGTTCTTGGAAACTCGCTTCACACTTGGCATCCCAAAAAAAAGCTTGACCCTTCCTAGTCAACTGCGTCAACGGTAACGATAACTTAGCAAATCCTTCAATAAACTTCCGATAATAACCCGCTAAACCAAGAAAACTTCTAATCTCAGAAACTGATTTCGGAGTCTCCCATTGTGATACCGCTTCAACCTTCGACGGATGAACCGCAATACCATTACTCGAAATCACATGACCAAGGAACTAACTTCCTTCAACCAAAACTCACACTTAGAAAGCTTTGCAAACAACTGCCTCTCTCTCAACACAGATAACACAATCTTCAGATGCTCAGCATGCTCTTCTTTGCTCTTCGAATAAACCAAGATGTCATCGATAAACACAACCACAAACTTATCCAAATAAGGATGGAAAATCCTATTCATGTACTCCATAAATACACCTGGTGCATTAGTCACACCAAATGGCATCACAGAATACTCATAGTGTCCATACCTCGTCCTAAAGGCCGTCTTCTGAATATCCTCAGCTTTCACGCGAATCTGATGATACCCAGATCTCAAATCAATCTTGCTGAACACACTTGCACCAACCAACTGATCCATCAGATCATCAATCCTCGGAAGTGGATACTTATTCTTAATAGTCACCTTGTTCAACTGTCTGTAATCCACACAGAGCCTCATAGAACCCTCTTTCTTCTTAACCAACAACACCGGTGCACCCCACGGCGACACACTCGGACGAATAAACCTCTTTTCAAGCAAATCCTCAAGTTGACTCTTCAACTCTTTCAATTCTGATGCCGACATACGATAAGGAGCCATCGATATCGGACTAGTTCCAGGAATCAAATCTATTGAAAACTCCACTTCTCGCTCTGGTGATAAATCCTTTATCTCTTCAGGGAAAACTTCCGGAAAATCTCTGACAATTGGTAAAGCACCAATCTCTTCACTTCCAACAATTCTCAAAGTTTCCATAAGCATAAATACCTTAGCTCCATCTTGCACTGATTCTTTCACTTGTCTCGGGGTCATAAACAAATCTCTTGCAACGTCCGATTTCGGAAAAATAACCGTCTTGTCAAAACAGTTAATATATACCCGGTTGTATTCCAACCAATTCATCCCAAGGATGACATCGAGTTGGTCTAGGTGAAGACACACTAAATCAATTCCAAAATCTTTACCGAAGATACTCAACGGACAATTCAAACAAACATACGGTGTATTTACCGAACCCATAGCAGGAGTATCAATAACCATACCGCCACCCATCACAGACAACTCAAGATTCAACCTTCTAACACAATCCAAAGAAATAAAAGAATGCGTAGCTCCGGTATCAGTTATAGCGATCAAAGGTGTACCATTAATGAAGCATGTACCTCAGATCAATCGATCGTCGCTAGCAGTCTCAGATCCAGATAGAGTGAACACTTTCTCGCTCCCTTGATTCTTCTTAGGCTTATCACACTTGGTACTAATGTGCCCTCGCTCACCACAGTTGTAGCAAGTCACACCGGTATCGCTTCTACACTCAAGAGCCTTGTGGCCTGGCTTGCCACACTTGAAACACTTCTGTTCGACACTTTTGCATTCGGGAGCACGATGTCCCGCTTCACCACAGTTATAGCATCTAACCGGAGTAGAAACTCCCCTACTTGGCCTCTTGCCATAACCCATTCTCTGCTTCCCTTTGTCTGCAGGAGTCACATAAGGTTTTCCTTGGAATTGACCTTTTCCTTTCTTATCACTTAAACTCTTGTAGTGGCTAGACCGAGCCCTACTGTCTTCATCATAGATTCTGCTCTTGTTTACTAACTCAGAAAACCGCCTGATTTCCTGATATCCAATAGCTTGCCTAATCTCGGGTCTCAAACCGTTCACAAACTTGAGGCACTTAGACCTCTCGGCATTAGCAGTATTGTAATTAGGACAAAATTTGATCAACTCTTCAAATCTTGCCGCATACTCCGCTACCGTCGAACTACCTTATTTTAACTCAATAAATTCAATCTCTTTCTTCCCTCGCACATCCTCTGGAAAATACTTCTCCAAAAAAGTCTCTCTGAATAGATCCCAAGTGATCACAATATCATCCTCCTCAAATCTTTGGCGAGTGTTACCCCACCAATCTTCAGCTTCTTCTTCGAGCATGTGAGTCCCAAACTGCACCTTTTGTGCATCTGCGCAATTCATAACTCGAAAAATCTTCTCCACAGCCTTCAACCAAATCTGTGCTTTGTCAGGCTCATGGGTTCCCTTGAAAATCGGAGGATTGTTCCTTTGAAACCTCCCCAAAGCACGGAATTCATCTTCAACAACATTCCCCGCATTCACATTGGTCAGAGGATTCTGCCCAATCGCTCCCACCAACCTTGTCAAAGCTTCTGCAATCGCTTCATCGTTCCTCCCTGCAACCATCTTACTAATTCCAACAACAGAACCACGTAAGAATAACCAATATTGATAATGCAACACACGCATATCAATAACACACAGGGAAAAACACTCTAACAACTTGGCCGGACGGACTGACCTGCTCTGATACCACTATTGTAACACCCCCTTCTATACCCCCAAATAAATGCATATACAAATTTATCAGAGTGAAAATTTTAGAATAAGGTATAAAGGAAGAATGTAACAATTTCACCAATGAAACACTTTAACATTTGCTCCATAAAATATGTAACATTTTCATGGTTTTAGAAATCACACTTCAACATTTAAATTTAAGCGGAAGATAAAATAATTTAATCATTTCCAAAATATTAATTCACATACACATAAGATATCCAGATTAATACATCATGTCAGGTAATTACAAAACTACATCAGCTGATACATCGCAATGTATCACAAAAGAATAACTATACTAGTCTAACTACCCGGTGTTACATATCAGAGCAGCCGACTCAAAAGAATGAAGATAACTTCACAAAAAAAAGACTCCAGCATCCTAATCTGCAATGCCTCGTAGAGCATTATAAAACAGCAGAAGGGTGAGAAATATAACCATAATAATCAAAGAATAAGATTATATATATATATAGGTAATCATATAATTCAACTCCATATTTCTCACCACAATTCACCCTCTTAGTCATATATATTTACCACACATATATAGACAACATGGATATTCACAAAGCATTCCTACATCATGCATACACTCACATTTCCACAATCTTATCATTCACACATAAGCATCTCTTCATGCATATGTCATATATCAATGTGACTCAACAACTCAATGCAACTCATGCAATGCGGTACCGACTCTCGTTATCATTTTTCGGTTTTTACATTAAACCGGGTCCACTCTTCTAGACCGATAACCCGTTATCATTTTTCAGTTTTTACATTAAACCGGGTCCACTCTTCTAGACCGATAACAACAAAGGCCCGTCCTCTAAGCCTTCAAACCCACTCTTTTAGGTTTAGGACAAGCCACTAGTTTCCACGAAACTAACAGACATTGCCTCTTGACTAAATGATGCATATGCAATCAACCACAACAATGCACTTAAGACCGTTCTCGCATCTTAATCTCATGCATTTAATAATTCATCTCTTCAAGAATTACACAAGGATTGCACATACAACATATATCACAACAATCAAGGTATTCACGTCACAATACCAATCATACAATTACAAGTTATGCACACATATTCACAATGTTCTTATGCATACTCATCACATAATTGTATACACATTAAGCATTCATAAGTTCATTAAATAATACATACATATTCACCTATTATGTTCACATGTATTTATACTTGATGCAATTAACATTCAAATCACCATTCTAGGATTCACGCCCGTAGGCTACCCACAACACATATCATCACAATAGATCACATACATACTCACAATGTAGAGGTATTAGTCTATGTGAAACAACTAAATCATCAACACATAGAAACCACAGCAAAGAAAAGATGCTGTCAAATTCGCCCATATTCGCCTGGCGAGGCCCCGCAGCGAACCTTCGCTGGACCTTCGCCTGGCGAGACTCCCCAGCGAGCCAAAGCCAGTAGCTACTGACTTTGTTCGCCACGATTCGCCAGCACCTTCGCTGGGCGAACCTTCGCTAACCAACTTTCGCCTGGCGAACTCGCCAGCGAAGTCCACTGGGACTTAATCATAATTATTCGCCAGCGTTCGCTAGGCTTCGCCCGGCGAAGCTTCGCCTTCGCTCGCCTGGCGAGAGTCATCGAACCTGCGCAGAACAAAATTTTGTTCTGTCTTCTCCTTCTCAACCCACCACCAACCAACTCCCAAACATCAAAACCAGCTCAAACAACATCACTACATGTTACCCGACTATTCTACGACATTATTACTCAATTCCAACCGATTAAATCACAGTTCTACCGATTATTCCAACTTTTGCCCTAAATGGAAAAGGATGGAAACTACACCAAAACCCCAACCCAACATATATCATATCATGCAATGATCAAATAGAAACATTTCTCACCCTTACCTTGATTAATCGGAGCTTTGATGTTGGTTCTTGATGATTTTCCACTTTTCCTCTTCTTCTCCTCTCTTTCTCTTCTTCTTTCTTTCCAAATGTTTCTCTCTAACTTTCTTTTCTTTTCCTTCCCTATTAAATATTTCCTTTATTTTCCTTCCTTCCAATTTCCTTCTCAATTCTCTATTAATTCCAATTAATAAAAATTAATTTCCTACATTAATAAAAATCCCACTAAATCAATTAATTACTATAATTAATTATTTAATGAAATTCGGGCTGTTACAAAACAAGTACAACATACAATCTCAAAACATGTTAAATGATGTTTCCATATACAAAGATCATACACAGGCTGCACAGAATGAGAAATGACATGTTGGTCCAAAGCATTTGACAGCAAAACACATAAAAACTCAAAACTGTCCTCAACAACCAAATCTTAAGTTCTCATCATTTTAACAAGCTCAACTAGACAAACCAGATCATACAAACACAAATAAATAGTTTAGAACACTTAAAACACAACATGGCAAACATAAGCCTCTTAACACCAAACTCATGGTAATGATAAAGCAAAATGGCACAAAAATAACATAAGTGTGAAAACAAGAGCCACACTAGATTCAAACATGATCTAGGGGCATGGGGATCCCATGAAACAACTTAAAAGTTATTCAAACATGACCAATAAGCAAAGATTGACAAATCTAGGGCAGGCGCACCAATATTTCAATGTTTGGATCCCTAAAACTAACCTTGGATAAAGTTCTCAAAACAAGTTGTACACAACATCAAAGCTCAAAATTGGTAACATATCAACAACACATCATTCATAGATAATATACTTTAGCAAAAGCAATACCACATCCATAAAACATGAGTTCTTGACAAAGAAGCAATATGGGACATCATGACTATATTTTCACCACAAGCACTATAAAATTGTAAAACATGACAATGTATGAATAAGAAGGAGGTTGAGCATTACAAACCTCTTGTAGACTTTCTTGAACAAGCTAAAAAGCTAAGAAACCCAGAGATCTTCTTCCTTGGCAAAGATTTGGAGCTTTCTTCCTCTTGAAGCAACAAGCTATCTTTCAAGACAGTTAGAGTTGTGAACTTCCCAACTGGTTTTTGAGACTTTGGACAGTTAAAATATGATATATATGAGGTGTTGGGAGTGTTGAGGTAGTAGGTGTTGCACCCCAAAATTTGCCCAACTTTTCTTTACCTAGCTTATGTTTCATTTCATTCACATTAGCATTATCATTTGCATTTCACTGACATGTATGCAGGAGATCAAGAGGTATGATTACCAATCTAGAGCTATACAAGACTATGAAGCTAGCTAAGAATGTTATTCAAGTGTTCAAGGGTTGATATCCTTGTCAGAGAAGTTAAAAGATTCTTAGAGAGAGTGATTAAAGCCAAGTGGGTAGGTCTCCTAACTTGAGAGTTGTGGGAAGATCATCAGATGATTCTGAGGCCATGAGGATGGACTTGAGATCTTGAGAGAGCTCGTGAGAAGTGTTGAAGATCACTTTGAGGCCTAGATAGGTCATTATACAGGATTAAGAAGACTCAACCATGATTGGTGCAGCTAAGGTTTGACTGGGTCAAACCTAAGTCAATTGATGATTTGAAGAAGGTTGAGACCTAATTCAAGAGCCATGTGATCATGTAATTTTATCATTGAGATGTTATAAGGATGATTCCAAGGTTAACTCATCATGATTGAAGAGTTTGAGAAGTTTCAGGCAAGGGTTTCTAAGACTTGACAGTGTAAAATCCCTTAGTTGGACCCCTAACTTCAAAGCCATTTAACTCAAGATAGGATTGTCATCTCATCTTGACTCCAACATGATTGTTATAGGTAATGATCTTAGCTTTAATTTTAGTACTATAAGTCCTTGATAGGGTTTATAGAACTCAAGTTATGAGTCAGACAAGTTACAGGTCATCTGAGGCATGTGAATTTGGAGCTTGAAAGTTACCCAACTTGCATGACACTTTTGCCCTAGAAGGATGATTCCTATGAACTTTTGGTCAACATGAATGTTGTTCCTTATTCTATTAGCTTTCTAAAGAGTACTAGAAATCCATGATTGGATTTGTAGAACTCAAGTTATGGCTTTGACAAGTCAAGGGTATTTTGGGTATTTGGACATTACAGGTCATTTTGAATCATAGGTCAATTTCATCATCTTGCACGCTTCAAATGGATTTTTGTTCAACATGAAAGTTTCTCAAAATGATGTTTTTAGCTTAGCCAAGTATCAAGAGTCCATTGATATGGATTATATCAAGCATTGGTTGAAGAAATTCACATAAAGACCATTTTGATGAATTAAAATGTGAAAATTCAAAATAATTGGAAATGAGATGTTTTCAGGCCAAATTTGTGGTCGTTAACTCTCAGTTCTACCGCAAACGGTAACGCCTAAGTCTCCAAGGGTCGAGTTGTGTACACCAAACTGCTGGAACTGTTTGTTAACCCTACTCGAAAATAGATGAATCTGAATCCCCGTAACCCGTATTATCCCGAACTACGTAAGCTATGATCTCTCATACCTGTTGAGAGTACGTAGGCACAATACTGATGTATTGGCGAGCCACCTTCCCCATAACCCGTAGTTAGGCGAACTACGTTGACTCTGATTTCTCATTCTCTTATGAGAATACGTAGGCATAAAGCGCGACTCTTTGCCGAGTCATTTTCTTTTCTTTTCAGACCGGACTTGATAGGTAGATAGTAAATAAACCCGTCAGATAAACACAGCAAGCGTGGATCCCATCGAGTACGATGGACGTGAGGGGTGCTAATACCTTCCCCTTGCGTAACCGACTCCCGAATCCAGACATTGGTTGCGATGACCTTGTCTTATACCTATTCGTCAGGTTTTTCCGATCGTTTCGTTTCTCATTCTGAGAGATAAATAATGAAGAGTGGCGACTCTTCTGTTTTTCCGGCACCTTATTTTCGCGGTAGCGACATCTGGAAACCCAGTTGGGGATTTCATAGTTTCCTGGGGATCCAACGTCCCTGATGCGAGACAATATGGGGATCCAACGTCCCTGTACGAGAGTCAATCCTAGCGCTTTCGTGTTTACGTGTTGGGTTGCGTTTATTTATCGCATTTTTACCTATTGCATTTTTATTTTCAGTATGATATGATTATCTGTGCTGTTGTGGGAGGGACTCTGATGAGTGATAAGCCAGACCCAGGCTTGAGAGCTACATAGTATTAGAGCAGATTGGTGGTGAACCTGCATGTTAGGCATGCACTAGTTCCCACATAATCTGCACTCAGACGAGGTTCTTTGAGATGATTTCCATTTCCAGCCTAGTGGGCCGTCGAAAGGATTTCAGATCTAAGGATGTCGACTCTGGGAACCGATCACTTGTGATTAAGCTAAGTGAGGCTGCTTCAAGAGATGATGATGCCACACCTTCTGGGTATTGTATCATCGTTTCTTGAAAGTTTGTGACGCTGATGAACGCATAGGATGCCGTACCTTTGTCAGTGATTAGGTCCATACCTATGAGCAGGGTCGGGTTATTGCAGGAAACCGTAACCTTCAGACAACCTGGTTTTCTTGATAGTGAATCAATATAGTGGGTTTCAGCAGACATTTATTATCAGACTGTGGTATTTTCTTGCTGAAGCAAAATTATGACCTGCCACTTCACAGCACAGCACCGCACAACACATCACTCTTGATCTCCTGCCGCATTTTTCATTTGCATTTACATTTTCATATTGCATTGCATCTAACACGTATCTATTTTGCAGGTGTGCAGTTCCTTCTCGATTCTAGCAATCTTGTCCGTTCTTTGTCCATCAAGGAGCCCAATGTAAGAAGAACTTTGGCCTACAAATTCCCAACTCCAGACATTACTACTCTGAGGAGTTTGATTTTGTTGCCTAGTAAGGAAGCTATGAGAGACTTCAGAGGAACCTATGGGAAGCTACTCAGTGTTGTATGCAAGCCATCTGTGTACGAATTGAACGGACTCCTGACTCTGCTTCAGTTTTATGACCCACCGTTGAGTTGCTTCACGTTCCTAAGCTATGTGTTGGCCCCCACTCTAGAAGAGTTTTCTGTCATACTGGAGATACCCATTCTTGCTCAGGTACCCTTTTGGCCTATTGATCAGGAGCCAGATTTGACCAAGGTTGCTACAGCTCTGCATGTTGATGTTTCTGAGTTAGAAGGAAAGACCGTCAAGAGAAATGGAGCCTGGGGGTTCCCATTACCGTTTCTAGGTGAGAGAGCCCGACACTACGCCAAGAAAGAATGCTGGGTGGCATTCAAAGCTATTTTGGCGCTGTGCATATACGGTATCATGTTATTCCCCAATATTCCAGATTTTGTAGATGTGGATGCTCTGTGTATCTTCATCTCAAGGAATCCAATCCCAACCTTGCTCGGAGACGTGTACCATTCAGTACACTACAAAAACGAGAATAGAAGAGGTAAAAGTGTATCCTGTTGTGCTTCACTATTCTACAGATGGTTTGTCACTCATCTACCGAAGGATGGTCCTTTTATAAAGACTGCAGAAACAAAAGAGTGGTCTGAGCGTCTGATGAGCTTGTTTGCCGATGACATTGATTGGTTTGATAGAGATCGCTTGGGGAGTGAAATCATCTACAGTTGTGGGAACTTCCCTAATGTCCCTCTTGTGGGTAGGAAGGGCTGTATCAACTATAATCCGTCTATCGCTATCAGGCAATTCGGGTATGCCTTGAGGGGCCCTCCTAAAGATGAAGAGGTACAGGAATCTCTGTACCTCACTGGTTCATTAGAAGGAGATGATCTGGTCAGATTCGAACATGCTTGGAATAACATCCACCACAAGGGAAAGACTTTGTTGGGGAAGAGCAACAATCAGGCTTATCCTCCTTACGTGGATCGGATTCGTAACAGAGCAGAGAAAGTGCTGATGCCTTTTCCTCCTGTCAAGTAGGATTGTCCTCCAGAGCCTACTGTGATTGAAATCCAGAAGTATGAGCAGCTTCAGGCTAAGAATGTAGAGCTAGTCAAAGCCAATGAAGAATTGGAAAACAAGATAGCTCAACTCCGAAGAGAAAAGAACGAAGCCGTACACACCTGCAAGAAGCAGACAGAGTTGATGAACCACCTGGGTGCTAATCTGACTAAAGAGACTGATTCCAGGGAGTGTCTCGGGTTGGACCTGAAGGCAGTGCATGGGGTATTGACCACCAAAAAGCAGGAGCTGGATAAGGTGTATCGGAAGTTGACCCAGTTCGAGAAGCTGTGGAACAACACATTGACTAGCCACAAGGAGAGGGAAGAAAAATTGAGGCAGCAGATAGCCCAGTTAGAAGCTCAGATGGAAGTCAAAGACAAGAAGATAGAGGCTGAAGCCTCGCTATGACGAGATATCCAGTATAAGTTGATTCAAACCAAGGCAAACCTGATGGACTGTCAACTCCGGGCTGACGCTAAGAGGAGTAGAGTAGAGAACCATTCTGAAGAAGGTGTTTCTAGGAGCGTTGCCGAGAACCTCCCAGAGTCCATTAGGCAGAGGGATCTGTTGATCCAGGGCCTGCTCACCCAGCCTGATCATCCCGATACGAAGAAGTTACTTGAGGATTTCCGTGCCCGTAGTTGCACCTGAGTTTTTTGTGTTTCTTTTGTACATTTTATGCACTGATATGCTGATCACCGTCAGGCCTGTTGGTTGGGATCACGGTCGTCGCTTCAGTTGTATTCAGTTACTGTTGTACGCTACCCTCGTGGGTTTTCTCTGATATATATATATATATATATATATATATATATATATATGAGGGTTTTCTATCCATGATTGGACGGTAGACTTTATTTGTCTCAGAAGCTAGAATCGAGGGGGACTACCTCCTAATGCATGGATACGTGTTTGCATTTGCATGAATCATTTGCATGACAGGTACCTAGCCAGTTTGCTAACCCTTTGTATGTGCAGGTTGTTCCAGGATTGACCGGAGGCCGATCCACCGATACCCGACCAGAGAAAATCAAGCAAGAGCAATGGAACAAGTGCAGACTGACATCCAGGAACTCCGAGAGAGGATGGACCGCTTCATGGAGCTCATGCTAGTGGTTTCTAACGGCCAAGACCAGCTCAGGACTTTGGTCCAACCTCTGATCTCAAGGGTTGACAGCAGCGGTGTGCTTCATGGTGGGAGCGTCCCAGTCCCTCCACCTGTTGAAACCCCTCAGGGTGGTATCCCTGTGACCGGGGGGAATGGAAGTGGTAACGACAATTTGGTCACTAACATTGGGCCTAATGGTAATACGACTGGCGTCGGTAACGGTAACTTTGAGGCCAATGGCAATACTGGACTAGGTCATGGCAACACAGGGAACATGGGTGCTGGAAATCTATATGGGCCTAATGCTACTGGGTTTGCTGCTGGAAATGGCACTCAGCCATGGCTAGAAGATCACCAAGAGGATTTGTTCTCACAGAAGGGTGCTGAGGGTGAATTGAATGCTGAGGCCCGTCTGAGGTTTAAAGCACTTGAGGACAAAATGAAGAGTTTCGAGAACTTGAACACTATGGGTGTCGACATGACTAAACTGAGATTGATTTCTGATTTCAAGGTGCCTCCCAAATTTAAGGTACCCGACTTTGAGAAATACAAGGGCACCACTTGCCCTTGTGTCCACTTAAGGTCATACTACCGAAAGATGTCCGCTCACTCTGAAGATGAGAAGCTGTTGATGCACTTCTTCCAGGATAGCTTGTCCGGCCCATCCTTGGAATGCTACATGGGTTTGGAACCCACCAGTGTGCGTACATGGAAAGAACCTGCCGAGGCCTTTGTACACCATTATCAGTATAACAGTGATTTGGCTCCTAATCAGGTTCAACTGCAGAACTTGTCTCAGAAGAACAATGAGGGGTTCAAAGAGTATGCCCAGCGATGGCGGGAATTAGCAGCTAGAGTTCAGCCGCTGATGGTTGAACGAGAGCTTGTTTAGATGTTTGTAGCCACTCTCCCGGGGGTCTATTACGAGAAACTGGTCAGTGGTATGTTAGGGAGTTTCTCCGATCTCATCATTACTGGCGAACACGTTGAAAATGGGATCAAATTGGGGAAAATTCAGGGTGTTGATCTATCCTCAGCTGGAGGAGGAAAGAAACCGTACAGTAACAAAAGGCGTGAAGGAGAGACGAGTGCGGTGTTTAACTCTCGGAGGAAGGTAAGGGCCAGCGCCAGCAGGTTGCTAGAATAACCATCCCTGCTGTCCAACAACCCCTGCAGCCGCAGCAGCAACAGCAAAATCAGCAAGGGTACAAAAGGTATCAGAACATAGCACCTCTGGCATATCGTTATCTTGAGACACCACCCATGTCTTATGCTCAGCTATTACAAACTTTGCTTCAATTACAGCTAGTCCAGAAAAGAACCCTGGCTCCCTTGACAAGGGCACCGGGCCACACGATAGAAAACTATAAGGCATTCAAGCACAAGGTGCAAGATATGGTGGATGCTAAAATCATCAACTTTTATGATAACGCGCCGAACGTCACAAAGAACCCTATGCCGAACCATGGGGGAGGCGGGGTGAATGTCATTATTGAAGAAGAGGACTCAGATTTATTGACTGATGTCAAGGATCTGAAGACACCGCTTAGCTTCGTTAAAGCCAAGCTGATGAAGAGAGGCATCTTTCCTGGCTGTGGAGAATTGTGTATGGGCTGTGCGATTCGTTCCGACGGCTGTGAACAATTAATAATGGGGGTTCAGAGTCTGATGACCGAAGGAATCTTGCAGTTTAGCCGGAGGGCTGAATATGGATCAGGAGAGGTAATGCTGAAACAGGATGATGAAGTTGCCACTATCACCATCCCTCGCAAGACAATAACCATTTCTGCGTCCAGGCCACCCACGATTACCATCACAAAGGTTGGGCCGATACCTTTTGAAAGCACCAACACTGTCCCATGGCACTATGGGGCAGACGTCTACTGTAACAGACAGAAATTGGAACTGGAGCCATCTGGGCAGTCTGTGGATAACCTAGTGGGAACCGGCGGAATCACACGTAGCGGAAGAGTATTTGCTCAACCTGAGGTTGTGGTTGACAAAGCTGACAAAGCTGAGAAAACTGATAAGGGAAAGAGTAAAGTCGTTGAGGAAACCCCTCGTGGGGTAGAGAAGGACTTACTTGTCAAGGACGCGGAAGAGTTCATGAATTTGTTGCTGTGTTCTGAGGCACATCGCAACGCGCTGCTAAAGGTTCTGAATGTCACGTATGTACCGCAGGAGATCTCGGTTAACCAGCTGGAGGGGGTAGTAGCCCACGTGAATGCTGGAAACGGATTAGGGTTTACTGACCTGGAGCTGACGCCGAAGGGAAGAAACCACAACAGCGCCCTGCACATCTTGATAGAGTGTAGGGGAACAGTTATGTCCCATGTGTTGGTGGACACTGGATCATCGCTCAATGTTCTCCCGAAGAAGGCACTAATGAAGCTGGATACTAGAGGATTGATTTGCACACCCAGTGATCTGGTTGTGAAGGCTTTCGATGGAACCAAGCGTCATGTCTTTGGAGAGGTAACTCTGCCAATCCAAGTTGGGCCGGAAACGTTCGACGCAGTCTTCTACATCATGGACATCATACCCGCCTATAGTTGTCTGTTAGGCCGGCCATGGATCCATTCTGCTGGTGCCGTGACCTCCACGTTGCACCAGAAGCTCAAGTATGCCGTGGGGTGCAGCATTGTAACTGTCTGTGGCGAGGAAGACATAATGGTGAGCCATTTGTCGTCTTTCAAATATGTTGAGATGGATGGCGAGATCCACGAAACCTTATGTCAGGCATTCGAAGCTGTTAAGGTTAAAGACGTGACTCCAGTAATGATTGAGAAACCGGAGATGACTCTCTCTTCCTTCAAGGAAGCTCGAGCCGTTGTTCAAGCCGGATCTGCCCCAGGCTGGGGGCAAGTTCTAGAAATACCTAAAAAACAGGACAAGTTTGGGTTGGGATACTCTCCTACTGCTGAGGGGTTACATTTGAAAGTGTCAACGCAGTGTCTGAAGACGGCAAAGACAGCGATTGCGACCTGGATTCCTGGATCCAGCCAAGCAAACCAGGCCAGAGCCTCAACAACTGGTCCATCAGGGATATCATCCAAGTGACAGGCAAAGAGTAATGATTTACTTTCTCCAATTATTGTACAACCCTATGTCCTGCTCTGGGCATAGTGATTTTATTGTCAGGGCCTTGTTTGGTTATTGTCGCTTGCGCGAAAATAAGGTGCCGGCACAACAGAAGAGTCGCCACCTTTCGTTATTTATCCCTCAGAGCGGGAAAGGAAACGATCGGAAAAACCTAACGAAAAAGGGTAAGACAAGGTCATCGCAACCGTTGTCTGGATTCGGGAGTCGGTTACGCAAGGGGAAGGTATTAGCACCCCTCACGTCCGTCGTACTCGACGGGATCCTCGCTTGTTGTGTTTACTTGGACGGGTTGGTTTTATTCTATCTACCTATCAAGGCTGGCTTAAACAGAAAAGAAAATGACTCGGCAAAGCATCACGCTTTATGCCTACGTATTCTCATCAGAGAACGAGAAATCAGAGTCAACGTAGTTCGGCCTACGACGGGTTATGGGGGAAGGTAGCTCGCCAAGACATCGCCATCTTGTGCCTACATACTCTCAGCAGGTATGAGAGATCAGAGCTCACGTAGTTCGGGAAACTACGGATTATTTCCTGTCTTTTACGAAAGAAGTATTTTTTTATTGTGTTTGCAATTTCAATCGCACTAGAGACTATGACCTGAGAGTGAATGCGTCGCATGTCACCCAAAGGGTACCATACTAAACATCCAGACTGTGGAAAAGAAACTCTCCCACAATCCTTTCTCAGATAGCTTAAGGCTCGTAACGTACGAAAGAAATCATTCATGATTACTGTATCTTAAACTATTTTGAGATGAGAAGTAAACAGTCCCAACTAGGAGGGAGACTATCAAGTCCTACTGTTGTCATGCCAAGGATTCATCCTATGGTTGAGGTTTGAACAGGGAACTCCTAGAAGTTGTCATGCATAGGTTTCAACCTAAAGTTCTATCATCAATTCCTTATCAAAGGAACTGAGAGTCCTAAGGGATCATGTCAATGATACACCAAAACAGACAAAGCATCAACTTAACAGTAAAATGCATGCAATGCAAGTGAGGGAGGAAATGTGTGTGGGGCTTCAGCCTCCACAAGCTCATCTCAACCTCAAGCCAGAATGGATAACAGTAATCATACTGAAATATAAAACATGCTATCAAGCAAAAACAGTAAACTGCAATCATACAGATAAAATAAAATGAAATACCATCAGGCAAACAAACCACATGGGCAAGGGAGCTGGGCTCTACCGAATACCCGCAAGCAAAGCCACACAGTAACAATACAAGCAGAGGGAGCAACTCAACCTCTAGTGCAATCATGCTCCTAGATTCTACCTATTCTAGATATGAACTTATCCTAATGCATCAAGCAAGTCAAACAAAACACATCAATACAGAAAAAGAAAGCAGATCAACTCCTCTCTCAACTCCAAGCTTCAGCTCTTCCAAAAGCAACTCAGTCTTCAGACTTTAATCACCCTTGACAAATATTAATTGCTTCTCCAGGTTTCAACCCTACAACATAAGTCTTCTCCTTTAAGCTTCAGCTTCTTGATCAGCTCCACCTTCAGGCTTCACTATCAATCATAAGTATCAACTTGGCTCCTTCAGGATGTCCAGGTATCAAATTAAGTATCAACTTCCTTTGTTCTTCAAGCTTCAGCTCTTCAGAATCAATCTTAATCACCTAGAAGTGTCAACTTCATCCTTCAGTCTTTACTTCATCTTTAGGGGTCTTCAAGTATCAACTTGCTCTTGATGCTCTTCAAGCTTCAGCTGAAATGACAATGCTCAAGGATTCATCCTCTTCTACACTCTTCATTGAAGTCTTCATATTCAAGCCCAAGCTCAACATCTCTCAATATAATCAAACTAGAGGAAATCACTTACTGGATAAGCTGAGGGATATTGAACTGCTTACTGACCACCAAAGGTGACCTATAAGGGTTCAACATCAAAGGAATGGTTCCCTCAAAAGTTCTACTTCCTAGGTACCATCACTTATCCCTCCAAAGGAGAGAGGTGTATACCATGGAAGGACTTTGAATCATAGGGAGGAATGGAGGTGAAAGATACCATCCATGTTTGAGAAAGAAGTTAACTAAGTCTAAGCTCTTCCTAATCCCTAACCCTAAAACAATCACAAAACAAACAAAGATCTAGCTCTCAAGCTCCTCAATCCATCTTCAAGTCTTCTACTATGCTCCTCAATGCTCCTTAGAACAATGCCAAGCTCTCCAAGCCCACAAAGCAAAGCAAACAAAAATACAAGCCCACAAGGGCAACACAAACAATATTCAACTAGAAAAATCTTCTAAAAATAGTATACTACTATATTAAATCCTAATATAATTTCTAAGGTATCCTACATACCTACCCTTAATACCCTATATGTCCCATAGTATAATTTATCCTAAAAACCCAAAATTCTAATGTTATTATGGACCTATGTTGAAGTTTAACCTAATTCTACACAACCTAATGCCATCTAATCAAAACTATCCTAAAAATCACCACAAAATTATGGAATAAATCCAGGGGTAATCTAAAACTTATATCTAGCTATCCTAAAAGGAATGGCATAAAAATGCTAAGGGAACTACCTAAACAAATTTATACAAATTCATGTATCAACATAAAAGAAATAAAATGCAATAAAAGTAGAAAATATACAAAAAATATCAAAAATGCATGAAAGGAAAATATTTTTATTTTATAATTTTCTAGACATGAATATGAAATGGGAGAAAAAATTCCCATTTAAAAATCATTAATTTTCAAATTGATATGATTTTTCAAAGTTTGAAAGAAAATGGAAAAAAATAAAATCAAAACATGAAGCTGGGGTGCAGGAAGTAACCAAATAGAGTTCAGTACGCGCATGGGCCCAGAATGGGGGGTTCAGAAAGTAAAGCGCTGGGCCCAATATCCATTCAGAAAATCAATTAATAAAACATACAGAAAAAGACAAATCCACGGTGCAAATAGAAGAGAAAATCAGTGCAAAATTGAGTGGGCCTCGCGTGTGGGGTGTGGTCAGCAATCCAGCCCAATACCCCAATTAATGAAATGACGCGTTTTGGAGCTTCCTCAGAATTCTTCTTCACA
The DNA here is from genome assembly GCA_963859935.3 of Lathyrus sativus. Taxonomy (NCBI): domain Eukaryota; kingdom Viridiplantae; phylum Streptophyta; class Magnoliopsida; order Fabales; family Fabaceae; genus Lathyrus; species Lathyrus sativus. The sequence goes on along the minus strand of OZ012740.1, from coordinate 128,407,691 downwards.
CGCGAAATTGAATCTCAGCCTTTAGATCTGACTTTGGTCAACTGGCCCACGCCTGATCCAACGGTTGTGCCTTCGTCTTCTACCTCCAGCCATGGAAATGGAGGGAAAGCTCCATGAACAGAGCTTCAAATCCCTAGTTCGAACTCTCTCGTTTCTCCATCAAAAATCATGATCCAAAGCCCTAATCCACTCTAAATTCAATCCTGAATCTAACCATGGTCCCAAATTCCATTGAATCTCACTTAAACTTGAAACACGAATCAAACCTCAAATTATGCTCGAACATCAAAACTCAAGATTCTTGAAATTGTTTACACTAAAATGTTCACCTCCTATCACTGATCAACCTCCACTAAAGAACTAAGATTATTACTCAAGATTCAGGGAGTTCTTGGTCCAAACAGAAATCTTGTCAACAACAAAACCATCACCAATTCTCTTCAAACTTTCCAGAAATGATCTCCTAGTTATCCCTAACCATTCTAACCTATTAATTCTATCTAATTCTACTTAAATTAGAGTGTAGAGAGAAAGTTACAAACCTGGTAAAATCGAGTGAACAGATGGAGAAATCCTTCAATTCAGGCCTTCAATCTTTCCCAATTCCTTCACTGAGTAGTCTTCTAGCTTTTGTATGCAAAAAGAATGGTTGAAACTGCTTGATTCTTGGAAACCGATCTTGAATTGCAGAGGTGAAAATCCAAAAGCTCATGCACGATTCATCAATGGAATTACCCTCAATTTGATCTGCACACCTTCACTATGATGTATAGAATGTGTTTGTGTGGAAAGAATGAATGGAAGTGAAGAAGAATGAAGAAATGGAACTTGACTTGCAATGGAAGATTCTTGATCTCACTCTCTCTTCTCTGCACCAATTCTCACCAACCTTGCATCTGAGCAAGTTACATATGTTATATAGAGTGGTTTAGAATCATCTAGAACCCTCTAGGATCATCCAATGAGTATTTGGAAATCTCATGTCATGACATTTTGATTTCAATTCTCCTTACATGCTATCTCATGCCAAGCTTCTTGTAACCTTTGATTCTGACTTGAATTTCTCCCCACATGAGATTTATGATGAGTTACAATGCATAACCAACATGTTTATTGAGTTTTGTTGAGTTTTGCTTTGGTACCTTAATATGCAAGTAAGCCATTTTCAAAGCAGCCCTATGATCCAAGCCCCAAATCAAAATTGTGGCTGAACCATTGTTCTTAGAATGTCATTTGGAGTCAAAATGACCTATTATATGACATGGTTTGGATGTATAACTTGTGATTTCCAATTTTCAATTTCACCTTAATTAACTTATGCCTCCATTTTAGGCCATTTTTATCACTTTTTGATACAAGCCTTTTCAACATATCATTAACTCCCTACTAGCCTTAAAACATCATTCTAAGCAAGTTTGATGTTGAAGATTTTTCCATTTGAAGCTTGGAAGTAGGAGATATGGCCTTATGCTTGAAATGACCTATAACCTCCAAATGACCAAAATGCCCTTGACTTGTCAAAGCCATAAGTTGAGTTCTACAAATCCTATCAAGGACTTTCTGTACTCTATAGAAAGCTAAGAAGATGCTCTACAACATTAATGTTGACCAAGAGTTCATAGGAATCATCCTACTAGGGCAAAAGTTGTATGCAAGTTGGGTGACTTTCAAGGACCCAGATTCACATACCTCAGATGACCTGTAATTTGTCAAAGTCATAACTTGAGCTCTACAAATCCTATCAAGGACTTCTAGTACTAAAATTAAATCTAAGAACAAGCTCTACAACATTCATGTTATGGGTAAGATGATATGACAATCACATCTTGAGCTAAACTGCCTTGAAGATAGGGATCAAACTAGGGGATTTTACACTGTCAATCCTTAGAAACCCTAGCTTAAAACTTTTCAAACTCCTCAATCATGATGAGTTGGTCTAGGAATCATCCTTATAACATTTCAATGCATCATTCCATGATCACATGGCTCTTGGATTAGGTCTCAATCCTCTCCAAATCATCAGTTGACCTAGGGTTGACCCAGTCAAACCCTAATTCTACCACTCATGGCTAAGTCTTATGAATTCTTGCACAATGACCTCTCTAGGCTTCATTATGGCTTTCAAGACATCTCATAAGCTTTCTCAAAGCTTCAAGTCCATTCTCATAGTTTCAGAATCATCTGAGGAGCCCCCCACAACTCTCTAGTTATGAGACACACATCCTTGGTTTCAACCAATCTTTCTGAGGATCTCTTGAGTTCTCTGACAAAGATATCAATCTTTGAACACTTGAACAAACTTCTTGGCTTTCTCCATAGCCTCATATAACTCTTGCTAGGTAATCCTACCTCTTGATCTACTGCCCACATATCAATGAGATGCAGATGATGAATACAATGAACCACAAACTTGGTAAATAAATGTTGGTCAAATTTTGGGGTGCAACAGCTGCCCCTATTCAAACGGCTTGAACCTGACTGGGTGGAGCGAACGGCTCTCAGCCAATCAAGGTGCGAGACGGTTGAATATCGATAAACCCGGAAATTTGCCAACTGCATAAGCACTGGTGGGAACAGACCTTTGAACATAATAGCTGCACGACAACTAGCTGGAGACATACTGATCTGAACCTTGTCGTCAGTTAGACATATTAAATTCCTCTGATATTGTCATCAGACATCAGACATCACCGTCAGGCATTCATGAAAATAAAGCGTCTGACATCACCGTCGGACAACCAAAACACCCAACATCGCCGCTGGAAAACTAAATCACCTGACATCGCCGCTGGAGAACTAAAGAATCTGACATCGCTGTCGGACAAACATCCAACATCGCCGCCGGAGAACTAAAGAATCTAACATCGCCGTCGGGCAACCAAAGCACTCAACATCGCCGCTGGAGAACTAAATAATCTGACATCGCCGTCGGACAACCAAAACACTCAACATCGCCGCTGGAGAACTAAAGAATCTGACATCGCCGTCGGACAAACATCCAACATCGCCGTTGGAGAACTCAATTACCTGACATCGCCGCCAGCCCACTATAACTCTGGGAAACACCCGACATCGCCGTCAAGTACTCAACATAATCTGACTTCGCCGTCAACTCTCAACATAGTCTGACCTCGCCGTCAGGGTGAAGAAACTCCATTGGGGAATTGGTCACACGGTAACCGGTAATACATAGTCGATCATGCCATCAGGCATTCAAAGAAACTGTCGGGCATCAGCCGGACTTCAACCATCAGGTTGATCATGTCATCAGGCATCCAAGGAAATTGTCGGGCATCAGCCGGACTTCATCAGCAAGTCGGGAATAGAATTCTTGGTCAATCATGAGCCAACTGGGAATATCTAAACCACCGCCATCAGGCACTCCGCATCAGCCGAGAGAACTGCTTCATTAACACAGTCAGACCTCAATCATGGAGTCTTCGAGGGAGGTTTCAACTTCGCCATTAGAACCTGCTAGGGATGACGCTTCGCCGCTGGGGAATCGGGAGAACTATCAAGTAACTCCGCTCCGGGGGTCCAGAAATCATTCTGGAGGCATCAACTCTGCTGAGGACTTCAAGAATCATCTTGGACAAATAACTCCGCCGGGGACCTTCAAGAATCATCTTGAACCGATAACCATTCTGGAGGTTTCAGGAATCATCCTGAGCGATCACTCTGTTGGGGATTTCAAGAATCATCTTGGGCAGCCTTTACTGGGGACTCTAAATATCAACTTGAGCAACCAACTCTGGAGACTGGACTGGGGTCTTAAGAATCATCTTAAGCAAATGACCCCGCTGAGGAATTCAAGAATCATCTTGAACCGAAGACTTCGCTGGGGATTTCAAGAATCATCTTGAGCAAGCGACTTCGTTGGGGAGAATGTCAGGAATCGTCCTGAGCAATCAATTCTGCGGCGGAACAACTGCAAAACAAGAACGGTAACAACCTAGGTCATGTTTATTATGCATATGCTTCGGCAATGGCACGATGCTCCACACGGTGGAAATGCTATGCGTTTATGATAAATGTTATGCAATCATGCACAATGATGCAATCCGCCAGCAAAATAAATGCCGAAGGGGAATCCTCCTGTCAAGGAGGAAGAACTACTCAGATAGAGGAATCATCCTGCTGAGGAGAACATGGTCACGCCAATATCAATTGGACCCCGCAGGGGACACAACTTCAATTGACTGCTGCGGGGGAAACAACTTCAGTTGATTGCTGCAGGGTAATGGAGCTCTACGAGAACTTGGACCTGCTGATGGGAAAGCGATGTCAATCGCGGGAATACCCTGCGTGGCCTTCCTGGCTACTTCTCTGGAGATAACGGCTATGTGGGGAAACAACTTCAGTTGATCAACACTCCACTGGGGAAAACCAATCATGGCTTGAGCAGCTTCCAAGGATTCGGCTCTCTTGGAGATCTGCAAACTCGGCTGGGGAAGGAGAAAGCATTCTGGTTCACTGGGGAGAGTACGACTCTGCGGGGGAATCTCAATTCCGCTGGGGGAAGAAGGAATCATCCGACTTCGGGGGAGAGTACGACTCTGGTGGGGAATCTCAATTCCGCTGGAGACTTCAGTCTGGCACCATCAGTTGCTGCATACTTCGGCGTACGAATAGTTTCCTACGAAACCTGCACTTGTGACCCGGTGCTGGGGGATGAATTCATGCTTCGGCGCCTGACTCAGCTGAGGAGATGCCGTTCCTTCAGGATGCATCAGCTTGGGGAGAGAGTCTTCTCTGCCTGGGGAGACATATCAATGCTCATGCTCCCGCGCTCAGACTCTGCGGGGAGAGGCTACTGAACTCTGCTGGAGAAGGAGGAATCATCCTGCTTCGGGATGCGCACGGCGCATGGTCTGGAATATGCTACACCTGTAACAACATAAACAAACAGACAAGATGCCCTTTTCAAAGGGACCTATCGAGGTTATTATCTCGTGACAATATTCAAGTAATTAATTGTTTCAACAATCAGTGGCCTAGGCCAGTAAGTTTATGTATGCGCATTTTATCAAAAACATCGGCGTTCTTTTTCGCAAACAAAACAGATAAATGCTAAACAGGCAAAAAGAATTGCTGAATAGTATGCATTTTATTGATAACGAACCCCTGAATGGGTAAAAGATGTTTTACAACAGATGCAAGCTCCTGGAATGAGGAAGCCGCACAAAAATAAAACATAAATATACATCAGTATATACAAATGTCGGCAACGAGGCGTAGACGAACACCATGAGTTGATCCCTCTATGACCCACTCGACTTCGATACTTCTCCGACGCTTCAGCTTCGGAAGAGATTGATTCAGATGAACGACCCTCAGGTCCTCCAAACCCCTAAACAAAGAAAGTTCACACGCGGAACGCAGTCATTTGCTTTTTCAAATCCCTAACTTTTGCGTGAACCGCCCTTTACAGGTTTTCAGTTCACCGGGATACCCTTTTTTTCCGAAGCCGCCCAGTGTAGGTTTTCGACTTCGCGGGTGTACATTTTTCAATTTATATCCCTAATTTTTGCCCGAACCTTTTTATTCTGTTTTTGGTTCGCCGGGATGCCCCATTTTTGCCTGGACTCTCTTTTTTTGTCCAACGGGTCACTTTCAAGCAAAGTATTTTTTAACTGCGTCCGCGTTCACCGGGGATGCAAAATCTTCACCATCCATCGTGGATAACAACAAAGCTCCTCCCAAGAAGACCTGGCTGACGACGTACGGACCTTCGTAATTCGGAGTCCACTTGCCCCGGTGATCGGAGTGTGGCGGAAGAATCTTCTTCAGGACGAGATCACCCGTCTGAAAGCTTCTAGGACGCACCTTCTTATCATAAGCTTTCTTCATTCGGCTTTGGTACAGACGACCAAATGCAATCGATGCTAACCTCTTCTCGTCCATCAGGCTGAGTTGGTTTATTCGATTCGTAATCCATTCTGCCTCGTCGAGTTTCACATCAACCAAAACTCGCAAAGAAGGGATCTCCACTTCTAACGGTAGGACAACTTCCATACCGTACACTAAGGAGAAAGGAGTTGCCCCGGTTGACGTACGTACCGTCGTACGATAACCGTGCAATGCAAATGGCAGCATCTCGTGCCAATCTTTTTGGGTCACAACCATCTTCTGAACAATCTTCTTTATGTTCTTATTGGCCGCTTCAACGGCGCCATTCATCTTCGGCCGGTAAGGAGATGAGTTGTGGTGTTCGATCTTGAAACTCTGGCACAGCTCCTTCATCATCTTGTTATTCAGATTCGAACCATTATCAGTAATGATCCGCTCGGGAATTCCGTAATGACAGATGATGTCCCTCTTTATGAATTTAGCTACTACCTGCTTGGTCACATTAGCATACGAGGCTGCCTCCACCCACTTGGTGAAGTAGTCGATAGCTACCAGAATGAAACGATGACTGTTAGATGCAGTAGGCTCGATCTTGCCTATCATGTCGATGCCCCACATGGAGAACGGCCACGGGGAGGACATGACATTCAACGGGCACGGCGGCACATGAACTTTATCAGCATAAATCTGGCATTTATGACATCTCTTCGCGAATCTGAAGCAATCCGACTCCATTGTCAGCCAGTAGTATCCTGCTCTCAGGATCTTTCTCGTCATGGCATGCCCGCCGGCGTGCGTACCAAATGTGCCTTCATGGACTTCTTCCATGAGCATACTCGCCTCTTTCTCATCTACGCATATGAGTAGCATCAGATCTTGGTTTCTTTTATACAGAACTCCATCAGGATTGAGATAAAAGTTTCTAGACAGCCTCCTTAGAGTCTTCTTATACTGGGTTGACGCACCCGCAGGATACTCCTTAGTCATAAGGAAAGTCTGGATGTCGTGGAACCATGGCTTGCCGTCAGCGGCTTCCTCGATTGCAAAGATAAACGCCGGTCTATCAAGACGAGACAGTACAATTCTTGGAGCCTCATTCCAAAAATTGACTTTATACATTGAAGCCAACGTGGCTAAGGCATCAGCCATCTGATTTTCAGCCCTGGGGACATGATGGAGTTCCACTCGATCGAAGAACGGAAGCAGCCTTCTGGCATAATTCATGTACGACACCAAATTCGATTGACGAGTCTCCCACTCCCCTTTAATTTGGTTGATCACAGGCGCTGAGTCACCATATACGTCTAGGTTCTTGATTCTCAAATCAATTGCCTCTTCTAGACCCATGATGCATGCTTCGTACTCCGCCTCATTATTGGTGACTGGAAACGTCAGTCTCGCAGTAAACGGGATGTGGGATCCGTGGGGAGTCGTGATGATCGCCCCGATGGCACTTCCATAGGAATTAACCGCCCCATCGAATATCAATTTCCATTGGGATTTCCTATCTTGCCCCTCGTCGGGCAACGGCGCATCGCAATCCTTCGCTTTGAGAAACATAATATCCTCGTCAGGGAATTCAAATTTCATTGGCTGGTAATCCTCGATCGGCTGCTCGGCAAGGTGATCAGACAATACGCTTCCCTTGATGGCCTTCTGGGACACGTACTGAATATCATATTCCGTTAACACCATTTGCCATCTGGCAATCCTGCCCGAAAGAGCCTGTTTCTCGAAGACGTACTTGATCGGATCCATCTTCGAAATTAGCATGGTGGTGTGATTGAGCATGTACTGTCGTAGACGTTTGGCAGCCCAGGCTAGTGCACAACACGTCTTCTCCAGCATCGAGTATCGAGATTCACAGTCGGTGAACTTTTTACTCAAGTAGTAAATGGCATGCTCCTTTCTGCCCGTCTCGTCGTGCTGACCGAGAACACACCCCATACTATTCTCAAGAACTGTCAAGTACATGATTAAAGGTCGTCCAACCACTGGGGGTATCAAGATTGGAGGTTCTTGAAGATACTGCTTTATCTTATCGAATGCCTTCTGGCAATCCTCATTCCAAGTAATTGCCTGATCCTTCTTTAAAAGCTTGAACATCGGTTCACAAGTGGCCGTGAGCTGAGAGATAAACCTTGCAATGTAGTTTATTCGGCCTAGGAAACCACAAACTTCTTTTTCTGTTTTCGGCGCTGGCATTTCTTGAATGGCTTTTATTTTCGAAGGATCAACCTCGATGCCTCGTTCACTCACGATAAACCCCAGTAACTTTCCGGACCGTACTCCGAAGGTACATTTGTTAGGATTCATCCTCAACCTGAATTTCCTAAGCCTCTCAAAAAGCTTCAATAAGTTGACCAGATGCTCTTCCTCCGTTTGGGACTTCGCAATCATGTCATCAACATAGACTTCGATCTCAAGATGAATCATGTCATGAAACAAAGTTACCATTGCTCGTTGGTAAGTGGCCCCTGCGTTCTTCAGACCGAAGGGCATTACCTTGTAGCAAACTGTTCCCCAGGGGGTGATAAACGTCGTTTTCTCCATGTCCTCCGGCGCCATCTTGATCTGATTGTAACTGGAGAAGCATCCATGAACGAAAACACGGAGAACTGGGCTGTGTTGTCGACCAACACATCGATATGAGGCAACGGGAAATCATCTTTAGGGCTCGCCCTATTCAAATCCCGATAATCGACGCACATGCGTACCTTACCGTCTTTCTTCGGTACAGGCACTATGTTGGCGACCCACGGAGGGTAAGTGGTGACCGCTAAGAAGCCAGCATCAAGCTGTTTCTGCACTTCTTCTTTGATCTTGACAGCCATGTCTGGTCTCGTCCTCCTAAGCTTCTGCTTAACGGGAGGGCAATCTTCTCGCAGCGGCAAGTGGTGGACCACGATGTCCGTGTCAAGTCCAGGCATATCTTCGTATGACCAAGCAAAGACGTCACTATACTCTCGAAGCATCTCGACCAATCTCTGCTTGACATCACTCTGCAACGCAGCCCCTATCCTGACGTTTCTGACAAGCTCTTCAGAACCCAGGTTCACGATCTCAATCTCCTCCTCGTGAGGCAGAATAACCTTCTCCTCTTGTTTCAACAAGCGGGCCAACTCTTCAGGAAGGTCTTCGTCTTCATCAATCTCTTCTTCGGCTTGATAGATCAGGCAATCGAAGTCGAAGTGGGCCGTAGAAGGTCCAGAGTCGATGTCGTATGTTATGTGGATCCTGCAATAAGAAGGGTTAAGTTTAAAACAAGGATGTGCAGGTTAGCACAAACCCCATTGCCATTTTACTGTTTTTCAAAACAAATATAAAATAGGAATAACAGAGATCAAAAAATTTGAATACGACGAAAACGCCTTTGATTTATTAACAAAATGCATGTACATAATCCAACAAGGCCCTGACAATAAAACCACTATGCCCCGGGCAGGACATAGGGTTGTACAATGATTGGAAAAAGTAAATCATTACTCTTCACTTGTCAGCTGGATGATATCCTTGATGGTCCAATTGTTGAGGTCCTCGCCCGGCTTGCTTGGCTGAATCCAAGAGTCGAGATCACAATCGCTATCCCCGCTGTCTTCAGACGCCACGTTGATGCTTTCAAAGATCACTCCGCCACTAGTAAATAGGATCGGCCCCTTACCCCGTGACGCGCTGCTAGACGAAGAAGAAGAAGCTTCATCTCCTGGAGAATATCCCAATCCAAACTTATCCTGCTTGTTGGGTATCTCCAAAATCTGCCCCCAGCCTGGGGTGGATCCAGCTTGGACAACGGCCCGAGCTTTCTTGAACGAAGAGAGATTCATCTCTGGCTTTTCTGTGACTACAGGAGCTACTTCCTTCACTTTGACGGCTTCAAATTCCTGGCAGAGAGTTTCATGGATTTCGCCATCCATTTCAACATACTTAAAGGATGACAAATGGCTCACCATTATGTCCTCCTCACTGCACACGGTCACTATGCTTCCCCCGACAGCATATTTGAGCTTTTGGTGCAACGTGGAGGTCACGGCACCAGCAGCATGGATCCATGGCCGGCCCAAGAGGCAACTGTAGGCAAGCATGATGTCCATAATGTAAAAGACCGCGTCGAACGTTTCCGGACCGACTTGGATCGGCAGGTTCACCTCCCCGAAAACGTGGCGTTTAGTTCCGTCGAATGCTTTCACCACCAGATCACTGGGTGTGCAAAGCAATCCGCGAGTGTCCAACTTCATTAATGCCTTCTTCGGAAGAACATTAAGCGACGAACCTGTGTCCACCAACACGTGCGACATGATTGTGCCCCTACACTCTACCAAGATGTGCAGGGCGCTATTGTGATCCCTCCCTTTTGGTGTCAGCTCTAAGTCTATGAAACCTAGCCCATTGCCAGCATTAACGTGGGCCACCACCTATTCTAGCTGATTCACCGATATCTCTTGCGGTACATAGGCAGCGTTCAATACCTTCAGTAGCGCGTTGCGGTGCGCTTCAGAACACAGCAACAGGTTGAGAATAGAGATCTTCGAAGGCATCTGATGGAGATGGTCTACAATCTTGTAGTCACTTTTTTTGATCAACCGCATAAACTCCTCGGCATCTTTAACAAGCAAATCTTTCTCTACCCCACACGGGACCTCTTCGACGACTTTGCCTTTGCCTTTATCAGCCGCATCAGTTCTGACCGCTTTATCTGCCACGACCTCCGGCGGTGCAAACACTCTTCCGCTACGGGTAATACCACTGATTCCTGCGAGATTCTCCACAGTCGACCCATACGGTTCCAGCTCCAGCTTTTGTCCGTTGCAATAGACTTCAGCCCCATAATGCCACGGAACGACGTTAGTGCTCTCGAATGGTATCGGCCCAGCTTTGGTAATAGTAATTGTAGGCGGTCTGGGCGCAGAAATGGTTATTGGTTGGCGAGGGATGGTGATGGTGGCCACTTCATCGGCCTGCTTCAACACTACCTCTCCTGATACACTTTCAGCCCTCCGGCTGAACTGCAGAATCCCCTCAGTCATCAGACTTTGGATTCCTTCTACCAGATGCTCACACCCATCAGAATGTGTAGCACAATCCATGCATAGTTCTCCGCATCCTGGAAAGAACCCTCTTTTCAGCAACTTCGCTTTAACGAAGCTAAGCGGCATCTTTAGATCTTTGACATCAGTCAACAGATCTGCACTCTCTTCTTCGATAATGGCGTTCACTCTGCACCCCCTATGATTTGGCATAGGATTCTTCGTGACATTGGGCACATTATCGGAGAAGTTGATAATCTTGGCATCTACCAGGTCCTGCACCTTGTGCTTAAAGGCTTTGCAGTTCTCGATTGTGTGGCCTGGTGCCCCTGAGTGGAAATCACAAGTCGCATTTGCGTCGTACCCTGGTGGAGGTGCCCCTGTCAAGGGAGCCATCGTCCTCTTCTGGACCAACTGAAGCTGAAGCAAAGTCTGCAAGAGTTGCGCGTACGACATGGGCGGTGCCTCGAAGTGACGGTTTGCTAAAGGTGCCCGATTCTGGTACTTTCGATATCCCTGCTGATTCGGTTGCTACTGCTGCTGAGCTGCTGGGATATTTATACTGGCTACCTGTTGTTGAGGGCCCTTGCCCTTTCTTCGAGCGTTTGTCACAGCGCTCGCTTCTCCTTCTCGTCGTTTACCAGCATAAGGTTTCTTTCCACCTCCTTCAGCTGAGGATGACTCACCTTGAATTTTCCCGATCTTGATACCATTCTCGACGTGCTCGCCCATGATAATGAGAGCTGAGAACGTCCCAGACATACTGCTGACTAATTTTTCATAGTAAACCCCCGGGAGGGTAGCTACAAACATCTGCACGAGCTCGCGTTCAACCATCGGCGGCTGAACCCGAGATGCTAACTCACGCCACCGCTGGGCGTACTCCTTAAATCCTTCATTATTCCTCTGCGAAAGGTTCTGGAGTTGGACTCGGTTCGGGGCCAAGTCGCTGTTGTACTGATAGTGGTGCACAAACGCTTCAGCGAGATCCTTCCATGTGCGCACGCTAGTGGGCTCCAGACACATGTATCACTCGAGGGATGGCTCGGAAAGACTATCTTGGAAGAAGTGCATCAGCAACTTCTCGTCTTCGGAATAGGCAGACATCTTCCTGTAGTACGATCTCAGGTGGACACGAGGGCAAGTGGTGCCCTTATATTTCTCAAAGTCAGGCACCCTGAACTTAGGAGGTACCTTGAAATCAACAATTAACCCCAGCTTGGACATATCAACGCCCAAAGTATTCTGATTCTCAATATCTCTCATTTTATCTTCAAGTGCTTTGAATCTGAGCCGCGCTTCAGCATTCAGCTTCGCTTCAGCACCTCTTTCAGAGAACACATCATCCTGATGATCCTCAAGCCATGGTTGAGGCACCAACAGATTCCCGACGCCTGCATTGCCGTTGGCCGGCCCGATATTGACATTAGCTCCCAGACTCCCATTACCGACGCCCGTCGTATTGAGTCCGATGTTGGCCATCACATTGCCATTAGCACTGCCGTTTCCCCCGGCCACAGGGACACCATTATGTGGAGCATCAACTGTGGAGGAGTAGGCACGGCCCCGCCATGGAGTATGCCGTTGCTATCAACCCTAGAGATCAAAGGCTGAACCAAAGTCCTGAGCTGGTCTTGGCCATTGGCGACCACTTGCATGAGTTCCATGAAGCGATCCATCCTCTCGCGAAGCTCCTGAACATCGGTTTGCACTTGGTCCATGATCCTGGTCTGATTAGCTCTAGTTGGATAACGGTGAATTAGTCTTTGATCAATCCTGGAGTCACCGGGAACAGCCTGGGACACCTGTGAACCTGAAAAACCTGTTAGACACAGAAGGGTTAGGAAAAACAACAAAATGCTCGTCATGCAAATGCTTCATGCAAATGCATGGGTGTGTTTGTGTGTTTGGAAGATCTCCCCCGATCCTAGTGCCTGAGTGCCAGTGTTGATAATAATAAGAAGAAGAAGTCCGAGTCCAATCATGGAAACATCAATCTCATATATAAAGAAAGCCTATCAAGGCAGTACATAGCATCAGCGAGTACAAGATGAATCAACAGCGTGACCTCAGCCAACAAGCCTGGTGATGGTCAGCATACAACAATGATCAACACAAAAGGAATACAAATAGTCAAGTACGGCCACGGGCGCGATACTCTTCTAACAACTCCTTTGTCTCTGAATGATCAGGCAGAGTGAGCAACCCTTCGACGAGTAATTCCCTCTGCACAATGGTATACTGAAGTCCTTCGATCGAACCTTCCCATGCTCCTTCGCCGAAGCAATCTTCTAACTTCCGCTTCTTGGACTCAAACGTCAGCTTGTGCTCCTTCAGGTTAGCGAGAGCTTTGTTGAGCTGGCCTTCGGCGGCGTATCTGCGGGCGGTTTCTTCATCAAACCTCTTTTCACTGTCCTTCACCTAGGCTTCCAGCTTGGAGATCTGCAGCATCAACTTATCCTCTCGCTCTTTTCTGGTGGCCAGGGAAGTCTTCCAGTGCTGGTTGAACTTGGATATCCTTCGATATGCCTCGTCCAAGTGCTGCTTCTTCGTAGCCAGTACGTCGTTGACAACTTTAAAGTCTCGACCCATGCGTTCCCGCTCGGCTATCTGCTTAGTCAGGTCTGTACCTAGCTGGTTCACCAACTCTGTCTGCCTTTTGAAAGAATGAACGGCTTCGTTCCTCTCGCTTCGGAGCTGAGCCAATTCCTTCTGCAGTTCTTCGTTCGCCCGCTTCAATTCATCCCGCTCAGCTAACACCTGATTATGCTGCTGAATGGGCACAGTAGTAGGCTCTTCAATCATTGGAGGGCTGTCTGGCTTGGCATGAGGAAACGGCATCCCTATAGCATTTACTCTGGCTCTGATCCAAGTCAAATACGGAGGGTAGGCTTGATTGTTGCTTTTTCCCAGCAATGGCTTTCCTCGCTTACTGATACCATTCCACGCGCACTGAAGCTTGGACAAATGATCCCCCTCTAGAAGACCAGTGAGGTACAGAGATTCCTGTACCTCTTGATCCTTCGACAGAGTTCTCAAAGCATACGCGAACTGTCGAACCAGCAACGACGAATTGTAGTTTATACAGCCCTTCCTGCCTATCAAAGGCACATTTGGAAACCCACTGCAACTGAAGATCACCTCAGTACCCAACCTGTCTCTGTCGAACCAGTCAACATCCTCTATAGATAAACTTATCAGACGTTCAGGCCACTCAATTGTGGCGGCAGACAAGACAAAAGGACCCCTCTTGGGTAGATGACTATCAAGCCATTTGTACAGCAAGGGTACACAGCATGAGACATTCTTCCCCCTCCTGTTCTTGTTTTTGTAGTGGACTGAGTGATAGACATCTCCTATCAAGGTAGGGACTGGATTCCCTGAAGCAAAGATGTGAAACACATCAAAGTCTACAAAATCGGGCATGTTAGGGAACAAGATGATGCCATATATGCATAAAGCGAGGATGGCATTGAACGCGCCCCAACATCCGTCTTTGGCACACTGCTGAGCCTTACCCACCAGAAACTGCAAGGAGAACCCAGGAACCTTGTTCCAACTAGTCAATACTAACTTGGAGGCACCCAAATGAAGTGAAGGAGCTAAACCAGCCAGATCAGGCTCAACATCCATGTGAACAAAAGGCATCTGCCTCTTGATAGGCACACCTAGCAAGTCAGCATACTCTTCCAGCGTAGGTGCGAGAACAAAATCCTGAAAAGTGAAACATCTCAGTGGAGGGTCGTAGAACTGCAGCAGAGCCTGCAACCCATTCACCTCGAATGCAGAAGGCTTATGAACCAAACTGAGCAACCTGCCATAAGATTTCCTGAACTCATCCCTCACAGAATCATCTGCTAGAGCTATCAAACCAGTCAGCTTAACCACATCGGGGACAGGGAATTTGCAAGCCACGGTCTTCCTCAGAGAGCCCATAACAATACAATAGGAGGCAAGAAATCCTAGATGGGGGAAAACGGTACCTGCAACACAGACACACGTTAATGAAATGCAAATGAATATGCAAACTAATGCAAAAATGCAATCATGCAATAAGAGGTCCGGGTAGCTGATGCTGTGGAGATTCTGTATCAACAAAACCATAATCTTGCTCTATCAAGAACAACCACTGCATCTGATAAAGAGAGAACCCCGGTGTAGGACCACAAATCTGATCTGTCAAGACCAACCATCTGATAGGACCATATACATAGGATCATAATTCTGCTCTGTCAAGAACGAATGTCTGATAATAAGGACCTCTGATGTAGGACCAAGAAATATTTGCTGATGAGGTCTTCAGACCCCAATCAAAAACTCTGCTGTATCAAGAACAAACAACATCTGCTGATGAGATCTTCAGACACCACTCAAAAATCTGCTCTATCAAGAACAAACAACATCTGCTGATGAGATCTTCAGACCCCAAAAATCTGCTCTATCAAGAACAAACAACTGATGACAAAACTCTGCTCTATCAAGAACAGACATACATCTGATGATAAGATCCTCTGATCAAAACCTTCTCTATCAAGAACAGACATACACCTGATGATAAGATCCTCTGATCAAAACCTGCTCTATCAAGAACAGACAAGTCTGCAACTGAGAAACCCTGGTACCAACAAAACTGATTCAGTGTCAAGAAAACCAGGTAGTCTGAAGGTCAAGGTTTCCTGCAATAAACCCAACCCTGCTCACAGGTATGGCCCTAAACTGACTCAAGTTTGGCATCCTATGTGTTCATCAGCGTCACAGACATTCAAGAGGGGTGATACGATACCCAGAAGGTGTGGCATCACCAGCTCATGAAGCGGCCTCACTCGGCTGAATCACAAATGATCGGTCCCCAGAGTCGACAATCCACCAAACCAGCAACTGTCTCAACCCAAAGGGTTGAAAGAGAAGCCAACCGGATGAACCTCGTCTGAGCGTGGATTTCATGAGACACTAGTGTAGCGGTAAAAATCGTGAGTGTAAGTTATTGACTAACTTAACTCAAAGAAAACAAGAGTCGCCACCGCACTTTTATTTTATCCAAATAAAGGAAAGGAAAAAGAGCGAACAAAACCAAAGAGTTCTAAAATAAGAACACGAGACAGAGATCAGGGTAAGGGGGTTGGTTACGCAATGGGAAGGTGTTAGCACCCAAAACGTCTATAGTACTCTATAGGAGCCCTTTGAAATATTTACGCTTTTTGGTTTGAAAGTGGTTTGTTTAAAAAGAGATTGGGGAGATGAGAAGAGAATTATTTTTTATATTTTTGTGTTTGGAGAGACTTATCGTCTCATGCCTACGTACCCATAAAGTGCAATATGGAATCAAAACCCCGTAGTTCGTGGTACAAATGACAAAATTTTGTTGGTTTTTATTGATTTTAGATGTTCAGACAAGTCGTCATTTCAAGGAGAAAACTGCGACTATCCACCCACGAGTATTAAGACAACATTTGCGTCACATAAAGATGGAGGATTTGCTTGGATTATCAACAAGACTATCACTCAACATCAACGTGGAAAATGTCAAAGTCTTAATAATATGGGGAATAGGAGATTTACATCTCAACTATAGAAATGAATCATGTCTAAACTTTATGAAAAAAGTTTTAAAGTGAAAAAGTGCATAAAGGCACAAAAAGAGTTGATGAGTTTTTGTATTTTTTATGTCTTTTGAAATTGGTCAAAACATGATTAACATTGATTGACTTTTATTAAGAAAAACAAAGTTTAAAAATCACTTGACGAAAGTCAAGGTTTTATTGCGAAAGCGGTTTTGAAGTTTGAAACCAAGAAGGTTTTGAAAAAGGGAGAAAGTTTTGAAAATTTAAGAAGGGGAGGAGATGAAGTGACTATCCTAAAAAATCAAAATAAGAGCTAGAGATAAGAAAGATCTAACCGACTTGTAGCACACTCCAAAGCAAGCAAAAAGAATTCCATCCGATTTAAAGTATAAGCCAGTGAACGGGCCAAATAAAGGCTAAGATCCACAATACTCCAAGCATAGGAATGAGAACCCTAATTCTAAGTCCAAAGGTCCATAAAGTCCAAGGTCTAAGAATGGTCCAAGAGTATAACCACAAAATTAATAGCACCAAATTTTTAGATGTTTTATCCTTTATTAGTGTTTTGAACAAAGTATGGTCCAAGTGGACAAAAGAAAAATGACATAAACATAAACAAAGATATGGTATGTAATGATAAAATGGAAGCATAAAAGTAAAAAAATAAAGAGTAAGAAGAGAATATAAACAAAATTAAACAAGGATATTGTTAGTGAATTAGTGGTTAGTGGTTAGAACATATGATCAATGATGATTAATTCTTGCACTTAGACCAAGATTAATGAAAATTCATTAGAGGATTGATAGAATCAAAGCCTCCTAACAATGATTTTCATAGGTATTGGAGTTAAGACAAGCAACTAAACATACTTGGACTTTTAAACGTAAGTTTGAGCCACGAATGATCATTTTCCGATTAAGGGACAATTTAGCGCTATGTTAAGCAATCGTAATCGGGTTTATGTAGAAACCACGACTATCTGAGGCCGGTCAATAAAATGTTAGTGTTAATACATGTTAGAGAAATGATATATAAATCACTCTCCTAAAACATGCCACACAAAAAGAAAAGAAGTGGCGATCTCATCATAATCAAGATTTTTCATCAATTAATCAAAGGTAATCTATCAGTATTCCAAAGTAAGGAGAATTATCTCAATGATTATTCGTCCATAGTTTTGAAATAATGAAGATTAATCAACCTTGATAATCAACAATCTATGATCCATAGATTTCATCGATCAAAAATAAAAAGAAGAAAGAAAATGAAATCACAATTTGAATCTCGAATCGATTAAATTATCGTCAATATCAATCACCTCTCTTGGTGGATAAAATCAACACCCAAAGTCCATTGATATTGATGAAATCTTATCAAAATCAAGATCCAAAACAATCAACACTTAATCAAAATATTTTTAAATAATTTTTTAAAAGCTTTTTCAAAAAATGAAATTAAAATACAAATTTAATAATAAAAGAAAAATGTGGAAAAATCCACATAGTTAAGTTCTGAAAGAAATGAAAAAAGAAAATAAAAATAAACAAATAAAAGAAAAGTAATATTGAAAAGCAGAAAGAGAAAACGAAACAGAGTTATCTTCTTCTTCTAGCTCTCACACGCGAAAACATTCACGGCCATGGATGCTAGCTTAAATCACAACGGCGGGACGCGAAAAATACGCGGCTGCAATCGAAATCAAGAGCTCTTCACAATGGTACCAACAATTCAAAGAATCACAACAAAAGGTAACGGATCGAAAATGACGGTGAAGCTCAATCTACCTTCAAACTCAGGTAAGAAATCAATCCAAGCTTCTTCTTGCTTCTCTTCTTCTTCTGAACGAATTCTGGTTCGAAATTGATCTGTGTTTGAGGTTGATTTGAAGTTAATTTGGTGGAATGAAGTATGAGAAGAGAATGAACGAAGGTTTTTCTGGTAGTGAGGAATTGAGGAAGAAAATCAGCAGAGATTTTTTGGCTTGAAAAGCTTGAGAAAATGAGTGAGAGATGAATTGTATTTATAGATGAGAGTGAGTGAAAAATGATTTGCCGTTTGTGAGATTTTTTTCTGCGTTTTGGGATGCAAGTTATGTGTGACCTTTTGCTGATATTTTTTTCATGTCGTTTTGGACTTTTTCTTCTTTCAGCTCACTTAAGTGACGTGGAAAGTTTGTGGGGTCAGCTTGGAGTGTAACATGACTGAGATTATATTCACATGGCTTGCAATATGGCTTGGATAAGTGATGAATTATTTTCTCAGCTCAACCTCAATTTCGAGCCGCTTTCACTCTGCTTCATCTACCTCCTTAGTGCTCATCTTACCACGGAACATTGCTGAAGCAGTCAAATAACGACCATGGCGTGGATCTGCTGCGCACATCATATTCTTAGCATCTCACATCCGCTGAGACACCGCAAGCTTCGGAAAAACAGTTTTGTTGACAGATGCTGCATACTTTCTATGCTGCTAAGCGTTCACGCCGTTGCCTTTCTAATATTGCCGTAATAATCACGACTATTAAAGTCAGTGATGCATAATTTCGGGTAAAACCGAGCCGTGATACACGCTAGCTGCTGTTGAACATTATCAACTGATTTCAGTTCCCTGTGATTGTTTAGGGACAAGTATCTGTCTTGGTCAGAAAGTGTAGGAACAGATTCTGGTTCAACAAATCGAGCTCTCCTTGCATAGTTTGACTCGGACCATTGGAACGGAAAAGTACTTCTTCTGGGGCTATTTAGCTTTTGGTGAACTTTAAGGATGTAAGGCTGAAGATGTGGATGATTTAGTAACTCTCCAGCGGTTGGCCTTAGCTCTGGATTTTTTTCGCAGCATACTTTTGACAAGCCCTCGGAAAGCACTAGAGTACATAGTTGGCAGTGGAGCTACTACAGACTTGTTTATTTTGTGAATCAATGCTTGTATATCAAAAGCTTTTAAAAGCTGGTCTGTGAGCCGCCATTTCATAAACACAGCATCCCAAAGATCAGATATCTGACTTAGAGCCATAGGGTATATCGGCGAGAAGCTCATGGCACATATAACTTGGAGTCCCAACAATTGAGGAAGCAAGATCGTCAGAAGTCAACATTTTAGCGAGACCAAAATCACCTAGACGTATATCTTGATCTTCTGTTAAGAATATATTTGAACACTTAACATCCCGATGAAGAATATGATTTACATGTAAGTAATCTAGTGCCATCAGTAACTGGACAAGCCACTTGCAGAGTTTCTCTTCAGAAAAGTTAACACTGTTGGCCTTTTTTATAGCTTCAACCATATCTCCTCCTTCACAATAGCTGATGATAATACATACAAAACAACCCTTTTCCACCCAAGAATCTTTATACTCCACAATAAACG
Source organism: Lathyrus sativus (assembly GCA_963859935.3). NCBI lineage: Eukaryota > Viridiplantae > Streptophyta > Magnoliopsida > Fabales > Fabaceae > Lathyrus > Lathyrus sativus. The sequence continues at coordinate 128,387,886 of OZ012740.1, read as the reverse complement.
GATTGCGAACTTTAGATATAAGCTCCATCTCCTGGTGAGCCGATCTGCGGGTTCTGTCAGTTTGGCGAGCAAGACGGATCTTCTTGAGAACATACTTTTTATTTTCATGTTTGTGCCGCACAAGCAGCGCAGAACCAAATGCGCCTTTGCCGATCTGTTCTAGAACTTCATATTGCTCCATTTGAATTTAAACCACTTCACCTCCTACTGAAAACAGAATTGAATTCAACACTTGGATGATAACTGGTAAATGAAACCTCAGCCTAACTAACCCCAAACAACAATACCAGTAGCATGAATAATTATACAGAGAGAAAAGAACAAGATCATGCATTACTTCCCTCATGCAATCTAACAGTGACCTATCATCTTTCAAAAAGATACATGTCGAAGGCCTGCGGTTACTGCTTCCACCAGCATGGTTTGCAAAGCCGCTGAGTCCAAACACATTCTGACAACATGTGCACTTAATTCCTCTTTTTCAGCTTGTGCGGCTCAGTCGTTGTTCACAAGCAGCTTCAGCTTCATTAGCAGCTCTTACTCTCAACTCTAGACCATGACTATTCCAAAAATACTCAAACAGTCTCTGCTTACTCTGCTCTGATGGTAGCAAAGGTGGACAAAACAAGCTAAACTCAATTTCAGCCTGAAATAAAGCAGTGGCAACTTCTCTATAACCAGCCTGCCATTCAAATCTGCAAAGACTGAGAAATATATCCACAAGACGAAATCCTAGCTGAATAATTGCAGGATCTGGTGAAGAATTGGGAGCTTTTGATGGCTTAAAATCAACATGATGAGATGATAAAACATGCTGCCATAATTGTTCGGAATCTCCAAAATGACTCCCACAAGGAATGCACTGGAGAAGCATGCACTGTTCGACAAACTGCACATGATGTCTCTCCTGAACCAGTATAATTTTCTTCATGCTTCCTCTTCATAGTACTTTGGAGTAAACTAGAGACCTGTATTGTTTCAGTATTAGACCGATGTTTCTTACAGTATAATGATCCAGGTAGAGCCCGATGCTTACATTTAGTACCCACTACAGTTGTACCATCACACATAGGAGTATCAGTTTGACCCAGGTTTTCGGCATTTGCTGAGTCGGCCAAAAAACGAGAGGATAAGTGCACACAACAGTATACATCTCCCTCATTTGCCCATCTCACACACTGTCTTCCTTTTCCACATTGCACTCGGCTTTCTTCGCAGATACTTCACCTACGTGTGACGTGGTCTCACGGTTTTCTCACCAACCGTGTTTGCCCTGTTTCAATCCTGTAATTGCCATCAAATGCCCTCTATATGTCATGGTATCACAAAGAATAGCCAGATGCCTGTAATTGACGTAAGACCCGTCAAATGAAATGACAACACGCAATTCATCCAGCAGAGATCATCGAACTACCTCAATACCAAGAACTTCAATAACTTCAATCAAGTGGTTGCTTGTGGTCCTTGTCGCATCAACATCTTCATGGCACATAACAGCTAAAAGGTTGACACCTTCGGTATCAAGCATCCATTCCTCGTGAGGCTTAAGACCTTCATTCTCATCAAACTTCTGAATTTTGTATTTTTAATAAAAACTTTGTTGATATCTGCAATACCACGCAAGGTCATTTCAGTGAGCATGTTGCTCTCTATCTTTTTCAAGAAAACATCATCTTCAGCTGATTCATCTTGAATGTCTCCCTTGGGTGCTTCATCACTCATAATACGGATTCGAAGTATAAGTTTTTTAGCATTGTCATCATTAAATACGCATGTTAGATCATCTTCAAATTCACGATTGATCTTCTCAGCAATATCAGCCATACTCAACTTCTTATCCACCATCATTTCACGATTCAGTTCTATATGAAGTAACCAAGGTGATATTTTATCAAGAGCAACTTCTTCGTCGGGCATTTCGTAGTAAGACCTTACAAAATCAACATCCTCTTCTATGATTGTACCCATGGGGTCTGGATCATACCACACCTCTGTGGCTTGAGTCACACTCCGTAGAGTGGTATATTCTAAAGCACACTGCACATTCTTGGCTCTCTCTTTAGTCTTACAAACCTCAGGTTTCAAATACACAGACATAGAAGGTGTCTTAATTCTCTTGGCAACGACAGTCTTCTCCTAGTAGCCTTGGACCTATAACACCATACCTCGAATGCCTCGGTCAGGTCTGGATACCGGATATGTTCACTTTCCAACCATTCAGTTAAAAGCCCTGCCTGATCCCCTGATGGCAATGCAAGAATTATAGAGACAAAACTAGATTCCATGGATTGCCACATTTCACCATCCATTTTAGGCAACACGGCATTCTCAGAATTCATCATAGCAGAATCAATCGTTGGTTTCGTAGCCCTCACAAATAGAAGCCACAGTTTCAAAACCTGAAGACGATTTGCAGTTGGCAGTATAACAGTACCATAAGCAATTGCTTCTAAAACTTTTGAAGTTACCTCAATGGCTTGCAACTTTAACTCAACGACTTTAGTTGTAGAACTTTCTTGTTTGAGTACTCTGACAATCATTTCTGATGCATCAAACCAACACTCAACAAAATCTCTCATTATTTCCAACTTACTCAATATCTGACAAACCCATGGCAAGTCAGTCAAATAGGATTGAACAACAAGACGTTCCCTGCTTCAGAAAGTGATTCTGCTGAACCATAGAACAAATGTATCAATGAGTTGTTAAACCAGGAAAATAGTCTTTTCACACATTCTTTTACCTCAAGTTTTATCTTGTCATCAAGTATCAACAAAGGGGCATCATCATCCTCAGTTAGCATGTATTCAAGTTGCTCTTGCGCTGATGCTTTCAGATCACTCATCGCCGATGAAGGGGACAACGTAACAAAGCGTAAGGCCGAAAGAAAGATGTTCCTGACAGCTACCTCGTTAACTGGTTGAAGCCTAGCTAGAATAGGCTCATCTTGCAATCTGTCGTCGTTCTTTCTCCCATAGAATTATGTTCTTCTGATGCTTCGCTGATCCTACAACTATCAGAATCTGGCTCCAAATTTAATACCAATGGTGGAAAAACTTTATTCTTTGTCAGAAATGATGGTTGATCCTTCAACTGTTGGATTTGCCACTGCAGTGCACTTACGTCACCAGAAGCATCTTCATTCACTTTTGCATTGCTTTGAATGAGCTTGGCTCGCTTGGGCAAACTTCAGAGTGCTTAGTGTTTCATTAGCAGAGCAAATGGATGGGCTGACATGACTGTCATCAAAATGGTACCACATATTATCATAAATCAACTTATCATATGCAGTGTAATGCCCACCAAGTGCCAATCGTAATGGTTGCTGATTGCATAAAGGTAGATGTACCAGAGTTATTCCCTTGACTATCAAGCCCACTACTAGAGCAAACAACCAAAGAATTATTGTGATTCAAGTTCCTATCATCAGATGATATTCCAACTTCAGGCTTATGAACAGCTGAGCGACAGGAGCTGCTGTGCAAGTGTAACGCTATACTTGATCTTCCACTCAGCAGCAAAGCATATTTAACACTTTATTTGCAGGACCTATGCAAATATAACGAGTGTTCTCATCTTTATAATGTATATGCTCAATTGCATTCTTGATAGCCCTTTCTCTCAACTTGCGGTGTAGGAGGAATCCTTCGAATTTCATCAGTACGAAATGCAGCTTGAATCTCTCTTTGTAAAGCCTCATCAAGTTCTTGCTTATCATCTGGTGTTATATCTTTAGCATATAACTGTGTTAAATTATTCCTTATCCTTCCATGCTTTTGAAGCAAAGATCGACGAACCGACTGCGTAGGATGAGCAGTCAAGACCAAATCCACAGTCTGATTCTTCAAAGCATCAAAACTTCTTGAGGACTCTTCTAGCTCAGTCACAAGCCTCTTAAAAGTCTCTTCAATATCAGACTCAGTTATAGCAGAATTCTCATCGCCAAAATCAGCTTTCTTCAATAACTTAATCCTCCTCCTATACGCAATCTGAACTTCCTCCTGAACTTAAGTGCCCCATTAAACTGCCATTTCATTATTGACATTAGAAATGACCAAAAGTCGTTGAGAACAGCGGGTATCATGTATACAATGCAAATAATTCTTCACATTAAAACCACTCCATTATTTTATCTCCACTAGATGACTTTCAACATAGATCATTGAGAATCACAAATATCATGCATACAAAACAAATGGCTTCCAATTGATATTACTGCGCCTTGAACAGCCGCCGGCGCATGCCCACCAACTGGCAAGCCAAGTTGTTTGAATTTATCTGAACTGCCAGTCAGGAATACAAAATGCTGCTTTGCCCAGTAATCCTGCTTTTGCTAAGGTTGAACTGCAACCGGGAATTTGATACAAGGCACTCCATTTCCGGATGTATCTAAATTAGGTGGCCCCAAAATGAAGCTAGAGATTGAAGCCAATCTGACAAATTAAGCCCATCATCCTTCAACTTATCACGCCCACCAAGTGCCAATCGCTCAATAACAACGTATTCCAATATATCATATTCAAGCTGAGTCAAATACTTAAACGCGTCCACCACAGGAGTAATCATGTCTCTGTATGCCTCAATCTGGTGAGCAATTGTTCGAAGGACAGTCATAGGGTTGTCATGAGCTAATTTTGCAACCATCCGACCAAGCTGCTTTAAATTTTCCTTTGCCAGCCGCTTCAACATACGTCTAGTGTCTAACTTGGCAGTTTGTCTGACAGCCAACAGCATAGGATAGCGATCATCATCCTTTTCCCATTCACCGTATAATCGATAGCGTGCCTCATAAGGAAGAAGACTCATTAGTTCCCAAATTTCCTGGCCAACAGCTGGATTAGCAGGAACCAACTGTAGAGAAGGTGGTAGACAAGCTCCCAAAGCATCCTTGACTCTTAGCTTTGCTTCCTTCAAATGCAGGTGAGGATTTCCAATACCGTGAAATTGAGAACTCAAGGCATTATCGCTATGACTTACAAGCTCAAGAGCAGAAAGGTAATAACCTCTCAAAACCCTAGAAACCTTCTGTAGCAGCATAGTATCTTGATAGAGAAAAGGTCCAGTACAAGAAAGCATCTGAAAAAAAAAAAAAAACTCCTTTGGAAGATCTATGAAAGAATGGTGTCCTGGAGGGTTATCTAAATAACTAGGCACTCAAGGTCCTCAAACGAAGCATCAGGGTTTGTCTTCCACAATTCTTCCACCTTATTTATTTGCTGTGCACTTATTTGGTGTGCTCTTTAACTGCTCCTGCTCAGATGGGATCTTGACAAGCCACTGCAAGAAACACCTATCATCAATCAAGGGACACCATTGACTAAGGTCCCAATTCATATCCTTCAAAGCATTGACACTCAAACAAGGTTCACGACAAAGAAGAACAACTACACTTTCTGTCTTTGCAGATATGAACCCAAGGAGAAACACATTACGGCATTCAAGAATTGTCTCTCCCAGTGGACTATCTTTGTGTAGACAGACTTCCTTGTGCTTTGAATTTACTTGGAAATGGCACACTTGAATGAATATCAAATTTGACTTGCACAGACAAACTTTTGAATCTTTGGTTAAAACTGAATCTCTTTGAATTTATCTGAATTAATCTCTGGGAAAATAAATCCATAGATGAACACAAACTGGACTGATGAACCTTGATCATAATAGTCATGGACCAAACTTCTCATAGAACACTGCTTGATAAACCACTGGATTTCAATACAAAACAATTTGACTTTGAACAATCACATTTTCTGAGAAAATAGTCCACCACCACGGGTAACTTATAGTTGAAGCAAACTCTTAATAGTTTGACCAAGATAAGGTCAAACTTCCATCTGATTTAAACTTGAATGAATGTTTTTGCCATTAATCTTCTTGCAAAACCCTAAACACACAGAGAAGAAGAAGAAACAAACAAATTGAAAAAAATTTTTGGTAATTTTGGTTAGATGTTAGTAAACAGAAACAAACAAAAAGAAAGTAAGAAACCCATAAGGGTGCGAAAGCTAAAAAATATAACCTTGTTTGTGGAATGATATGAAATGTGGGATCTTAGGGGTAAAAATTAGGGTATTACAGCTGCCCCTATTTAAGATTCTTCTATCCGGAGATATGAAGATTGACATCTTTGTCTCGACTAGATAGAAGAGACTTAAATATAACAATTAACCCAATTTTTAACCCTAAGAGACCACAAAATGATATGATTATGCTAATGATATGCGAACATAAGACTTCTGTGGGGAAAGAGATACCAACTGCCAGCTACTGGGCAAAGATATTCGAACTGAAGAGAACAGGTAAAATACTTTCTACTGGTTACTGAGTAGAAAATAAGTGCAAAAACACAAGAGAATTGTTATCTACCAGTTACTGGGTAGAGAACAAAGAAATGTATTACTTATTACCAGTTACTGGGTAAAAAGTAATCCACTTGTTGAAATATATCAACTACCTGTTACTGGGTAGGAAAAGAAGCAACGCCAACTACTGGTTACTGAGTAGTTTAGCGAGATTAATAAACTTGAATAAAAGGGGTTACCATCTATCGGTTACTGGATAGGGTAAACAACATGTCAACTACCTGTTACTGGGTAGGACGGACCCGACTACCTGTTACTGGGTAGGAGTAAAAGATAAAAGGTCAACTACCTGACACTGGGTAGGACAAACATACTCGACTACCTGTTACTGGGTAGGGGAAAGAGATATATCATCAGCTACTTGTTACTGAGCAGCTCCAAACACAAAACAGACTTCTCAAATAAAGAGACAACCATATTAACAACTCTGTCGGGGATCTTTAAAAGAGATACGAGCAGGTTGAACCATACAATAGAATTCTCATCGGGAGTTATTCCACAGAAATTCCAATTGACAGAAAAGCTGGTCGGATAAAGATCCATCATTTCACAATAAACTTCTCTGTTGAGGATGAACTAGAGAAATGTTATTTATTGCGAAGGTAAATTTCTGGAGATTACACAAGCTGCTCAAATAAAGAGGCTTCCACATGAAGTTGCATAAGTAATTACCAAGAGAGTGTTATCAAAACACTACTGGGAGAATCAAATCTTCACCTTCTATTGGGGATCAATAACAGATTCCTGCTGAGGAAAATAAATCCTCAAAAATACCTTCTCGTCATCCCGGTCTCACAGCCCAGGGAAAACTAAAGTAACTGCTGCAAGAGACCAAAGTTCAATCCAGGAACAAACTGGAAAGAAACGGTCAAACAAGACTCGACCCAATGAGGAAATAACTCAACTGGGGAACAATTCCATCCAGATAAAAGCCGGGGATGAAAGCTAAACAAAGCATCTTCCACGAGGCATAAACTCAGTGGGGAATTAAAAAATGATAAGTATTTTCTGCTTAGGGGTCGACACTCTAATGAAGAGAGGACATACACATTCTGCGAGATAACCACATCGGGAAAAGGGAAATACCAACAAAAAATGCAGGATGCACAATGCAACAAAGACATGCTATGCTCAACCAAAATGAATGCGCATGCAATGAGTATGAATATGCTGATAAATCAGACAAAAAGGGCAAACAGAGGGTGAACAAAACACCACAACACCACTGAAATACTCGGCTAATCTCTGCGAGTTAGAGATATCATTGGAGATCGTGCTGGGGATCAGCAACAAAAAAACTGCAAGAGATACACAAGAGCCATCACAGGAAAATAAATCCTACTACAAGGCTTAAATCTTGCTGAATAAATGGAGATATTGCTTGGGGAAAAGACCCCAAAGATCAATCTTCAACCATTAATAATTCAACAAAAGGGAACAACAAAATGAACTCCGCTTTGAGAAAAAAAACTGTTGGAGAAAAACATAGCAAAACAAATCTTCCAACCCTGCCAGGGGAATAAGAAGTTAACATCATAGCAAAAAGTCAAACTGTGGGGGATTTTAAATCAACACCCAATCACAAGGTGAGAGAAAACCCGACAGGTGACTGCTATGTCAACACTTCTCAACATGGTTCTCTACTTGAGGAATAATCCAAAGCAAATGTGCATAACCTCCGCTAGGAATCATCAAAGACAAATCTCCGCCTGGGCAAAAACAATCAAGGAGAAGTGATCTTCAAATTTCTCAACTGTCCGATCATAATCTGGTTGAATGAATAAAACATATCCATCATTTGAGTCAAGACTTTGCTGTGGAAAACCGTTCAACACTCGTCTGGTTTATCCAAAGAAACAAAACTCTGCTAAGGGAATATCAGCAAACTCTGCTGAAGAGACCTCAATATAACTCAAATGGGGAAACATCAACACAACTCTACTGGGGAGCTGCTAATAAATTCTATCAGAGAGGCAAGAAAGAACCCTGCTGAAGAGAACACTTACGCTTTTCGCTTCAAGATTCTACCATTCTTGGGATTACTGTTGACATTCTTTCTTTTATTTTCACAAATCAAAGAAAAATGTTTTTATAATTTTCAAAATTTAAATCAATTATTCACATTTGTTTCAAAAATCATCATCAAAAATAAAATGAAATTCTGTAAACAGAAACAAAATAAGAATTGCAAACAAAAGGACAAAGGCCCAAATTCTATTGATAGAATGGTAGTTCGCAAATGGCGTAACTCCATGGATCATTACAATGTTTGAAAAATGGTAAGTACAATGGAAAGTTCTACATTGAAATACAATGACCATTATTCTCCCTAACAAATTTGAATTCCAACTGTGCTTGAGACTTCAGCGGAAAATACCCGAAGTAAAACCTTTGATAGGAAATGTTGCTTCAAACGATCAAGACTGGCCAGATGCAGTTACTTGCCATGATCCCTAACTTTTGCCTAGATTGCCCTCTCGGGTTTTCAATCTACCGGGATAATTATTTCTGTTTTTGTCTCTAATTTTTGCCTGGACCGCCCTTTCGGGTTTTCAATCCACCGAGACGCTCATTTTTGCCTAAGCCGCCCTTTCAGGTTTTCAACTTAGCGAGCTGTTCTTTTATTTTTTAGGCGAAGTATTTCTTGACTGCATCGGCATTCACAGGACGAGTGAACTCTTCTCCATCCATGGTTGTAAGAATTAATGCACCGCCAGAGAAGGCTCTCTTAACAACATATGGGCCTTCATAATTAGGAGTCCACTTGCCCCTAGAATCAGTAGTAAAAGTCGAGATCTTTTTGAGCACGAGGTCACCTTCTCTGAACACACGGGGTCGAACCTTCTTATCAAATGCTTTCTTCATTCTTTGTTGATATAATTGGCCATGACACAAAGCTGTCATTCTTTTCTCTTCAATCAGATTCAACTGGTCGTATCTACTTTGACACCATTCAGCCTCAGCCAATTTAGTTTCCATCAAAACTCTCATAGAAGGGATTTCAACCTCTATCGGGAGCACTGCTTCCATGCCATAAACAAGAGAAAAAGGGGTTGCCCCTGTTGAAGTGCGAACGGATGTACGATACCCATGCAGAGCGAAAGGAAGCATATCATGCCAATCCTTGTATGTAACAACCATCTTTTGAATAATCTTCTTAATGTTCTTATTAGCAGCTTCAACAGCCCCATTCATCTTGGGTCTATAAGGAGAAGAATTATGATGCTCAATCTTAAACTCATCACATAATTCCTTCATCATCTTGTTATTTAAATTCGACCCATTATCAGTGATGATCTTGCTCGGAACACCATACCGACAGATGATTTGATTCTTGATAAACCGGACTACTACTTGCTTAGTCACATTTGCATATGATGCCGCTTCAACCCATTTGGTAAAATAGTCAATAGCCACCAATATGAAACGGTGTCCGTTCGACGCTTTAGGCTCAATCATTCCAATCATATCAATGCCCCACATTGAAAAAGGCCATGGAGAAGAGATAACATTGAGAGGAGTTGGAGGCACATGAATCTTGTCAGCATAAATCTGACATTTATGGCACTTTTTCACGTATTTACAACAGTCAGATTCCATTGTCAGCCAATAGTAACCTGCCCTTAACATCTTCTTAGCCATCGCGTGTCCATTGGCATGGGTGCCAAAGGATCCTTCATGGATTTCTTTCATCAACATATCTGCTTCGTGTCTATCCACGCATCTGAGCAAGATCATGTCATAATTTCTCTTATACATTACATCATCATTCAAGAAGAAACTACCAGCCAATCTTCTCAAAGTTTTCCTATCCTTCTTGGATGCCCCAAGTGGGTACTCTTGATTTTGAAGAAAGCATTTAATATCATAATACCATGGTTTATCATCAACAACCTCTTCAACTACAAACACATGAGCTGGCCTATCAAGACGCATCACATTAATCTTTGGCACATCATTCCAATGATTTACCACAATCATGGAGGATAAAGTCGCTAAAGCATCTGCCATTTGATTCTCTGCTCTTGGTATATGGTGAAACTCAACTTTATTGAAGAAAGTTGACAACCTTCTTGCATAATCATGATAAGGAATCAAATCAGGTTGACGTGTCTCCCACTTCCCTTTAATCTGATTAATCACTAAAGCTGAATCTCCATACACATCAAGAATCTTGATTCTTAAATCGATAGCTTCTTCCAAGCCCATAATACACGCTTCATATTCAGCCGCATTATTTGTGCAATTGAAAACCAACCTTGCAGTGAAAGGAATATGAGAACCATGAGGAGTAACAATAATTGCACCAATACCTCTGCCATATTCATTAACCGCCCCATCAAAAATCAAACCCCAACAGGATCCAGGCTCAGGTCCTTCTTCATGTAATGGTTCCTCACAATCTTTAACCTTTAGATACATCACATCCTCATCAGGAAAGTCAAACTGAATAGGTTGATAATCATCAATTGGCTGGTGTGCCAAATGATCAGCCAAAACACTTCCTTTTATCGCCTTTTGAGTTCGATACTCGATATCATATTCTGATAACAAACATTTGCCAACGAGCAATCCTCCCAGTTAAAGCAGGCTTTTCAAAGATATACTTGATTGGATCCATTTTAGATATCAACCAAGTTGTACAATTCAACATATACTGACGGAGGCGCTTGGCAGCCCAAGCTAGAGCACAACGTGTCTTTTCAAGCATCGTGTATCGAGACTCACAATCAGTGAATTTCTTGCTCAAATAATAAATGGCAAATTCTTTTCTCCCAGATTCATCTTGTTGACCCAGAACACAACCCATAGACTCTTCTAGCACGGTCAAATACATGATCAAAGGTCTTCCTTCTACGGGAGGAGACAAAATAGGAGGTTCAAGCAGATACTCTTTAATTCTTTCGAAAGCTTTCTGACAATCTTCTGTCCAGACACAACCCTGATCTTTGCGGAGAAGTTTGAAAATCGGTGCACATGTGGCAGTCATATTGGATATAAATCGAGAGATATAGTTTAAACGTCCCAAGAATCCTCTTACTTGTTTTTCTGTTCTGGGTGCAGGCATCTCCTGGATAGCTTTAACTTTACCAGGATCAACTTCAATGCCTTTTTGACTGACAATAAAGCCTAACAATTTTCCAGAACGAACACCAAAAGTGCATTTATTAGGATTCAGACGGAGCTTAAACTTTCTCAAACGTTGAAACAACTTCAATAAATTTTTAATATGATTCTCTTCAGTCTTCGACTTACAAATCATATCATCCACATAGACCTCAATTTCTTTATGCATCATATCATGGAACAGGGTGGTCATAGCTCTCTGGTACGTTGCACCAGCATTTTTTAAACCGAAGGGCATCACTCTGTAACAGAATGTTCCCCAGGGTGTAATGAATGTTGTTTTTTCCATATCCTCAGGTGCCATCTTTATTTGATTATAACCGGAAAATCCATCCATAAATGAAAAGATATTGAACTTAGCAGTATTATCTACCAACAAATCAATGTGTGGTAGTGGAAAATCATCTTTTGGACTTGCTTTATTCAAATCTCTATAGTCAACACACATTCGGACTTTTCCGTCTTTCTTTGGAACAGGCACGATATTGGCCACCCATTGAGGATATTCTACGGTCACAAGAAAACCAGCATCAATCTGCTTTTGAACCTCTTCTTTAATCTTCACTGCCATGTCAGGATGAGTTCTTCTCAATTTCTGCTTCACGGGTGAACATTCAGGCTTTAATGGCAAATGGTGCTCCACAATACCAGTATCAAGACCAGGCATGTCTTGATAGGACCAAGCAAACACGTCAACATATTCTCTAAGAAGCTCTACCATCCTCTTCTTAACATCTGACTGAAGCAGTGCCCCAATCTTGACTTCTTTCTTATCATCATCGGAACCCAGATTAACCAATTCCACCGGCTCTTCATGAGGCTGAATGGCCTTTTCCTCGTGCTCAAGCAATCGAGAAATCTCATCAGGAATTTCTTCAATATCCTCCTCTTCCGCTTCAAACACAGGGAACTCAAAGTTGGGAGGGGGCATATGGTCATTGTTTCCAATGGGTTTAACAATCAATCTGCACAATGATTTTATGTTTGATTTTAGAATATGAACAAAAAAAAAAAAATGAAAATATTATGCAGATAAGAGTGATTATAACATTATTATACTTTTTTCGGTTTTTTATGTTACCATTTTTCAGAAGTAAAGCAAAAAAAGGGAAACAACATATGGATAAACAGAAAAACATTTTATTGATGATGATAAAAGTTGAAACAAAGCCCTCACAAATTCACTTTCACCTTGGGCAGAGTGAAAGGATTTTTGAAAGAAACAAAAACAAATTACTTTGAAACATGAACAACAGTAGGAACATCAACAGCGATCCAATTCTGGCATATCAATCCACGTGTCACAAAGTTGGGCATTTCTTCCTCTTGGTCATCTTCGAGAATTGCAGCTGTAGAATGATCTTTGCAATGGATGAACCCAGCACTTCGAAAGACTTCATGAATACTCTTCAGCTCATTTTGGGTTGAACCAGATGTAAAACCCAAACCAGCTCTATCTTTTTTCTCAGCAACTTCAATGATTTGGCCCCATCCATCAGCTTGGCCATTATCCACTGCACGTTGTGCATCTTTTAAAGAAGACATGGACACCCCATCCTTCTTAACAGCTTTATCAACCACAGAAAGAGCCTGAAACGGAGTTCCAATATCCTCTTCCGCATCGATATAAGAAAAAGACGACAAACTGCTTACCAACATAGCTTGTTCTCCACCAACAACAACAAGTTTACCATTCTGCACGAATTTTAACTTTTGATGCAGTGTCGAAGTAACAGCTCCAGCTTCATGGATCCATGGGCGTCCTAAAAGACAACTGTAAGCAGGACGAATATCCATGACTTGAAAAGTGATCTGGAAAAAACATGGACCAATCTTGATAGGGAGATCAACCTCTCCAATCACGGTTTTCCTCGATCCATCAAAGGCTTTCACAATGACCCCACTGAACCTCATAGGAGTACCTTGATAAGATAATCTGGACAAAGTAGATTTTGGCATCACATTCAACGATGACCCAGTATCAACCAGCACATTGGATAGAGCGTCTTCCTGGCAATTCATGGAAATATGGAGAGCCAAATTATGATTTCTTCCATGATCAGTCAACTCTTCATCACAAAAACTCAGATTGTTACACGCAGTGATATTGGCAACAATGCTATCAAACTGGTTAACAGTCACATCATGATCTACATAAGCTTGTTCCAATACTTTCTGCAACGATTCACGATGGGCCTCAGAGCTCATTAACAGAGATAGAACAGATATTTTTGACGGTGTATGTAACAATTGATCCACCACATTATATTCACTCTTCTTGATCAATTTCAATACCTCATCATTATCTGACTTCTGATTTACATCACTTGATTGACCAGACTCTACAGAAGTCTTCAACTGAATTTGCTTACTCCCAGTATCTTCACTTGTCTTTGAAGGCACATTATCAAATACTCGACCACTTCTGGTTACACGTCCGACATCAGCGATAGTCACAACTGAGGGAAGAGAAGGAATGGGAACCTCTTTTCCATCCTCCAACATAGTAGCATTGTATTTGTAGGGAACAGCTTTATCGGATTCATACGGCGTCGGGTCAGGCAAACGGATAACCAAAGGCGTCACAGCAGATTTCTGACTGTTGTAAGAAATTACAACCCGCTCAGGAATATTGAAACGTGGGACTATGACATTCACCTCGTTCTCCACTTCATTTCTGTTTGCAGTAACCTGAATCAAATTCTCATCCATCATCTTTTGTAAGTCCCTTTTCACAATCACACACCCTCGAGGGTTCACAGAACAAATACAACAGGCGGCATAATCATGCTCAATATCATGGAACTCACTCAAAGTAGCATGCATTTCAACAAGCGATCTCCGAATCCAGCAAATGTCGAAAATACGGTATGTACCAGGACAACCATATACCATATTAACAGTTGCATTACCATGCTTAGGAAACGGATTTGATTGCACATTAGGGTTGGTGTCTTCAAAAGACAGAATACCTCTTTTTACGAGCTTTGCAACTTCATGCTTCAGAGGATAGCAATTTTCGATATCGTGTCCCGGGGCACCTTGATGAAATGCGCAATGAGCATCTGGCTTATACCACCATGGAATTTCAGTTGGAACAGCCGGCGGATCACGAGGTTGAACCAAATTATTCTTTATTAAAGCCGGAAAGAGCTCAGTATACGTCATTGGAATGGGATCAAATTGTGTTTTCCTCTGTGTACGACCTTGTTGAGTTGTCTTCTCTTGGAAACGTGGTTGATAACTTGCAGTAGCTTGAGCGGTAGGGGTGTTACTGACAACAGGCATAACAGATGCTACTTGTTGCTGACGACGACTACCATTGTTGTTCACAACTCTGCGTCTTCTAGACCTTTCCTGAGATATAGCATTAGCTTCTCCCTCTTTTTTCTTAGGGAACCCAACACCAGGCTTTTTTGTACTTCCAGAATTTCCTTCTTTTATCAGACGTCCCTCACGGACAGCTTCCTCTAATCTCATCCCCATATTAACCATTTCCGTGAAATCACTAGGAGCGCTCGCAACCATCCTTTCATAGTAAAATGAATCCAGAGTCTTCAGAAAAATCTTGGTCATTTCTTTCTCTTCAAGCGGAGGGCTTATCTGAGCTGCAATCTCACGCCATCTTTGCGCATATTCTTTAAAAGTTTCTTTCTCTTTTTGAGACATTGCGCGAAGCTGATCACGATCTGGCGCCATATCGAGATTATACTTATACTGACGAACAAAAGCTTCACAAAGATCGTTGAATGTCTTGATTTGTGTACTATCAAGTCCCATATACCATTTCAGCGCAGCACCAGTAAGACTATCTTGAAAATAGTGGATCAACAACTGATGGTTGTCAGTATAGGTAGACATCTTTCTAGCATACATGATCAAGTGACTTTGCGGACAAGTGTTCCCTTTGTATTTTTCAAAATCCGGAACTTTAAACTTGGCGGGAATCTTCACGTTTGGAACAAGGCAAAGCTCATGAGCATTCTTTCCAAATAACTCCTTTCCCCTTAAAGCCCTGATTTCTCTTTGCATTTCAGCAAACTGATCTTGAAAGTCATCTATTCGATCCATAACATCCAAACTCTCGCTCGGAGCAGTATGGAAAATTTGTTCTTCAGTATAAGGCATAGCGTGAGTTACAGGCGGTGGCACAGGTATGACAGTAGGAACAACCGGAACTTCAGCATTAGGAACAACATTAACCACAGGAGGTGGTACAGCCATGACAGCAGGGAGTCTAGAACCTTCGGGAACAGGAGGTCGATATCCCTCTGGCACATAATTGTTAGGCATGCCCCAAGGGAAACCAACAGGCATTTGATATTGAGAAGCATTAATTGGGGCCACAGAAATGGGCGTTGATCCGATTTCAGAAATCACAGTTCCTTGGACAGGAGAAGGAGGAGGTAGTGGTGGCTGATTCTGAGCAGCCACCAGAGCTTCCATTGCGGCAGTCAGTCTTTCCAAACCGTCTTTCAGAGTTGATACCTCTTCACGGAGCTCGCGGTTCTCTTGTTGCAACTGATCCATCTTTTTCTTAGAGTTAGCCCGAGTGTTGTAGTGATGCGACAGCTTGACTGAAGGAAGGCCAAAAGAAACAAATAAGACATCTGGAAAAGGCAACACACAATGCACGATGATGCGAATGCAAATGCAAAATGCAGGTGTTTCAACCAGTTTTCAAGGATTTTTAAGATATAAAGCAATTACAAACATCATAAAGAAAAATAACACTTCTTGAAATACTGATAAACATCTCATTTCATTGAATATTGGAAAGAGTTACACTTGGAAGTACAAAATACAATAATATCAAAATAAGAAAAAGCTAGGTCCTAAGGAACATCGGATGACGATCCAAGCTGATACTTCCTTCGGAGTCTCTTAATCTCTTTCTCATAGTTGTGCTTCATGGTAATCTTCTCTAGCACAAGCTGATCCACAATACCCTTCCAAGCACCAGAAGTAGGAGGATGTGCTGATGGAGTAGTAGAGGAAAATAAATCCTCTGCATGCCTCTTCACAGCGCGCCGCTCAAGTAACTCTATCAAGTCATCTTTCTCCTTCATCTGTTTTTGCAATTCCATCTTCTCTTTGTCAGAAGCTTGAAACTTACTTTCCCACATCTCTTTCTCTTCCTTCATCTTAGCCAAAGCATCTTGAAGTGTCTTCACATCATTAGAAGAAACAGGGATTGCCGTAGGGAGTGGCGTAGAGATCACAGTAGTCAGAGGTTTCTCAATAGGATAAGGCATCTTAAGCTCCATAGTCCTCTTCCTCACCCAAAGTGTGTAAGGTTCTAAAGCAATGCAAACTTGTCTTCCAAGCTCCCCTCTACCCAACCTGTGAATCTTAGTCCAGGCATGAGCCATTCTTCTTCTCAAACCAAGAGAATCATCCCCTCCTTGAAAGAATAAACCTTCTAATAAAATATTCTTAGGCCTATCCTTCAGCATATAACCCAGCTGACGGCGAGCTAAACTCGGGTTGTAGTTAATTCCGCCTTGTATTCCAAGAAGAGGAACATTGGCGAATTCTCCACAACTATCAATAATCTGGACATTATCGTAAACCGAAGAAGACCAAGTGATATCAGTATGCGTAAGAGACATAATCCTTTGAGACCACCTTAAACAATCCTTGTTTTTCCTAAAAGCAGATGTCTGAGGTAAGTGTGAAACGAACCAATTATACAGCAGAGGTAGACAGCAAACAATGGTACCGTTTCCCTTAGAGGTCCTACTATGGATGGAAAAATAAGTATCACCAAGCAAAGTTGGAACAGGGTTCCCAATCGAGAAAATCCTAATAGCATTAATGTCCACAAAATTATCAATATTAGGAAACAAGACTAGTCCATAGATGAGTAAAGCCAATATAGCCTCAAACGCCAATGTGCGACCAATGTCAGCAAATAAAGTAGCCTTCTCGATCAAGAACTTAGCAGTCAAACCCTTGAGGCCTCCCTTAGTCTTTAGATTTGTATCAATATCCGACTTCGTCAAATGGGTAGCTTCAGCAATATCTTGAGGTTTAAGAGCTTCCTCCAAACCAGTATACGGGACCTTATCAGAAACCGGTACACCCAACAAATAAGCATATTCTTCCAAGGTCGGCATGAGCTGATAATCGGGAAATGTGAAGCATCGGTAAATAGGATCATAGAACTTCATAAGGGTATTCAGAATTCCGTCTTCAATATTGGTAGAAAGAACAAATAAAAGTCTCCCATAACGAGATAAGAAGCCTGAACGATCATCTACCAAGGACACTAGCTTTCTCAACTCTGTAAGATCAGGAGCCCGAAAACCGTACTTCTGAGTGTTTCTCCTTCCAATATCCATAATCAACAATATCTGCGATGTTTGCAAAAGAAAATCTCTGAGATCCTTAAACCAGCTGAAACACAATGCTCATGAATGCATGAGTGGAAGATGCAACACCCACAAACAAGACATACAAAGCACACAGGTTCAAAGGTTCGGCACGAGCATGGAGCCAAAGGTAAGGATCAACCAACCCACAATGGTATGTACTATGGTTATATCATCACCTGTAGAACAAGGTTCTAAAAAGTTCCCAGAATCATAATTCCATCTTTTGGATATTATCGGCTTAAACGACTACTCGTCGGCCAACAATATTCTCAAGAGAAACTCATCTGAGTGTGGTATCGCGTAACGACCAATTCAAGTCTACACCTGAACAGCCACCGCACCACGTCCTAATAAGGCCAAGATGGGTTAAAGGGTTCTAAGGTCCTCAGCTTCTCAGGCTCCCAGTCGGAAAAAAGTAATATCAATTACGACTACTCGTAAGACATCAGTAATTTCCAAAGGGGCCTCCACCGAGCGGGGGATCTCAAGTCAGCTTAGTAAGGACTACTCCACGTAAGCCAACAAGACTATACCACCCTCCTATCATAAGTGCACTCAAGTCCGGGTTAGGACTTATCTCGCCACACAAATTACCAGGCACCAAAACAGAACAATCAATAACAAACAAGTCAAACAGAAAGCGAGAAATAAATCAAAGTAGGCGAAACCCACTAGGAACCGTTGGAGTCCCCAGCAGAGTCGCCACTTTTCTGTAGCGGTAAAAATCGTGAGTGTAAGTTATTGACTAACTTAACTCAAAGAAAACAAGAGTCGCCACCACACTTTTATTTTATCCAAATAAAGGAAAGGAAAAAGAGCGAACAAAACCAAAGAGTTCTAAAATAAGAACACGAGACAGAGATCGGGGTAAGGGGGTTGGTTACGCAATGGGAAGGTGTTAGCACCCAAAACGTCTATAGTACTCTATAGGAGCCCTTTGAAATATTTACGCTTTTTGGTTTGAAAGTGGTTTGTTTAAAAAGAGATTGGGGAGATGAGAAGAGAATTATTTTTTATATTTTTGTGTTTGGAGAGACTTATCGTCTCATGCCTACGTACCCATAAAGTGCAATATGGAATCAAAACCCCGTAGTTCGTGGTACAAATGACAAAATTTTGTTGGTTTTTATTGATTTTAGATGTTCAGACAAGTCGTCATTTCAAGGAGAAAACTGCGACTATCCACCCACGAGTATTAAGACAACATTTGCGTCACATAAAGATGGAGGATTTGCTTGGATTATCAACAAGACTATCACTCAACATCAACGTGGAAAATGTCAAAGTCTTAATAATATGGGGAATAGGAGATTTACATCTCAACTATAGAAATGAATCATGTCTAAACTTTATGAAAAAAGTTTTAAAGTGAAAAAGTGCATAAAGGCACAAAAAGAGTTGATGAGTTTTTGTATTTTTTATGTCTTTTGAAATTGGTCAAAACATGATTAACATTGATTGACTTTTATTAAGAAAAACAAAGTTTAAAAATCACTTGACGAAAGTCAAGGTTTTATTGCGAAAGCGGTTTTGAAGTTTGAAACCAAGAAGGTTTTGAAAAAGGGAGAAAGTTTTGAAAATTTAAGAAGGGGAGGAGATGAAGTGACTATCCTAAAAAATCAAAATAAGAGCTAGAGATAAGAAAGATCTAACCGACTTGTAGCACACTCCAAAGCAAGCAAAAAGAATTCCATCCGATTTAAAGTATAAGCCAGTGAGCGGGCCAAATAAAGGCTAAGATCCACAATACTCCAAGCATAGGAATGAGAACCCTAATTCTAAGTCCAAAGGTCCATAAAGTCCAAGGTCTAAGAATGGTCCAAGAGTATAACCACAAAATTAATAGCACCAAATTTTTAGATGTTTTATCCTTTATTAGTGTTTTGAACAAAGTATGGTCCAAGTGGACAAAAGAAAAATGAAATAAACATAAACAAAGATATGGTATGTAATGATAAAATGGAAGCATAAAAGTAAAAAAATAAAGAGTAAGAAGAGAATATAAACAAAATTAAACAAGGATATTGTTAGTGAATTAGTGGTTAGTGGTTAGAACATATGATCAATGATGATTAATTCTTGCACTTAGACCAAGATTAATGAAAATTCATTAGAGGATTGATAGAATCAAAGCCTCCTAACAATGATTTTCATAGGTATTGGAGTTAAGACAAGCAACTAAACATACTTGGACTTTTAAACGTAAGTTTGAGCCACGAATGATCATTTTCCGATTAAGGGACAATTTAGCGCTATGTTAAGCAATCGTAATCGGGTTTATGTAGAAACCACGACTATCTGAGGCCGGTCAATAAAATGTTAGTGTTAATACATGTTAGAGAAATGATATATAAATCACTCTCCTAAAACATGCCACACAAAAAGAAAAGAAGTGGCGATCTCATCATAATCAAGATTTTTCATCAATTAATCAAAGGTAATCTATCAGTATTCCAAAGTAAGGAGAATTATCTCAATGATTATTCGTCCATAGTTTTGAAATAATGAAGATTAATCAACCTTGATAATCAACAATCTATGATCCATAGATTTCATCGATCAAAAATAAAAAGAAGAAAGAAAATGAAATCACAATTTGAATCTCGAATCGATTAAATTATCGTCAATATCAATCACCTCTCTTGGTGGATAAAATCAACACCCAAAGTCCATTGATATTGATGAAATCTTATCAAAATCAAGATCCAAAACAATCAACACTTAATCAAAATATTTTTAAATAATTTTTTAAAAGCTTTTTCAAAAAATGAAATTAAAATACAAATTTAATAATAAAAGAAAAATGTGGAAAAATCCACATAGTTAAGTTCTGAAAGAAATGAAAAAAGAAAATAAAAATAAACAAATAAAAGAAAAGTAATATTGAAAAGCAGAAAGAGAAAACGAAACAGAGTTATCTTCTTCTTCTAGCTCTCACACGCGAAAACATTCACGGCCATGGATGCTAGCTTAAATCACAACGGCGGGACGCGAAAAATACGCGGTTGCAATCGAAATCAAGAGCTCTTCACAATGGTACCAACAATTCAAAGAATCACAACAAAAGGTAACGGATCGAAAATGACGGTGAAGCTCAATCTACCTTCAAACTCAGGTAAGAAATCAATCCAAGCTTCTTCTTGCTTCTCTTCTTCTTCTGAACGAATTCTGGTTCGAAATTGATCTGTGTTTGAGGTTGATTTGAAGTTAATTTGGTGGAATGAAGTATGAGAAGAGAATGAACGAAGGTTTTTCTGGTAGTGAGGAATTGAGGAAGAAAATCAGCAGAGATTTTTTGGCTTGAAAAGCTTGAGAAAATGAGTGAGAGATGAATTGTATTTATAGATGAGAGTGAGTGAAAAATGATTTGCCGTTTGTGAGATTTTTTTCTGCGTTTTGGGATGCAAGTTATGTGTGACCTTTTGCTGATATTTTTTTCATGTCGTTTTGGACTTTTTCTTCTTTCAACTCACTTAAGTGACGTGGAAAGTTTATGGGGTCAGCTTGGAGTGTAACATGACTGAGATTATATTCACATGGCTTGCAATATGGCTTGGATAAGTGATGAATTATTTTCTCAGCTCAACCTCAATTTCGAGCCGCTTTCACTCTGCTTCATCTACCTCCTTAGTGCTCATCTTACCACGGAACATTGCTGAAGCAGTCAAATAACGACCATGGCGTGGATCTGCTGCGCACATCATATTCTTAGCATCTCACATCCGCTGAGACACCGCAAGCTTCGGAAAAACAGTTTTGTTGACAGATGCTGCATACTTTCTATGCT
The DNA here is from genome assembly GCA_963859935.3 of Lathyrus sativus. Lineage (NCBI taxonomy): Eukaryota > Viridiplantae > Streptophyta > Magnoliopsida > Fabales > Fabaceae > Lathyrus > Lathyrus sativus. The sequence goes on along the minus strand of OZ012740.1, from coordinate 128,366,233 downwards.
GCTAAGCGTTCACGCCGTTGCCTTTCTAATATTGCCGTAATAATCACGACTATTAAAGTCAGTGATGCATAATTTCGGGTAAAACCGAGCCGTGATACACGCTAGCTGCTGTTGAACATTATCAACTGATTTCAGTTCCCTGTGATTGTTTAGGGACAAGTATCTGTCTTGGTCAGAAAGTGTAGGAACAGATTCTGGTTCAACAAATCGAGCTCTCCTTGCATAGTTTGACTCGGACCATTGGAACGGAAAAGTACTTCTTCTGGGGCTATTTAGCTTTTGGTGAACTTTAAGGATGTAAGGCTGAAGATGTGGATGATTTAGTAACTCTCCAGCGGTTGGCCTTAGCTCTGGATTTTTTTCGCAGCATACTTTTGACAAGCCCTCGGAAAGCACTAGAGTACATAGTTGGCAGTGGAGCTACTACAGACTTGTTTATTTTGTGAATCAATGCTTGTATATCAAAAGCTTTTAAAAGCTGGTCTGTGAGCCGCCATTTCATAAACACAGCATCCCAAAGACCAGATATCTGACTTAGAGCCATAGGGTATATCGGCGAGAAGCTCATGGCACATATAACTTGGAGTCCCAACAATTGAGGAAGCAAGATCGTCAGAAGTCAACATTTTAGCGAGACCAAAATCACCTAGACGTATATCTTGATCTTTTGTTAAGAATATATTTGAACACTTAACATCCCGATGAAGAATATGATTTACATGTAAGTAATCTAGTGCCATCAGTAACTGGACAAGCCACTTGCAGAGTTTCTCTTCAGAAAAGTTAACACTGTTGGCCTTTTTTATAGCTTCAACCATATCTCCTCCTTCACAATAGCTGATGATAATACATACAAAACAACCCTTTTCCACCCAAGAATCTTTATACTCCACAATAAACGGATTGCGAACTTTAGATATAAGCTCCATCTCCTGGTGAGCCGATCTGCGGGTTCTGTCAGTTTGGCGAGCAAGACGGATCTTCTTGAGAACATACTTTTTATTTTCATGTTTGTGCCGCACAAGCAGCGCAGAACCAAATGCGCCTTTGCCGATCTGTTCTAGAACTTCATATTGCTCCATTTGAATTTAAACCACTTCACCTCCTACTGAAAACAGAATTGAATTCAACACTTGGATGATAACTGGTAAATGAAACCTCAGCCTAACTAACCCCAAACAACAATACCAGTAGCATGAATAATTATACAGAGAGAAAAGAACAAGATCATGCATTACTTCCCTCATGCAATCTAACAGTGACCTATCATCTTTCAAAAAGATACATGTCGAAGGCCTGCGGTTACTGCTTCCACCAGCATGGTTTGCAAAGCCGCTGAGTCCAAACACATTCTGACAACATGTGCACTTAATTCCTCTTTTTCAGCTTCTGCGGCTCAGTCGTTGTTCACAAGCAGCTTCAGCTTCATTAGCAGCTCTTACTCTCAACTCTAGACCATGACTATTCCAAAAATACTCAAACAGTCTCTGCTTACTCTACTCTGATGGTAGCAAAGGTGGACAAAACAAGCTAAACTCAATTTCAGCCTGAAATAAAGCAGTGGCAACTTCTCTATAACCAGCCTGCCATTCAAATCTGCAAAGACTGAGAAATATATCCACAAGACGAAATCCTAGCTGAATAATTGCAGGATCTGGTGAAGAATTGGGAGCTTTTGATGGCTTAAAATCAACATGATGAGATGATAAAACATGCTGCCATAATTGTTCGGAATCTCCAAAATGACTCCCACAAGGAATGCACTGGAGAAGCATGCACTGTTCGACAAACTGCACATGATGTCTCTCCTGAACCAGTATAATTTTCTTCATGCTTCCTCTTCATAGTACTTTGGAGTAAACTAGAGACCTGTATTGTTTCAGTATTAGGCCGATGTTTCTTACAGTATAATGATCCAGGTAGAGCCCGATGCTTACATTTAGTACCCACTACAGTTGTACCATCACACATAGGAGTATCAGTTTGACCCAGGTTTTCGGCGTTTCCTGAGTCGGCCAAAAAACGAGAGGATAAGTGCACACAACAGTATACATCTCCCTCATTTGCCCATCTCACACACTGTCTTCCTTTTCCACATTGCACTCGGCTTTCTTCGCAGATACTTCACCTACGTGTGACGTGGTCTCACGGTTTTCTCACCAACCGTGTTTGCCCTGTTTCAATCCTGTAATTGCCATCAAATGCCCTCTATATGTCATGGTATCACAAAGAATAGCCAGATGCCTGTAATTGACGTAAGACCCGTCAAATGAAATGACAACACGCAATTCATCCAGCAGAGATCATCAAACTACCTCAATACCAAGAACTTCAATAACTTCAATCAAGTGGTTGCTTGTGGTCCTTGTCGCATCAACATCTTCATGGCACATAACAGCTAAAAGGTTGACACCTTCGGTATCAAGCATCCATTCCTCGTGAGGCTTAAGACCTTCATTCTCATCAAACTTTTGAATTTTGTATTTTTAATAAAAACTTTGTTGATATCTGCAATACCACGCAAGGTCATTTCAGTGAGCATGTTGCTCTCTATCTTTTTCAAGAAAACATCATCTTCAGCTGATTCATCTTGAATGTCTCCCTTGCGTGCTTCATCACTCATAATACGGATTCGAAGTATAAGTTTTTTAGCATTGTCATCATTAAATACGCATGTTAGATCATCTTCAAATTCACGATTGATCTTCTCAGCAATATCAGCCATACTCAACTTCTTATCCACCATCATTTCACGATTCAGTTCTATATGAAGTAACCAAGGTGATATTTTATCAAGAGCAACTTCTTCGTCGGGCATTTCGTAGTAAGACCTTACAAAATCAACATCCTCTTCTATGATTGTACCCATGGGGTCTGGATCATACCACACCTCTGTGGCTTGAGTCACACTCCGTAGAGTGGTATATTCTAAAGCACACTGCACATTCTTGGCTCTCTCTTTAGTCTTACAAACCTCAGGTTTCAAATACACAGACAGAGAAGGTGTCTTAATTCTCTTGGCAACGACAGTCTTCTCCTAGTAGCCTTGGACCTATAACACCATACCTCGAATGCCTCGGTCAGGTCTGGATACCGGATATGTTCATTTTCCAACCATTCAGTTAAAAGCCCTGCCTGATCCCCTGATGGCAATGCAATAATTATAGAGACAAAACTAGATTCCATGGATTGCCACATTTCACCATCCATTTTAGGCAACACGGCATTCTCAGAATTCATCATAGCAGAATCAATCGTTGGTTTCGTAGCCCTCACAAATAGAAGCCACAGTTTCAAAACCTGTAGACGATTTGCAGTTGGCAGTATAACAGTACCATAAGCAATTGCTTCTAAAACTTTTGAAGTTACCTCAATGGCTTGCAACTTTAACTCAACGACTTTAGTTGTAGAACTTTCTTGTTTGAGTACTCTGACAATCATTTCTGATGCATCAAACCAACACTCAACAAAATCTCTCATTATTTCCAACTTACTCAATATCTGACAAACCCATGGCAAGTCAGTCAAATAGGATTGAACAACAAGACGTTCCCTGCTTCAGAAAGTGATTCTGCTGAACCACAGAACAAATGTATCAATGAGTTGTTAAACCGGGAAAATAGTCTTTTCACACATTCTTTTACCTCAAGTTTTATCTTGTCATCAAGTATCAACAAAGGGGCATCATCATCCTCAGTTAACATGTATTCAAGTTGCTCTTGCGCTGATGCTTTCAGATCACTCATCGCCGATGAAGGGGACAACGTAACAAAGCGTAAGGCCGAAAGAAAGATGTTCCTGACAGCTACCTCGTTAACTGGTTGAAGCCTAGCTAGAATAGGCTCATCTTGCAATCTGTCGTCGTTCTTTCTCCCATAGAATTATGTTCTTCTGATGCTTCGCTGATCCTACAACTATCAGAATCTGGCTCCAAATTTAATACCAATGGTGGAAAAACTTTATTCTTTGTCAGAAATGATGGTTGATCCTTCAACTGTTGGATTTGCCACTGCAGTGCACTTACGTCACCAGAAGCATCTTCATTCACTTTTGCATTGCTTTGAATGAGCTTGGCTCGCTTGGGCAAACTTCAGAGTGCTTAGTGTTTCATTAGCAGAGCAAATGGATGGGCTGACATGACTGTCATCAAAATGGTACCACTTATTATCATAAATCAACTTATCATATGCAGTGTAATGCCCACCAAGTGCCAATCGTAATGGTTGCTGATTGCATAAAGGTAGATGTACCAGAGTTATTCCCTTGACTATCAAGCCCACTACTAGAGCAAACAACCAAAGAATTATTGTGATTCAAGTTCCTATCATCAGATGATATTCCAACTTCAGGCTTATGAACAGCTGAGCGACAGGAGCTGCTGTGCAAGTGTAACGCTATACTTGATCTTCCACTCAGCAGCAAAGCATATTTAACACTTTATTTGCAGGACCTATGCAAATATAACGAGTGTTCTCATCTTTATAATGTATATGCTCAATTGCATTCTTGATAGCCCTTTCTCTCAACTTGCGGTGTAGGAGGAATCCTTCGAATTTCATCAGTACGAAATGCAGCTTGAATCTCTCTTTGTAAAGCCTCATCAAGTTCTTGCTTATCATCTGGTGTTATATCTTTAGCATATAACTGTGTTAAATTATTCCTTATCCTTCCATGCTTTTGAAGCAAAGATCGACGAACCGACTGCGTAGGATGAGCAGTCAAGACCAAATCCACAGTCTGATTCTTCAAAGCATCAAAACTTCTTGAGGACTCTTCTAGCTCAGTCACAAGCCTCTTAAAAGTCTCTTCAATATCAGACTCAGTTATAGCAGAATTCTCATCGCCAAAATCAGCTTTCTTCAATAACTTAATCCTCCTCCTATACGCAATCTGAACTTCCTCCTGAACTTAAGTGCCCCATTAAACTGCCATTTCATTATTGACATTAGAAATGACCAAAAGTCGTTGAGAACAGCGGGTATCATGTATACAATGCAAATAATTCTTCACATTAAAACCACTCCATTATTTTATCTCCACTAGATGACTTTCAACATAGATCATTGAGAATCACAAATATCATGCATACAAAACAAATGGCTTCCAATTGATATTACTGCGCCTTGAACAGCCGCCGGCGCATGCCCACCAACTGGCAAGCCAAGTTGTTTGAATTTATCTGAACTGCCAGTCAGGAATACAAAATGCTGCTTTGCCCAGTAATCCTGCTTTTGCTAAGGTTGAACTGCAACCGGGAATTTGATACAAGGCACTCCATTTCCGGATGTATCTAAATTAGGTGGCCCCAAAATGAAGCTAGAGATTGAAGCCAATCTGACAAATTAAGCCCATCATCCTTCAACTTATCACGCCCACCAAGTGCCAATCGCTCAATAACAACGTATTCCAATATATCATATTCAAGCTGAATCAAATACTTAAACGCGTCCACCACAGGAGTAATCATGTCTCTGTATGCCTCAATCTGGTGAGCAATTGTTCGAAGGACAGTCATAGGGTTGTCATGAGCTAATTTTGCAACCATCCGACCAAGCTGCTTTAAATTTTCCTTTGCCAGCCGCTTCAACATACGTCTAGTGTCTAACTTGGCAGTTTGTCTGACAGCCAACAGCATAGGATAGCGATCATCATCCTTTTCCCATTCACCGTATAATCGATAGCGTGCCTCATAAGGAAGAAGACTCATTAGTTCCCAAATTTCCTGGCCAACAGCTGGATTAGCAGGAACCAACTGTAGAGAAGGTGGTAGACAAGCTCCCAAAGCATCTTTGACTCTTAGCTTTGCTTCCTTCAAATGCAGGTGAGGATTTCCAATACCGTGAAATTGAGAACTCAAGGCATTATCGCTATGACTTACAAGCTCAAGAGCAGAAAGGTAATAACCTCTCAAAACCCTAGAAACCTTCTGTAGCAGCATAGTATCTTGATAGAGAAAAGGTCCAGTACAAGAAAGCATCTGAAAAAAAAAAAAAAAAACTCCTTTGGAAGATCTATGAAAGAATGGTGTCCTGGAGGGTTATCTAAATAACTAGGCACTTAAGGTCCTCAAACGAAGCATCAGGGTTTGTCTTCCACAATTCTTCCACCTTATTTATTTGCTGTGCACTTATTTGGTGTGCTCTTTAACTGCTCCTGCTCAGATGGGATCTTGACAAGCCACTGCAAGAAACACCTATCATCAATCAAGGGACACCATTGACTAAGGTCCCAATTCATATCCTTCAAAGCATTGACACTCAAACAAGGTTCACGACAAAGAAGAACAACTACACTTTCTGTCTTTGCAGATATGAACCCAAGGAGAAACACATTACGGCATTCAAGAATTGTCTCTCCCAGTGGACTATCTTTGTGTAGACAGACTTCCTTGTGCTTTGAATTTACTTGGAAATGGCACACTTGAATGAATATCAAATTTGACTTGCACAGACAAACTTTTGAATCTTTGGTTAAAACTGAATCTCTTTGAATTTATCTGAATTAATCTCTGGGAAAATAAATCCATAGATGAACACAAACTGGACTGATGAACCTTGATCATAATAGTCATGGACCAAACTTCTCATAGAACACTGCTTGATAAACCACTGGATTTCAATACAAAACAATTTGACTTTGAACAATCACATTTTCTGAGAAAATAGTCCACCACCACGGGTAACTTATAGTTGAAGCAAACTCTTAATAGTTTGACCAAGATAAGGTCAAACTTCCATCTGATTTAAACTTGAATGAATGTTTTTGCCATTAATCTTCTTGCAAAACCCTAAACACACAGAGAAGAAGAAGAAACAAACAAATTGAAAAAATTTTTTGGTAATTTTGGTTAGATGTTAGTAAACAGAAACAAACAAAAAGAAAGTAAGAAACCCATAAGGGTGCGAAAGCTAAAAAATATAACCTTGTTTGTGGAATGATATGAAATGTGGGATCTTAGGCGTAAAAATTAGGGTATTACAACTAGTGCCTACAAAGCAAGCACGCGCCCACTAATTTCCACTCTAAGTCTATGGTGCACTCAAGCCTGGGTCTGTCTTCTCACTCATCAGAACTCCCATCCCACAACAACACAGATAATCATATTATACTGAATATAAAATGCGGGAAATAAAGTGCGAGAAGTAAAATGCGATAAATAAACGCAACCCAACAAGTAAACATACAAGCGTTAGGATTGACTCTCGCAGGGAACCGTTGAAGTCCCCAGCAGAGTCGCCAGCTGTCGCTTGCGCGAAAATAAGGTGCCGGCACAACAGAAGAGTCGCCACCTTTCGTTATTTATCCCTCAGAGCGGGAAAGGAAACGATCGGAAAAACCTAATGAAAAAGGGTAAGACAAGGTCATCGCAACCGTTGTCTGGATTCGGGAGTCGGTTACGCAAGGGGAAGGTATTAGCACCCCTCACGTCCGTCGTACTCGACGGGATCCTCGCTTGTTGTGTTTACTTGGACGGGTTGGTTTTATTCTATCTACCTATCAAGGCTGGCTTAAACAGAAAAGAAAATGACTCGGCAAAGCATCGCGCTTTATGCCTACGTATTCTCATCAGAGAACGAGAAATCAGAGTCAACGTAGTTCGGCCTACGACGGGTTATGGGGGAAGGTAGCTCGCCAAGACATCGCCATCTTGTGCCTACATACTCTCAGCAGGTATGAGAGATCAGAGCTCACGTAGTTCGGGAAACTACGGATTATTTCCTGTCTTTTACGAAAGAAGTGTTTTTTTTATTGTGTTTGCAATTTCAATCGCACTAGAGACTATGACCTGAGAGTGAATGCGTCGCATGTCACCCAAAGGGTACCATACTAAACATCCAGACTGTGGAAAATAAACTCTCCCACAATCCTTTCTCAGATAGCTTAAGGCTCGTAACGTACGAAAGAAATCATTCATGATTACTGTATCTTAAACTATTTTGAGATGAGAAGTGAACAGGCCCAACTAGGAGGGAGACTATCAAGTCCTATTGTTGTCATGCCAAGGATTCATCCTATGGTTGAGGTTTGAACAGGGAACTCCTAGAAGTTGTCATGCATAGGTTTCAACCTAAAGTTCTATCATCAATTCCTTATCAAAGGAACTGAGAGTCCTAAGGGATCATGTCAATGATACACCAAAACAGACAAAACATCAGCTTAACAGTAAAATGCATGCAATGCAAGTGAGGGAGGAAATGTGTGTGGGGCTTCAGCCTCCACAAGCTCATCTCAACCTCAAGCCAGAATGGATAACAGTAATCATACTAAAATATAAAACATGCTATCAAGCAAAAACAGTAAACTGCAATCATACAGATAAAATGAAATGAAATACCATCAGGCAAACAAACCACATGGGCAAGGGAGCTAGGTTCTACCGAATACCTGCAAGCAAAGCCACACAGTAACAATACAAGCAGAGGGAGCAACTCAACCTCTAGTGCAATCATGCTCCTAGATTCTACCTATTCTAGATATGAACTTATCCTAATGCATCAAGCAAGTCAAACAAAACACATCAATACAGAAAAAGAAAGCAGATCAACTCCTCTCTCAACTCCAAGCTTCAGCTCTTCCAACAGCAACTCAGTCTTCAGACTTCAATCACCCTTGACAAATATCAATTGCTTCTCCAGGTTTCAACCCTACAACATAAGTCTTCTCCTTTAAGCTTCAGCTTCTTGATCAGCTCCACCTTCAGGCTTCACTATCAATCATAAGTATCAACTTGGCTCCTTCAGGATCTCCAGGTATCAAAGTAAGTATCAACTTCCTTTGTTCTTCAAGCTTCAGCTCTTCAGAATCAATCTTAATCACCTAGAAGTGTCAACTTCATCCTTCAGTCTTTACTTCATCTTCAGGGGTCTTCAAGTATCAACTTGCTCTTGATGCTCTTCAAGTTTCAGCTGGAATGGCAATGCTCAAGGATTCATCCTCTTCTACACTCTTCATTGAAGTCTTCATCTTCAAGCCCAAGCTCAACATCTCTCAAGATAATCAAACTAGAGGAAATCACTTACTGGATAAGCTGGGGGATATTGAACTGCTTACTGACCACCAAAGGTGACCTATAAGGGTTCAACATCAAAGGAATGGTTCCCTCAAAAGTTCTACTTCCTAGGTACCATCACTTATCCCTCCAAAGGAGAGAGGTGTATACCATGGAAGGACTTTGAATCATAGGGAGGAATGGAGGTGAAAGATACCATCCATGTAGAAAATATACAAAAAATATCAAAAATGCATGAAAGGAAAATATTTTTATTTTATAATTTTCTAGACATGAATATGAAATGGGAGCAAAAATTCCGATTTAAAAATCATTAATTTTCAAATTGATATGATTTTTCAAAGTTTGGGAGAAAATGGAAGAAAATAAAATCAAAACATGAAGTTGGGGTGCAGGAAGTAACCAAATAGAGTTCAGTACGCGCATGGGCCCAGAATGGGGGGTTCAGAAAGTAAAGCGCTGGGCCCAATATCCATTCAGAAAATCAATTAATAAAACATACAGAAAAAGACAAATCCACGGTGCAAATAGAAGAGAAAATCAGTGCAAAATTGAGTGGGCCTTGCGTGTGGGGTGTGGTCAGCAATCCAGCCCAATACCCCAATTCATGAAACGACGCGTTTTGGAGCTTCCTCAGAATTCTTCTTCACACGCGAAATTGAATCTCAGCCTTTAGATCTGACTTTGGTCAACTGGTCCACGCCTGATCCAATGGTTGTGCCTTCGTCTTCTACCTCCAGCCATGGAAATGGAGGGAAAGCTCCATGAACAGAGCTTCAAATCCCTAGTTCGAACTCTCTCGTTTCTCCATCAAAAATCATGATCCAAAGCCCTAATCCACTCTAAATTCAATCCTGAATCTAACCATGGTCCCAAATTCCATTGAATCTCACTCAAACTTGAAACACGAATCAAACCTCAAATTATGCTCGAACATCAAAACTCAAGATTCTTGAAATTGTTTACACTAAAATGTTCACCTCCTATCACTGATCAACCTCCACTAAAGAACTAAGATTATTACTCAAGATTCAGGGAGTTCTTGGTCCAAACAGAAATCTTGTCAACAACAAAACCATCACCAATTCTCTTCAAACTTTCCAGAAATGATCTCCTAGTTATCCCTAACCATTCTAACCTATTAATTCTATCTAATTCTACTTAAATTAGAGTGTAGAGAGAAAGTTACAAACCTGGTAAAATTGAGTGAACAGATGGAGAAATCCTTCAATTCAGGCCTTCAATCTTTCCCAATTCCTTCACTGAGTAGTCTTCTAGCTTTTGTATGCAAAAAGAATGGTTGAAACTGCTTGATTCTTGGAAACCGATCTTGAATTGCAGAGGTGAAAATCCAAAAGCTCATGCACGATTCATCAATGGAATTGCCCTCAATTTGATCTGCACACCTTCACTATGATGTATAGAATGTGTTTGTGTGGAAAGAATGAATGGAAATGAAGAAGAATGAAGAAATGGAACTTGACTTGCAATGGAAGATTCTTGATCTCACTCTCTCTTCTCTGCACCAATTCTCACCAACCTTGCATCTGAGAAAGTTACATATGTTATATAGAGTGGTTTAGAATCATCTAGAACCCTCTAGGATCATCCAATGAGTATTTGGAAATCTCATGTCATGACATTTTGATTTCAATTCTCCTTACATGCTATCTCATGCCAAGCTTCTTGTAACCTTTGATTCTGACTTGAATTTCTCCCCACATGAGATTTATGATGAGTTACAATGCATAACCAACTTGTTTATTGAGTTTTGTTGAGTTTTGCTTTGGTACCTTAATATGCAAGTAAGCCATTTTCAAAGCAGCCCTATGATCCAAGCCCCAAATCAAAATTGTGGCTGAACCATTGTTCTTAGAATGTCATTTGGAGTCAAAATCACCTATTATATGACATGGTTTGGATGTATAACTTGTGATTTCCAATTTTCAATTTCACCTTAATTAACTTATGCCTCCATTTTAAGCCATTTTTTTATCACTTTTTGATACAAGCCTTTTCAACATCTCATGACCTCCATACTAGCCTTAAAACATCATTCTAAGAAATTTTTATGTTGAAGATTTTTCCATTTGAAGCTTGGAAGTAGGAGATATGGCCTTATGCTTGAAATGACCTATAACCTCCAAATGACCAAAATGCCCTTGACTTGTCAAAGCCATAAGTTGAGTTCTACAAATCCTATCAAGGACTTCTAGTACTCTCTAGAAAGCTAAGAAGATTCTCTACAACATGCATGTTGACCAAGAGTTCATAGGAATCATCCTACTAGGGCAAAAGTTGGATGCAAGTTGGGTGACTTTCAAGGACCCAGATTCACATACCTCAGATGACCTGTAATTTGTCAAAGTCATAACTTGAGCTCTAAAAATCCTATCAAGGACTTCTAGTACTCAAATTAAAGCTAAGAACAAGCTATACAACATTCATGTTATGGGGAAGATGAGATGACATCACATATTGAGCTAAACTGCCTTGAAGATAGGGATCAAACTAGGGGATTTTACACTGTCAATCCTTAGAAACCCTAGCTTAAAACTTCTCAAACTCCTCAATCATGATGAGTTGGTCTAGGAATCATCCTTATAAAATTTCAATGCATCATTCCATGATCACATGGCTCTTGGATTAGGTCTCAACCCTCTCCAAATCATCAATTGACCTAGGGTTGACCCAGTCAAACCCTAATTCCACCACTCATGGCTAAGTCTTCTGAATTCTTGCACAATGACCTCTCTAGGCTTCATGATGGCTTTCAAGACATCTCATAAGCTTTCTCAAAGCTTCAAGTCCATTCTCATAGTTTCAGAATCATCTGAGGAGCCCCCCACAACTCTCCAGTTATGAGACACACATACTTGGTTTCAACCAATCTTTCTGAGGATCTCTTGAGTTCTCTGACAAAGATATCAATCTTTGAACACTTGAACAAACTTCTTGGCTTTCTCCATAGCCTCATATAACTCTTGCTAGGTAATTCTACCTCTTGATCTACTGCCCACATATCAATGAGATGCAGATGATGAATACAATGAACCACAAACTTGGTAAATAAATGTTGGTCAAATTTTGGGGTGCAACAGTTATGTACATGCATTTTACCAATAAAGCAAAGGGCGTTTTTCTTCGCATTCATATGTTGTGATCTCTTTTATTCCTGTTTTATATTTGTTTTGAAAAATAATAAAATGGCAATATGGTTTGTGCTAACCTACATATCCCTGTTTTAAGCTTAACCCTTGTTATTGCAGGATCCACATTGCAGATGACATCGACTCTGGATCTTCTACGACTCACTTCGACTTTGATTGCCTAATCTATCAAGCCGAAGAAGAGATTGATGAAGACGAAGACCTTCCCGAAGAGTTGGCCCGTTTGTTGAAACAAGAAGAGAAAGTCATTCTTCCTCACGAGGAAGAAATTGAGATTGTGAACCTGGGTTCTGAGGAACTTGTCAGGAACGCCGGGATAGGGGCTGCATTGCAGAGTGATGTCAAGCAGAGATTGGTCGAGATGCTTCGAGAGTATAGTGACATCTTTTCTTGGTCATACGAAGATATGCTCGGACTTGATACTGACATCGTGGTCCATCACTTGCCACTGCGAGAAGATTGTCCTCCCGTTAAGAAGAAGATTAGAAGGAAACGACCCGATATGGCCGTTAAGATCAAAGAAGAAGTGCAAAAGCAGCTTGATGCTAGCTTCTTAGCGGTCACTACTTACCCTCTGTGGGTCGCCAACATAGTGCTGGTACCGAAGAAGGACGGTAAGGTGCGAATGTGCGTCGATTATTGGGATTTGAATAGGGCGAGCCCTAAAGATGATTTCCCACTCCCTCATATTGATGTGTTGGTCGACAATACAGCTCAGTTCTCCGTGTTTTCATTCATGGATGGCTTCTCCGGCTATAATCAGATCAAGATGGCATCAGAGGACATGGAGAAAACTACGTTTATTACACCTTGGGAAACATTTTGCTACAAGGTAATGCCCTTCGGTCTGAAGAACGCAGGGGCCACTTACCAATGAGCAATGGTCACTTTGTTTCATGACATGATTCACCATGAGATTGACGTCTATGTTGATGACATGATTGCAAAGTCCCAAACGGAGGAAGGACATTTGGTCAATTTGCTGAAGCTTTTTGAGAGGCTTAGGAAATTCAGGTTGAGGCTGAATCCTAACAAATGTACTTTCGGGGTACGGTCTGGAAAACTATTGGGGTTTATTGTGAGTGAAAGAGACATTGAGATTGATCCTGCGAAGATAAAAGCAATACAAGAAATGCCAGCGCCAAAAATTGAAAAAGAAGTTCGTGGTTTCCTGGGCAAAATAAACAACATTGCAAGGTTTATATCTCAGCTCACGGCCACGTGTGAACCGATGTTCAAACTACTAAAGAAAGATCAGGCGATTATCTGGAACGAGGATTGCCAGAAGGCATTTGACAAGATAAAACAGTATCTGCAGGAACCTCCCATCTTGATACCCCCAGTGGCCGGAAGACCCTTAATCATGTACTTGACAGTTCTTGAGAATAGTATGGGGTGTGTTCTCGGTCAGCACGACGAGACTGGCAGAAAGGAGCATGCCAAACGTTTACGACAGTATATGCTCAATCACACAACCATGCTAATTTCAAATATGGATTCGATCAAGTACGTCTTCGAGAAACAAGCACTTTCGGGCAGGATTCCCAGATCGCAAATGGTGTTGACGGAACATGACATTCAATACATTTCCCGGAAGGCCATCAAGGGAAGCATATTATCTGAATACCTTGCCGAGCAGCCGATCGAAGATTATCAGCCGATGAAATTTGAATTCCCTGATGAGGATATCATGTTTCTCAAGGTGAAAGATTGTGATGAATCGTTGCCCGACGAGGGGCCAGACAGGAAGTCCCAGTGGAAATTGATATTTGACGGGGCAGTTAATTCTTACGGAAGCGACATTGGGGCAATCATCACGACTCCCCATGGATCCCACATCCCGTTCAGTGCTAGATTGACGTTTCCAGTTACCAATAACGAAGTAGAGTACGAAGCATGCATCATGGGTCTAGAGGAAGCGATTGATCTGTGAATCAAGAACCTAGATGTATATGGTGACTCAGCGCTTGTGGTTAACTAGATTAAAGGGGAGTGGGAGACTCGCCAATCGAATTTGGTGCCGTACATGAATTATGCCAGAAGGCTGCTTCTGTTCTTTGATCGAGTGGAACTCCATCATGTGCCCAGAGCTGAAAATCAGATGGTTGATGCCTTAGCCACGTTGGCTTCGATGTATAAAGTAAATTTTTGGAATGAAGCTCCAAGAATTGTCATTTCTCGTCTTGATAGACCTGCGTTCATTTTTGCAAATCGAGGAAGCCTCCGACGGCAAGCCATGGTTCCATGATATCTAGACTTTCCTTATGAATAAGGAGTATCCTGCGGGAGCGTCAACCCAGGATAAGAAGACTCTAAGGAGGCTGTCTGGAAATTTTTATCTCAATCCTGATGGAGTTCTCTATGAAAGAAACCACAATCTCGTGCTACTCAGATGTGTAGATGAGAAAGAAGCGAATTTGCTCATGGAAGAAGTCCATGAAGGCACATTTGGTACGCACGCCGGCGGGCATGCTATGACGAGAAAGATCCTGAGAGCAGGATATTACTGGCTGACAATGGAGTCAGATTGCTTTAAATTCGCGAAGAGATGTCATAAATGTCAGATTTATGCTGATAAAATTCATGTGCCGCCGTGCCCGTTGAATGTCATGTCTTCCCCGTGGCCGTTCTCCATGTGGGGCATCGACATGATAGGCAAGATCGAGCCCACTGCATCTAACGGTCATCGCTTCATTTTAGTAGCCATCGACTACTTCACCAAGTGGGTGGAGGCAACCTCGTATGCTAACGTGACCAAGCAGGTGGTGGCTAAATTCATAAAGAGGGACATCATCTGTCGATACGGAATTCCCGAGCGGATCATTACCGATAATGGTTCGAATCTGAATAACAAGATGATGAGGGAGTTATGCCAAAATTTCAAGATTGAACACCACAACTCATCTCCTTACCGGCCGAAGATGAATGGCGTGGTTGAAGCGGCCAATAAGAACATTAAGAAGATTGTACAAAAGATGGTTGTGACCTATAAAGATTAGCACGAGATGTTGCCATTTGCATTGCACGGTTATCGTACGACAGTATGCACATCGACCGGGGCAACTCCTTTTTCACTGGTGTACGGTATGGAAGCTGTCATACCGTTAGAGGTTGAGATTCCTTCTTTACGAGTTTTGGTTGACGTGAAACTCGATGAGGCAGAATGGATTAAGAACCGACTAAACCAACTCAGCCTGATGGACGAGAAAAGATTAGCATCGATTGCATATGGTTGTCTGTACCAGAGCCGAATGAAGAAAGCTTATGATAAGAAGGTGCGTCCTAGAAGCTTTCAGACGGGTGATCTCGTCCTGAAGAAGATTCTTCCTCCACACTCCGATCATAGGGGCAAGTGGACTCCCAATTACGAGGGTCCGTATGTCGTCAGCAAGGTCTTCTCAGGAGGAGCCTTGTTGTTATCCACGATGGATGGCGAAGACTTTGCATCCCCAGTGAACGCGGACGCAGTTAAAAAAATACTTTGCTTAAAAATGACCCGCTAGAAAGAAAAAAGAATATCCAGGCAAAAATGGGGCATCCCGGCGAACCATAAAAAAGGAAAAAGGTTCGAGTAAAAGTTAGGGATATAAATGAAAGAATGTACACCCGCAAAGTCGAAAACCTGGAAGGGAGGCTTTGGAAAAAATGGGTATCCCGATGAATCGAAAACCCGAAAGGGAGGTTCAGGCAAAAGTTAGGGATTTGAAAAAGCAAATGATTGCGTTCCGCGTATGGACTTTCATTGTTTAGTGGTTTGGAAGACCTGAGGGCCGTTTATCTGAATCAATCTCTTCTGAAGCTGAAGCGTCGAAGAAGTATCAAAGTCGAGTGGGTCATAGAGGGATCAACTCATGGTGTTCGTCTACGCCACGTTGCCGACATTTTTGTATATACTGATGTATATTTATGTTATTATACCTGCGCAGCTTCCTCATTCCAGGAGCTTGCATCTGTTGTAAAACATTTTTTACCCATTCAGGGGTTGTTATTAATGAAACATATACTATTCAGTAATCCTGTTTGTTTGTTTAGTATTTATTTGTTTTGTTTGCGAAAAAGAACGCCGATGTTTTTGATAAAATGCGCATACATAAACTTGGTGGCCTAGGCCAATAATTGTTGAAACATTGAATTACTTGAATATTGTCGCAGAATGATAACCTTGATAGGTCCCTTTGAGAAGGGTATCTTGTCTGTTTGTTTGTGTTGTTGCAGGTATGGCATATTCCAGGCGGTACGCCGTATGTTCTCCAAGCAGAATGATTCCTTCTTCCCCAGCGAGTTCAGCAGTGTTTCCCCACAGAGTCTGAACATGGGACCGCAAGCATTGATATGTCTCCCTAAGCAGAGATAGATTCTCCCCAACCTGATGCATCCTGAGGAAGGACCATTATTCCCCCAGCTGAGTCATGCGCTGAAGCGTATGTTCATTCCCAGCACTGGGTCAATGTGCAGTTTTCTTGTAGAAGACTATGCGCAAGTGTTCAACTTTCGATAGTTCAAGACTAAAGTCTCCAGCGGAATTGAGATTCCTTGCAGAGTTGTATTCTCCCCGGCAGATAGGAGTGATTCCAGCATCTGGTTGCCCCTCCTCAACCGAGTTTTCAGTTCCCCAAGAAAGCCGAGTTCTTGGAAGCCGTGCGGGCCATGATTGGTTTTCCCCAGTAGAATGTTGAATAGCTGATGCTGTATTTCCCCATTAGAGTCGTTATCTCCAGGAAAGTTTTTAGTTGCGAAGGCCGTGCAGTTTATTTCTGCGACTGACATCGTTTGTCCTCAGCATTTGTGGTTCGTACACCTAGATGAGTAGGTCCGGGTTCTCGTAGAACTTTGTTCCCCTACAGCAATCGACTGGATTTCGTGTCCCCAGGTTTAATCCAATTGAGATTGGTGTGACTTCTTCTCCTCGGCAGGATGATTCCTCCTCTCCACCAGAGTGGTCCTTTCTCCTTGATAGGAAGATTCTCCTTTCAGCATTTATTTTGCTGATGGGGTCGTAGTATTTTGCATGATTGCATAGCATTTACCCTAAATGCATAGCATTTCCACCGTGTGGAGCATTGCGCCATTGTCAAAGCACATGCATGTGAAACATGAGCTAGGTCGTTACCGTTCTTGTTTTGCAGGTGTTCCTCAGTAGAATGGTTTGCTCAAGATGATTCTTGAATTCCCCAGCGAAGTTGTTTGCTTAAGATGATTCTTAAAATCCCCAGTGAAGTCGCAAGAGTTGGTTGCTCAAGTTGATGCTTAGAGTCCCCGGCAGAGCGTTTGCTCAGGACGGTTCCTGAAATCTCCAGCAGAGTTATTGGTTCAGGATGATTCTTGAAGTCCTCGACGGAGTTATTTGTCCAAGATGATTCTTGAATTCCTCAGCAGAGTTAATTCATCCAGAATGATTTCTGGAGCCCTGAAGCAGAGTTACTTGATAGTTCTCCAGAATCCCCAGCGGAGATGTGTCATCCCCAGCATGTTTTCAACAGAGAAGTTGAAATTTCCTTGAAGACTTAATGATTGAAGTCTGGCAGTAGTGCCAAAGCCCCCAGACTTACTGATGAGTCCGACTGTGGTGTCAAAGCAGTTTTCTCAGCTGATGCGGAGTGCCTGATGGCAGAAGTTTGGATATCCCTATTTGGTTCATGATTGACCGAGGATTCTATTCCTGACTTACTGACGAAGTCCAGCTGACGCCCGAGATGTTCTTTGAATGCCCAGCGGCATAATTAACTTGATTGTTAAAAAAGTTCCTAATGACCTGATGAGTCCCGAGGAATCCTTCTGCCGCAGTGTCGCAGAATGCGTGACGGTAATATCAGCTATGTATCGCCGGTTACCGAGTGACCAGTGAGCCCTTGATGATTTGAGGAAGAAGCTGCAGCAAAATCTGATAATCATCCCGGCGGAGATTCGAGAGTAATCATTCACCAGTTACCGAATAACCGGTGATCCCTTATTGACTTACTGATGAAGTCCGACAAAGATATTGTTGAAGTTCCTAGCTACATGATGAGTCTATAGGTGACAATAAGGAATTCTTCTGCTATGACGCAGAATGCCTGACGACATGATCAACCATCCATTACCAGTTACCGTGTAACCGGTGACCCCTTGATGACTTGAGGACGAAGATCTACAGCAAAATCAGATAGTTATCCTGACGGATATTAGACCCTTCACCGGTTACCGTGTGACCAATTCCCCAGCAGAGTTGCTGTGTAACTGTCATGCTCAGTTTTTGAAGATGTGCCTACCAATCAGAGTATCGTTTACCTGTGCGGTTGGCAGATCGCCAATTACCGCGTAACCAGTGATCCCTTGATGATTTGAGGACGTAGATGATCATCCTAACGGAGATTTGAGATTAATCCTTCACCAGTTACTGCGTAACCGGTGATCCCTTGATGATTTAAGGACACAATGATATCAGATAAATCAGAGAATCATCCTGGCGGAGATTCAGATCAGTAATTCTCCAGCTGGTTGTCGTGCAGCTATTATTTCAGTTTCCGAAGATTTGTCCCCGTCAGAGTACCGTGTAGTTGCAGCCGTTGGCAAAATTTTGGGTTTGTTGGTATTCAACTGCCTTTTACCTTGATTGTTTGAGAGTCGTTCGCTTCTCACCCAGTCAGGTCCAAGACGTTTGAATAGGGGCAGCTGTTGCACCCCAAAATTTGCCCAACTTTTCTTTACCTAGCTTATGTTTCATTTCATTCACATTAGCATTATCATTTGCATTTCACTAACATGTATGCAGGAGATCAAGAGGTATGATTACCAATCCAGAGCTATACAAGAATATGAAGCTAGCTAAGAATTTTATTCAAGTGTTCAAGGGTTGATATCCTTGTCAGAGAAGTTAAAAGATTCTTAGAGAGAGTGATTAAAGCCAAGTGGGTAGGTCTCCTAACTTGAGAGTTGTGGGAAGATCATCAGATGATTCTAAGGCCATGAGGATGGACTTGAGATCTCGAGAGAGCTCGTGAGAAGTTTTGAAGATCACTTTGAGGCCTAGATAGGTCATTATACATGATTAAGAAGACTCAACCATGATTGGTGCAGCTAAGGTTTGACTGGGTCAAACCTAAGTCAATTGATGATTTGAAGAAGTTTGAGACCTAATTCAAGAGCCATGTGATCATGGAATTTTATCATTGAGATGTTATAAGGATGATTCCAAGGTTAACTCATCATGATTGAAGAGTTTGAGAAGTTTCAGGCTAGGGTTTCTAAGACTTGACAGTGTAAAATCTCCTAGCTGGACCCCTGACTTCAAGGCCATTTAACTCAATATAGGATTGTCATATCATCTTGACCCCAACATGAATGTTGTAAGGCATGATATGAGCTTTAATTTGAGTACTAGAAGTCCTTGATAGGGTTTATAGAACTCAAGTTATGAGCCAGACAAGTTACAGGTCATCTGAGGCATGTGAATTTGGAGCTTGAAAGTTACCCAACTTGCATGACACTTTTGCCCTAGAAGGATGATTCCTATGAACTTTTGGTCAACATGAATTTTGTTCCTTATTCTCTTAGCTTTCTAAAGAGTACTAGAAGTCCATGATTGGATTTGTAGAACTCAAGTTATGGCTTTGATAAGTCAAGGGTATTTTGGGTATTTGGACATTACAGGTCATTTTGAAGCATAGGTCAATTTCATCATCTTGCACGCTTCAAATGGATTTTTTTTCAACATGAAAGTTGCTCAAAATGATGTTTTTAGCTTAGCTAAGTATCAATAGTCCATTGATATGGATTATGTCAAGCATTGGTTGAAGAAAATTCACATAAAGACCATTTTAAAGAATTAAAATGTGAAAATTCAAAATAATTGGAAATGAGATGTTTTCGGGCCAAATTTGTCGTCATTTTGAATGGAATTGACATTCTAAAGAGATTGGCATTATCACAATTTTGAATTGAAGTGCATAACGTGGCCATATGGAGGCTTGCTTCATAAGGAAGAAACATATCAAATACACCCCATGGATTGAAATCAAGGAGGGAAAACTCTTCAATTACACTCCACAAATGTTAAGTAAGTGAATTAGACTGGATTGTAAAGAAGAACAAATCAAAAACGTGTACCACCATCATTGAAATTTTGGAAAGAATTGAAAATGGAAAATCCAAAATTGGGCTTTGTTTGGGCCTCCAAAGTGGTTGAACAGATTATAAATTGGATGTGGATCATTCTGAGAAAGTTCTAGTGTCAAAATCTGTTAAGAAGCCATTGTAGCAAGTTGGAGAAAAAGCTTGAAAGTGAATTTTTAGTTTTGGAGAATCAGAGGGTTTCATCAAGAATTGGTGATCAAGAATCGTTCATCATCAATCATTGAAGCTTTCTGCACTTGTTGGAGGAGAATTGAGGTCTGAAACCACCACAAGCGAAGCTTAAAATCAGGTTTCCATTTCTTGAAATTTCTCTCAATTCATGCGTTTTTAGTAGCTTAGATTCATGTGGTTAGGTTGCAATTAAGGTATAGATGATTTCTGGACAGAAAAATTGAGGTTTAGTGACAAATTAGGGATTGATCCATTTTCGGTTGAGATTTAGATTTCCCTATTCTTGAGGTTTTAGCGTGATTAAGTGGTATAGTTGCAATCCTCGTGAAATTTCCCACAATTTTTGTTCAAGAATCGTTTGGATTGGTGAAGTATTGAGAGAGATAGGAGCTTGCGAATTGCTCCGGCGAAGCTCCGGCCGGTCGTGGCCGGAAACTGCATTTCCCTCCCTGCACAATTGTAAATTGGAGAAGACATAATCGTGGCCGTGTATTCGCTTGAGAAGAAGACTTAGTCCTCGTATCCAAGGACTCCAAGCGCACCACGTACCCCCTACCCAAAACACGTCGTTTTGCTTTTGTTCATTTTATTTCTCATCCATACTTCTGAGTTTGATCTTGAGATTTTACATGCTGATTGTCTACATGTTGATGATGTTGTGCAATTTTTGTTATGATTTTTAGATGATTTTAAATAGGGTTTTAGGGTAGTTGTTTAGGAGTGGTCATGGATAGGTCCCTTTAGTGTACCCTTGAAGTTTTAGAATTAGTTTGAACCTTTTGACTTAGGTTTAGCCCCTGATTTTTCTACCATAGAATGTTGATACATGTAGGATAGTGTAGTATTTTTCTTGGAATTTTTAGGAATGATTTTCTATTAAGTTCCTATTTTACAAATTGGCCTTAGTATAGGTGATCCTGACTAGGTTAGATGCATAGATTAGGCTTGTAAATGACCTCTAGATGATTCTAGGTCCCATTTCCTCTCTTGATAGATTGGTATTAGATAGAAGCCTCCTTTTAGAACCCTTGATCTTTAGGATAGATATCCTTAGAAGATATCATTTGTGGCTTCTGTAGCAGCTTAAATAGGTGGATGATTCTTCCTATAGAGGTGGTTTCCTCTTCAATTGTTCTTGCTTGATTGGAGTCCCTCTTGTGAGTAATGTTTTCTCCTATGGAGGAATACATTGCACTATCATAAAGAGGTTGAGGCCATGAAAGCTACCTCTCTTTCTAAAGGAAATGGAATTGATTGAGTGTCTGTGGTAAGTTCCTGTGGAACTTACCTTGCTTCTCATCTCCATTCTCCTAAAAATTCTCTCATTCATTCTTTCTAGGAACTTCTTGAGATAGCATAGTCTCTCCTGTGGAGGGAATATTTCTCATCTCTTGAAGGAGCCAAACCCATAGGATTACCCCAAAATCTTTCCTTGTTGGTTGAGTGCCTAGAATAAGTTCCTGTGGAACTTACCTTGGCCTCCCAACACCCAATTTCTTTCTGTAGGATAGATGCTTGTATGATTACTTGTGGGATGAATCCCTTACTTGTCATAAAGTCCTTCTCTTCATGCATGATTGTGTGGTGTGCTAGGATAGTTCATGCTTAGAGTAGCATAGATGTAGGTGCATGATTGCATCAAGAGGTCGAGTGGGACTCCCTCTGCTTGTATTGCATTAAGGGTTGAGGTGGTGCTCCCCTTGCTTGTATGTTATTTTCCTTTTTCTACTTGATGTATTTGCATAATAGAGGTTGAGTGAGCTCCCTCTGCTTGTCTGTTTTGTCTGTTTTTCTTTTGCTTGATTGCTAAGAGGTCGAGTGAGTCTCCCTCTGTTTGTATTGCTGTATTGCATATGCATCTTTACTGTATATCTGTTTACTGTTTAAGCTGATATTTTATCTATTTCTGTTTACCCTGGCATGATCCCCTAGGAATCTCACTTCCTTTGATAAGGAAGTGATGATTAGAACTTTAGGTTGAAACCTATGCATGATAACTTCTAGGAGATCCCTGTTTCAAACCTCAACCATAGGATGAATCCTTGGCATGACAACAGTAGGACTTGATAGTCTCCCCATAAAAGTCGTTCTCTTCTCATCTCAAAACAACAGTAAAAAACGTAATAAAGGCAAGTTAGTACAAGTGCGTTACGAGCCTTAAGCTACTTGGGAAATGATAATTGAGCGGTCTCCTCTTAATCATCTAGGATGTTTAGTATATGTCCTTTGGATGCTATACGACACATTCACTCCTAAGTCATAGTCTCTAGTGCTGTACAAACTACAGACAACCAAAAAAAACAGTTCTTTCGTAAAAGACAGACAACAAACTTCAAACCTTTTTGCCCCGTGGGCCCATAATTCACAGGAAGCTTTTCTGAAGAAAAGAGTGTCGTTAACTCTCAGTTCTACCGCAAACGGTAACGCCTAAGTCTCCAAGGGTCGAGCTGCATACACCAAACTGCTGGAACTGTTTGTTAACCCTACTCGAAAACAGATGAATCTGAATCCTCGTAACCCGTATTATCCCGAACTACATAAGCTCTAATCTCTCATACCTGTTGAGAGTACGTAGGCACAATACTGATGTATTGGCGAGCCACCTTCCCCGTAACACGTAGTTAGGCGAACTACGTTGACTCTGATTTCTCATTCTCTGATGAGAATACGTAGGCATAAAGCGCGACGCTTTGCCGAGTCATTTTCTTTTATTTTCAGACCGGCCTTGATAGGTAGATAGTAAATAAACCCGTCAGATAAACACATCAAGCATGGATCCCATCGAGTACGATGGACGTAAGGGGTGCTAATACCTTCCCCTTGCGTAACCGACTCCCGAATCCAGACATTGGTTGTGATGACCTTGTCTTATACCTATTCGTCTGGTTTTTCCGATCGTTTCCTTTCCCGTTCTGAGGGATAAATAACGAAGGGTGACGACTCTTCTGTTTTTCCGGCACCTTATTTTCGCGGTAGCGACAGTAGGAAAGGCCTTAAGTAAAGACTTGGCTTCCAAAGTGCATGAAAGTCAACATATCAAGGTATGAAGGCTGACTTTTGGGAAAATGATGTTTTTAGGTGGTTTGAGTGTATGAACACCTTCTATACAATGTTTATGGATTGTGTAAATGGTTTTGAGTGGCTTGGAAGTGGTGGAACTGAGTTTGAGCAGAGTTTTGCTCAAGACAAATTTTGGTGGAAAACTTGAAGTTTTTGAAGAATGAAGCTTTTGAGAAAATGAATGAGAGTTGAGAGCTGTGATTTCTCTTGGTTATTAAGAGTGCTCTGGTGTCTAACATCATAGAGAATGCCTCTATTTATAGTGAAAATGAAGGTGAGGGCATATTTGGATTTTGCCACTTTTGGAGGGAGATTGTGAAGTCTTGAACGAATCTTGCCAAGATCTTTGTGGAAGCTCTACATATCAGCTCCATGGGAAAATGCTGAGCAAAAATCAAGTGAGATGGGAGATATGGGATGGCTAAAGTGAGGCTAGGAAGGTAGGGGACTGTAGCTGCCCAATTTCTTTGAAAAGTTTCTCTTTCATGGCTTTTAAATGAATATTATAATGGCCACTTGCTCCAAGTTGCACCAGCCCTTCAATTCCTCATTTCTTATGGTTTTTGCATCATCCAAGATTCATAATATCAGAATAGAACATGATCCAATGGCTGAGGGTAGCCCAAGTTGATGAATTTTGAATTTTGAAAATTGTTGAAGTGGTGACTTCAAGTATGGCAGCCCCAACTTCCATGACCCATAACTTTTTGCTCACAAATGCTATTGAGGAGTTCTACCACAATTTGGAAAGCCCTCAAGTAGCTCTATAACTTTCATGTTTTTGAGATTTCCAAATTCTATATGGAACTAGGTTGAAAAACCCTTCAAAGTTGCTGAAAAATTAAGCTTAAAAGTGAAAATTTTCTAAGTTATTTTCCCATCTTGAAATGAACATTGTCATAACTCCAAATCTATGAATTTTTTGATCTTGGACCACTTTGAGGCTTTTGTAGGACATGTCAAGAGATTTCCAATGAGCTTTGAACCACTTCATTTGGATGTGTGGTTGAGGAGTTATGGTCTTGCTCCTTTCAAAACCCTAATTCCCGATTTTTGCAAGTACTTCCTAACCCTTGATCCAATAGTCATGAAATTTTATGGGAAGGTGAAATATGACATAAGGAACATTTTTGATGCACATCTTGAAGTCAAATTCCTTATGGTTGAAGAGTTGACTTTTCGGTCAACCGTTCGATCAATCGGTGACTACCGAGTCGACTGTTGGGGTTCCGGGTATTCTGAGGACTTGAAACTCTTTGGATAAACTTTACTAATCCATAGGAACTTAATGGACCATGATTCCACCATCGAAACACTGTTTAAATCAAAAGTAAAACTACAGTTGACTTTTCCTAATCGGGTATCTTGAACTGCAATGTTCTCAATTCTTGGGTGACCACCTCAACTTGAATTCATACTTGACCACATGTAGTATTCTTGAGCTTGTTTATAGTTGAATCTATCCAAAACATTGATTAATCAAACCATCGAAGCCTCGATTTTGACGGTACGGAACCCTGATTCATCTGCATCTTGACAAAGATAAACTTGAAATGGGTTAAGGTTAGTTACTCAAATGAATATGATCCTAAAATGATGATGAGGATCTAAGGGGTCAAAATTTGGGGTGCAACAGATGCCCGTATTTAAATATCTTCACTAGATGGTAATGAGAGATGACAATCCTCATAGAATCGCAGTGAAAGGTATTTAAATATAGTAAACCAGAAATTTTGTCCCTTAGATCCGATGGTATGCAAAAAGACGAATGCAAATATGCCATGAATCTAAATGGTGTTTTATGATGCTTGAATGCAAGACAGATGCAGACACACGAGCAAAAGTAAAAGAACGGCGAGACAACAAGTAACCACTCATGGGGGACCCAACACACTAGGGAAAGATTCAAGGCAAATTAAGCAAGATAGTTCAAACATGACTAAAGATGCTGTTCAAGGGAATCTTTCACACAGGGGACACAAATTCCACCAGGGAAGACACATCTTTACTAAGGAAAGGAGACACAAACCTCACTAGGGATAACCAGATGAGGAAGCCCACTAGGGAAGAAGGAAATTCTTCACTGGGGAAACGAAAGAAAAGAAACACAAACCTCACTGGGGAAACGAAAGAAAAGAAACAAAAACCTCACTGGGGAAGAAACCCACTGGGGAAAAATTTGTTGGGGAACAAATCCACTGGGGAAGCAAAGCTTCACCGGGGAAAAGATGGAACGGAGACACAAACCTCACTGGGTATAACCAGATGAGAAATTTCCTATGACGAAGAGTTCAAACGGGATCTTCAGGAAAAGGTTAGAAACAAGACTGGACGCGTCGGGGAAGCTAGTATCGACTAATTCTCCGAGACTCGATTGGGAAAGCAAAAGCTTCAATGGGAAAATTGGTGACGACCGGAACAACAAACAGTTTCAAGTGGGGTTAGTTTTCACTAGACTCCCTGGGGATGATGGTGATGACCAATCCGACAAACGGTTTCCAAAAAAGTGCTAAGTACCACTAGACTTCCTGGGGATATGGTGACGACCAAATCAAAGGGTTCCAATTATAATTGGGAATTCCAAACAATATTGATAAAACACAGGATTTCGGCTGGGGGGAAATTGGTAACAACCGACTAATAATGATTAGTTTTCAAGTAGTGCCAGTAACCACTGGATTTAGAAAGAACTGGATTTTCAAAGAGTTTGGTGACGACCAGGTCTGCAAACAGGAATCATAAATATATCCCTCAATACTTTAGGAATAACAACTAATATCCTCAAAGCATTAGGATACAACAGAGACACAACCCTCAACATGTTAGGATTGTACCCAGGCTCTCAACACATTAGGAATGAAAGCTGAACATCCTCAATACATTAGGATATAGAAGAGACACCACCCTCAAGACATTAGGATTGGGAGAAGACCCTCAAAACCTTAGGATCAAAAACTAATACCCTCAAAACATTAGGATATAGAACACTTCATGCAAATGCAACCACTTTAGTCTCTGGGAATTTCTAAACTCAGGATTCAAAGTATATATCTCCAAAGGTACACAACCTGTGCTCGGGATGGTAACAAACATCTTCCAAAGGTACGAAACCTGTGCTTGAAATCAAACAGTACATCTCCAAAGGTACGAAACATGAGCTTAGGATGGAAACAAACATCTATCTCTAAAGGTACAAAACCTGAGCTTGGAATAGAAACAAACATCTTCCAAAGGTACAAAACTTGTGCTAGGAATCAAACAATACATCTCCAAAGGTACGAAACTTGAGCTTGGGATGGCAACAAACATCTATCTCCAAAGGTACACAACATGCGCTCGGGATAGAAACAAACATCTTCCAAAGGTACAAAACCTGTGCTTGGAATCAAACAATACATCTCCAAAGGTACGAAACCTGAGCTTGGGATGACAACAAACATCTATCTCTAAAGGTACACAACCTTTGCTCGGGATAGAAACAAACATCTTCCAAAGGTACAAAACCTGTGCTTGGAACTAAACAATACATGTCTAAAGGTATGAAACCTTAGCTTGGGATAGAAACAAACATCTATCTCCAAAGGTACACAACCTGTGCTCGGGATAGAAAGAAACCTCTTCCAAAGGTACAAAACCTGTGCTTGGAACTAAACAATACATCTCCAAAGGTACGAAACCTGAGCTTGGGATGGCAACCATCGTGACTTAGTTTGTACTGATACACAACCAAATTGTCAGTATTTGTTGTCCTTGGATTTTCATAATGTCAATTACGAACAGGCCTTACTTGAAATATGATTGGTCACCACCAAATTATTTATACTAGTATCCACTGGATTTTCAAACAATGCTGGTTAGAACCGTGCGTCGACGTCCTTAAGATAAAATTCTCAAATGAGACTGCCATTTACCGCTGAAGACGATTAAACTTCACCGAAGAGACTGCAACTTATTGCTGATGAAGGAGAAGTTTCTCCGAAGAGACTACCACTTATCGTTGAAGACGATTAAACTTCTCCGAAGAGACTGTCATTTATCACTAAGGACGATTAAACTTCTCCGAAGAGACTGCCATTTATCGTTGATGAAGGTTAAGCTTCTCCCAAGATATTGCCACTCACCGCTGAATACGATTAAACTTCTCCGAAGAGACTGCTATTTATCTTTGATAAAAGTTAAGCTTTGTAAGAACAGAGTATGCCTAAGAGGGGGGGGGGGGTGAATTAGGACTTTAGAAATTTTTCCGATTTTTATGGTTTCTTGAAATTTTACTGGTTTGTGTTCTTGGTTATGAAAGCAGAAGAAGAAAAATAAAAGAACAATGGACACCAGGATTTATAGTGGTTCCCCTCACAATCCGAGAGTACTCCACTCCCCTTTCAACATGAAAGAGAGTTTTCACTATTGTTTAATAAAGTACAACCTATCACACCATCAACCGGTGAGGCCTACTATCAAACAATAAAACTAACAAGTGTACAAGAACAATCCTCTTGTAAACACTCACCCTTGTGTCAAGCAATCCTGGATCACAAGTCAGAATACACAAGTTTGTAAAGATTTTGATTTGAGAATAATGATATCAAAGTTGATCTTCTCCAAATGATCAGAATTCACTCTTACAATTTTTCAATACAAGTGTTCAAGGATGAATATGAAATTTATGCACATATGAACACTTAATGAAAGATTTTGAAAATGGTGAATTTGATTCTAAGACAATTTGAAAATGAATGTAGAAAGTGTTTTTTTGGTGTGTTTTTCAAAAATGAAAAACTCAGAATTTATATGATTAAAATACCCTTTCAAAAAGGTACATTTGAGTAAGCCTTTTAAAAAATGAAATGGTATATTTTTTAAATAATTTTTGAACTTGAAACAAAGCAATTTTTCACTGTACGTTCAGTGTTAATCAGTTAACCTATATGGTTAATCGGTTAACACTGGTACGTTAGCCCAGAAAATTTAAAATTCAAATTGGTTAACCGGTTAACCTATATGGTTAATCGGTTAACACTGCTAATTTTCAGAAAAATGCTTTTTAAAAAAATAACGTTATACCAATTCTAAGGTTTCAAAAACATGCTTATGTATTATGCAAAAATTCTTGATGTTTTTGAACACTTGTATATCAAATTATAAGGGTAGAATTTGATATACCGGCAATGCATCCAAGTCTTGAAGAATCATAGTTCCATATGTAGCTTGACTTGAAAGATATCTTGACTTGATCTTGAGAACTTTGAAAGGCTTGTCTTTTTGCAATCAAGAGATGACCTTGAGTAGTGTTGACATCATCAAAACTTGAGACTGAAGCATGCTTCTACATTCTCCCCCTTTTTGATGATGGCAATCAAAAAAGTTGTGTGATATCTCTTGGTTCTTGATCTGGTTCTTCCCCTATGTCTAGCAACTCCCCCTATCTTAACAGAGGAAAAGAAATCTGCACACAGAGAGACATTAACAGAACCAAGCTCTTCTCCCCCTTTGACATCAGCAAAAAGGAAGAGCTTTCAAAGAAATCACAAGATATCAGCATATATAGTAATAAGCACATGCAAAGCCAAGTAAACACAAAGCATAAACAATAGTACATATAAAATGCAGCAAATAGAAATTGTACTTGTTACAATAAAACATAGTTCAAATGGAAGCATAAAACTTAAGACTAGAAAGCAAAGCAATAAAACAACAGTAGGAGCATATTCTCTAAGAATCCTCATCCGCCATATCCTCCTCCTCTTCTTCTTCATCACTATCAACCTCTTCTTCAATCTCGTCGTCCACAACTCGGGTGTTGGAATGTGGAGGGTTAAGAATGAGGTTTCTGAGGGAGGCAATTGCTCGGGAGGTCTCTCTATGCATATTCATGGATTCTCGATGCTGGTTCATCATGGTTGTATAGAGAAACTCACTAGTAAGACCACCTTCAGGCATTGGATATGCGTGATGGACAGGACCGTCATCAGTATACCTGTAGGTACCGTCAGTCGCCTTGATGATTCCAGTATTCTTCACAATATTAATCTCATTGATCTCATTAGTTGTAGGTTTCATCTTGGAGGATGGTTCTCTGTTGAGGTCAAGTTCAGTTAATTCCAGAATTCTAGAAACCAAGCGAGCATACGGCAGCCGGGTAATGCAATAAAGTTGTTGCTGCAGATGATACATAATAGTCAAAATCCAATTGACTCTGATGCGATTCTTAATAGCAAAGATCAACTGCATTTCCAAGTCGTTGATCTGAGAGTGATTTGAGTCCTTTAGGATGAGGACATAGTAGATAATGTAGTGAAGCATTCGATCAGATACTGTCAGATTCTTGGCATAGCACAGCATACGAGCGGTGCGAGAGTTTGCAATAACGGTTTCTTTTGGGAACCTGCAAATCTGATAGTAATACTCCATTTTATCATAGTTTGCCCAGGGTCTCAACAAACTCATGATCTCTAATGGTGGAACGGATCATGTGGTTCTCATCTATGTCCAGATATACAAACATTTTATTCATAAAAGCTTTAACAAGATCAGGATAAATAATAGCAGAGTCGGTGACGAACTTGTCGATACGCTGATATTCCAACAGAGTAGGAAAATCAAAAGATATTGCAGGAAAAGCTCGAAGATTTACATACTTTACCGGCATAAGTTGACGAACACGAACTTTGAAATCCATCAGTCTCTTT
Source organism: Lathyrus sativus (assembly GCA_963859935.3). NCBI lineage: Eukaryota > Viridiplantae > Streptophyta > Magnoliopsida > Fabales > Fabaceae > Lathyrus > Lathyrus sativus. The sequence continues at coordinate 128,336,024 of OZ012740.1, read as the reverse complement.
TTGGTGGTTTCCATTGGAATGCTGTCATCATCTGATTCTGATGCAGAATGATGTTCTGATAGTTTTCCCTTGCCGCGGTTTGATGCTGAAGCCATGGATGAAGGTTTGAGAGAACTGAGGTTGTGGGTTCTGAGGAAGTTAGGGTTTGAGAAGTTGTGGGGAGTTTTTCCAACTTTAAAGAGTGGGAGAGAGAAGTTAGGGTTTGAAGAGGGAATATGGATTTTGGATATGGATTTGGATATTTAAGAGAATATGGACCACATAAAAATACATTTAAAAACTATAAAATTTTCAAAAATTTAATTAATTTTCGTTTCTGATTTTTAGAAAAATTAACAGTGTTAATCGGTTAACCATATAGATTAATCGGTTAACACATTAAAAAATTTAATCAGAATTGAAAATTCAACAGTGTTAATCGGTTAACCATATAGGTTAATCGGTTAACACACTAAATTTTTGAAAAAAAATACTTAAAAACAGAATGGAAACATATGAAAACATATCACAACAAATGCATACACGTATTAGAGAAAAAGTCAGATGTCACCTTCATCAAGAATCCCAAGTTCTCTCCGAATTTTGTAGAATGGTTCTTTTGCCAAAGGCTTGGTAAAGATGTCGGCGAGTTGGTTGTGTGTGTCAACGAAGGTAACATCAACATCTCTGTTCAATACGTGATCTCGAAGGAAATGATGCCGGATATCGATGTGCTTTGTTCTGGAATGCATAACCGGATTCTTTGTGATATTTATGGCACTAGTATTATCACATCGTAGAGGAATGCATCCGAGGTCAACACCATAATCCAGAAGTTGTTGTTTCAGCCATAAAATCTGTGCACAGCAACTTCCTGCGGCGATGTATTCTGCTTCAGCGGTGCTGAGTGCTACACAAGCTTGCTTCTTGCAGGCCCATGATACTAGAGCATTTCCGAGAATGTGACATGTACCACTTGTACTTTTTCTATCAGTTTTGCATCCTGCATAGTCAGCGTCAGAATAACTAACTAAAGAACAAGTACTACCTTTAGGATACCATAATCCGACGTTGGTCGTTCCTTTGAGATACTTGATAATTCTCTTCACAGCAATGAGATGCGATTCCTTCGGATTTGCTTGGAAGCGCGCACACAAACAAACACTAAACATAATGTCAGGACGGCTTGTCGTCAAATATAGTAATGAACCAATCATACCTCGATATTTAGTAATATCAATTGGAGTACCAGATTCATCTTGATCAACATACGTTCCGGATCCCATAGGAGTAGACATCATCTTGCAACTATCCATATCGAATTTCTTTATTAATTCCTTACAGTACTTGGATTGGTTGAGAAAGATTGCATCCTTGGTTTGCTTGATTTGTAGTCCAAGAAAATAATTTAACTTTCCCATCATGGACATCTCGAATTCTTCTCGTATCATGAGTGAGAATTCTTCGCAGAGTTCTTTGTTTGTTGATCCAAATATGATGTCGTCGACGTAGACTTGTACCAACAAGGTGTTACCCTTGATTTTCTTTATAAATAGCGTCTTGTCAACCTTTCCTTTTGTAAATCCTTTCTCACATAAGAAGTTGTTAAGGCGATCATACTATGCTCGTGGTGCTTGTTTTAAACCGTAGAGAGCCTTCTTCAGTTTGAAAACATGTGAGGGATTTTTGAAGTCTTCAAAACCCGGAGGTTGTTTGACGTAGACTTCCTCATTAATGTACCCATTCAGGAAAGCACTTTTGACATCCATCTGGAATAACTGAAAATTCATAGAACAAGCGTAAGCAAGTAGTAATCTAATTGCTTCTAACCTTGCTACCGGAGCGAATGTTTCATCAAAATCAATTCCTTCCTCCTGGTTGTAGCCTTGTGCGACCAATCTTGCCTTGTTACGAACTATAATCCCATTCTCGTCAAGTTTGTTCTTGAACACCCATCTGGTTCCTATAATATGCTTATTGTCTGGTCTTGGTACAAGGGTCCAAACTTGATTTCTTTCAAATTGATTAAGTTCTTCTTGCATTGCTATAATCCATTGGTCGTCGCCTAAAGCTTCATCGATCTTTGATGGTTCAATTTGAGATACAAACGCCATGTTGAGACAAGCATCCTTTAAATTAATTCGAGTTGCAACACCTTGACTAATATCACCAATAACTTTATCAATTGGGTGATCTCTGTGTGTTCTCCATTCTTTCGGAAGATCTTGATTTTCTTGAGTAACATCTTCTCGTAATATTGTTTGATCATTTGAACAATTTCTTCATTTTGTGGAGTATCTACAAAATAATCATCATCATCCAAAACAATATTATCCTCTTTCGAGGGGTTAGTCTCATCAAACGAAACATGAATAGACTCTTCAATGGTAAGAGTTCTTTTATTAAAAATTCTAAATGCTTTACTATAAAGAGAGTAACCAAGAAATATACCTTCGTCGGACTTCTCATCAAACTTACCGAGATTGTCCTTATTGTTGTTGAGAACGAAGCATTTGCAGCCAAATATGTGGAAGAATGATATATTCGGTTTCCTTCCCTTGAACAACTCATACGGAGTCTTTTTGAGTAGCGGTCGAATATTTACGCGGTTGCTTACAAAACACGCCGTGCTTACTGCTTCTGCCCAAAAATATTTTGGAAGATTTGTGTCGCTGAGCATTGTTCTAGCAAGTTCAACTAGTGAACGATTCTTCCGTTCTACGACGCCGTTTTGTTGAGGAGTTCTTGGTGCCGAAAAATTATGAGAGATTCCATGTTCTTCGCAAAATTCTTCAAAGTCTGAATTTTGAAATTCTCCACCGTGGTCGCTTCTTATGGAGGCTATAGTGAGTGACTTCTCGTTTTGAATTTGTTTTGCATATTTTTTAAATGCTTTGAACGCATCATTTTTCTGCACTAAAAACATTGTCCAGGTATATCGAGAAAAATCATCAACAATAACTAAAGCATAAATACTACCTCCGAAGCTCTTCGTTCTTGATGGACCAAAAAGATCCATGTGCAACAATTGAAGTGGTCTTGATGTAGAAACCACTTGCTTGGATTTGAAAGTTGTCTTGGTCTGTTTCCCCTTTTGACATGCATCGCATAATTTATCTTTGATGAATTTTATCTTCGGAAGCCCAACAACCAGATCATGCTTGATTAATTTGTTTAGATGCTCCATGTGAATGTGAGCAAATCTTTTATGCCAAAGCCATGCCTCGTTGTTGTTTTCCATAAGACATTTTACCTTCAAGGAAGAATCATCAAAAGAGATCATAAAAATATTATTATATCTTTTACCTTTTAGCAGAATCTCATGAGTGACTTCGTGTTCGATCAAGCATTCCTCCTTTGTGAAGTAGATTTTGAACCCTTTGTCACACAATTGACTGATGCTAAGCAGGTTATGCTTAAGGCCTTCAACAAAAAGAACGTCTTCGATGATTGTACATGGAGGTGCACCAATGGTTCCAACTCCAAGAATTTTTCCTTTATTATCATCACCGTAAGTGACGTATCCTTTGGCCTTTAATGATAGACTTGAAAATTTGTTTATATCTCCCGTCATATGCTTCGAGCAGCCACTATCAAGATACCATTGATTTGTGGTTGTCTTCAAGCATACCTACAAAACAAAATTAGGTAGTGTTAGGTACCCAAATTGCTTTGGGTCCTTGATAGTTAGTACCCTTTTCAACCCACACATAATGCCCCTTTGCAACACCAATATTACGTACATAGCAGGCATTAGGTGTGTGCCCTTTAATACCACAATAAAAACACATAGGTTGAAAATGACTTCTATATCTAGGAATATAATTATTTTTCTTATTAATTCTTTTCTTGTTATGATTTTGATGCTTAATTTTAGAAGTGCTTGTCTCTTCTTTAACAATTTGTTCACTTGCTCTTACGAAAATGGTCTCATTGGTGCTTGGTTTTGAAAATTTAGAATATCCCAATCCACTTTTATCACTAGGATACTTTTGATGTTTAAGAATTTCTTCCAAGCCAATTTGACCTTTTTCGTATCTTTCTAAAACTCTTTTAAGTTGAACAATTTGAAAAGACAAAGACTCACAATTCTTACATACAAGACTTTGTTTTTCATCCATCACTTTTTGTTTTTCATCTTCAATATTTTTCAAGAGATTAGAATTTTGTTTTTCTAAAAGTAAAATTCTTTTCTTTTGTGATGAGATGTCTTTATACAAAGTCTTGCACTCTTTTAGAAGTTCATCTATAACTTCTTGTGCATCATTATCATAGACAGAAAAATTACTACTAACCTCATTTTCGTCATCGGAATGGTGAGAGGCCATTAAGGCAATATTTGCGCATTCATCGCTATCTGATTCTGATGATGAACTCACTTCGTTGTCGTCCCATGCGACATAAGCCTTCTTTGTTTTGAAATCCTTCTTGCCCTTGAATTTTCCTTTATTTGTGAGTTTCGGGCAATCTGGCTTTATGTGACCTTGTTTCCCACATTCGTAACATGTAATTTCTTGGTTTGATGTGGATGCCTCCTTTTTCCTGAAATGTCTATTCTTTTTAGAAAAAGAAGAAGTTTTATTATTATTAAAAAACTTACCAAGCTTCTTTACTAGAAGCATGAAATTTTCGTCTTCGGAAGATTCGTCAATTTTATCATCCCTTGTGTCAGTCTTCAAGGCAATTCCTTTGGACTTCTTGTCTTGACTTTCATGTTTCTCAAGTCTTCCAAGTTCCAGTTCATGCTCTTGAAGTTTCCCGAATAATGAAGCGGATGTCATTGTTGAAAGACTTTTCTTTTCTGAAATGGCGGTCACCTTCGGTTGCCATTCTCTTGTCAAGGATCTTAGGACTTTTAAGTTGAGATCATCATTGGTGAAGGTCTTCCCAAGAGCAATCAGATGATTTGTTGGATGAACGAACCTCTTTTGTAAGGCAACAATAGATTCACCGGGCTGCATACGGAACATCTCATATTCTTGACTTAACGTGTTAAGTCTTGATCTTTTTACTTCTGCTGTTCCTTCATGCGTTTCTACCAAGGTATCCAAAATCTGTTTTGCCGATTGACACTGTGATATGCGAAAGAATTCATCCATACTGAGAGCGCTTTGAAGTAGGTTGATTGCTTTCTTCTCATTCAAGATTCTCTTCTTGTCATCTTCATCATATGAGGATTTAATCTTTGGGGTTCCAACACCATTTACCACACTTGTAGGAACATGTGGACCAGTTTCAACGGTTTCCCATATACCATCTCCTTGAGCCTCAAGATGTGCCTTTATACGGATTTTCCAAAAATCGAAGTATTCTCCAGAAAAGAGTGGTGGCTTGTTACTACTTCCACCATCTTTGAAAACCGGGTTGGTACTTGCGGAAGCCATACTGAATCGTTAGGAACAGGTTACCTTAACCTGCTCTGATGCCAATTGTAAGAACAAAGTATGCCTAAGAGGGGGGGGGGGGGGGTGAATTAGGACTTTAGAAATTTTTCCGGTTTTTATGGTTTCTTGAAATTTTACTGGTTTGTGTTCTTGGTTATGAAAGCAGAAGAAGAAAAATAAAAGAACAATGGACACCAGGATTTATAGTGGTTCCCCTCATAATCCGAGAGTACTCCACTCCCCTTTCAACATGAAAGAGAGTTTTCACTATTGTTTAATAAAGTACAACCTATCACACCATCAACCGGTGAGGCCTACTATCAAACAATAAAACTAACAAGTGTACAAGAACAATCCTCTTGTAAACACTCACCCTTGTGTCCAACAATCCTGGATCACAAGTCAGAATACACAAGTTTGTAAAGATTTTGATTTGAGAATAATGATATCAAAGTTGATCTTCTCCAAATGATCAAAATTCACTCTTATAATTTTTCAATACAAGTGTTCAAGGATGAATATGAAATTTATGCACATATGAACACTTAATGAAAGATTTTGAAAATGGTGAATTTGATTCTAAGACAATTTGAAAATGAATGTAGAAAGTGTTTTTTTGGTGTGTTTTTCAAAAATGAAAAACTCAGAATTTATATGATTAAAATACCCTTTCAAAAAGGTACATTTGAGTAAGCCTTTTAAAAAATGAAATGGTATAATTTTTAAATAATTTTTGAACTTGAAACAAAACAATTTTTCACTGTACGTTCAGTGTTAATCGGTTAACCTATATGGTTAATCGGTTAACACTGGTACGTTAGCCCAGAAAATTTAAAATTCAAATTGGTTAATCGGTTAACCTATATGGTTAATCGGTTAACAATGCTAATTTTCAGAAAAATGCTTTTTAAAAAAAATAACGTTATACCAATTCTAAGGTTTCAAAAACATGCTTATGTATTATGCAAAAATGCTTGATGTTTTTGAACACTTGTATATCAAACTATAAGGGTAGAATTTGATATACCGGCAATGCATCCAAGTCTTGAAGAATCATAGTTCCATATGTAGCTTGACTTGAAAGATATCTTGACTTGATCTTGAGAACTTTGAAAGGCTTGTCTTTTTGCAATCAAGAGATGACCTTGAGTAGTGTTGACATCATCAAAACTTGAGACTGAAGCATGCTTCTACAAGCTTCTCCCAAGAGATTGCCACTCACCGATGAAGACGATTAAACTTCTCCGAAGATACTGCCATTTACCGCTGAAGACGATTAAACTTCTCCGAAGAGACTGCCATTTATCGCTGATGAAGGTTAAGCTTCTCCCAAGAGATTGCCACTTACCGCTGAAGACAATTAAACTTCTCCAAAGAGACTGCCATTTATTGCTGATGAAGGTTAAGCTTCTCCCAAGAGATTGCCACGTACCGCTGAAGACGATTAAACTTCTCCGAAGAGACTGCCATATATCGCTGAGGACGATTAAACTTCTCCGAAGGGACTGCCATTTATCGTTGAAGACGATTAAACTTCTCCGAAGAGACTGCCATTTATCATTGATGAAGGTTAAGCTTCTCCCAAGAGATTGCCACTCACCGCTGAAGACGATTAAACTTCTCCGAAGAGACTGCCATTTATCGCTGATGAATGTTAAGCTTCTCCGAAGAGATTGCCACTCACTGCTGAAGACGATTAAACTTCTCCGAAGAGACTGCCATTTATCTTTGATGAAGGTTAAGCTTCTCCCAAGAGATTGCCACTCACCGCTGAAGACAATTAAACTTCTCCGAAGAGACTGCTATTTATCTTTGATAAAAGTTAAGCTTCTCCCAAGAGATTGCCACTCACCGATGAAGACGATTAAACTTCTCCGAAGAGACTGCCATTTACCGCTGAAGACGATGAAACTTCTCCGAAGAGACTGCCATTTATCGCTGATGAAGGTTAGGCTTCTCCCAAGAGATTGCCACTTACCGCTGAAGACAATTAAACTTCTCCAAAGAGACTACCATTTATTGCTGATGAAGGTTAAGCTTCTCCCAAGAGATTGCCACGTACCGCTGAAGACGATTAAACTTCTCCGAAGAGACTGCCATTTATCACTGAGGACGATTAAACTTCTCCGAAGGGAATGCCATTTATCATTGAAGACGATTAAACTTCTCCGAAGAGACTGCCATTTATCGTTGATGAAGGTTAAGCTTCTCCCAAGAGATTGCCACTCACCGCTGAAGACGATTAAACTTCTCCGAAGAGACTGCCATTTATCGCTGATGAATGTTAAGCTTCTCCCAAGAGATTGCCACTCACTACTGAAGACGATTAAACTTCTCCGAAGAGACTACCATTTATCGTTGATGAAGGTTAAGCTTCTCCCAAGAGATTGCCACTCACCGCTGAAGACAATTAAACTTCTCCGAAGAGACTGCCATTTATCGTTGATGAAGGTTAAGCTTCTCCCAAGAGATTGCCACTTACCGCTGAAGAAGATTAAACTTCTCCGAAGAGACTGCCATTTATCATTGAAGATGATACAAAAATGTCCTTCTTGATAGATAGTGCAAAATAAATGCACATCCAGGTAGGTTCAGCGACCGACAGGGACCAAAGTTCAATCTAGAATATAGCCAGAAAGAAACTGTCAAATAAGACTCCAACCATTGAGAAATGAACTCGAATGGTGACTTAACTTATCCAATCATGGAAAAAGATAATTGAAGCAACCATCATCCACGAGGATTAAACTCTGTGGGGAATTGATAAAGGATGAATGTTTTATACTTAAGGATTGACAACTCTATTAGAGAGAGACAACACACCCAATCACTGAGGGGGGGAACCGAAGTGAAGCAGGAACAGGCAACAACCAGAGATAGAAACAATGCACGGATGCTATGCATATGCTTTATGCCATGCTTATGTTTATGCTGACAAAACAGACAAAACAAAACAGGAGATGAAATAAGCATCTTGACACGGAGACCCAACCAAACTTCACCAAGATTGGACATCAAAGGGATGATCATGAAGATCAAAAATTCCACTTCAATGTTACCACCTTCTTTGGGAGATAGTAATCTTCTTAGGCCAAAACATCATGACTTTACTTGGATTGCCATCACGAGTCTAAATTCTTTGCTGAAGGAAAATCACATCGAGAGATTCCCGGATCAACTGAAGTAACAACTTAATCGGAGAGCTGACAAAGGGTATCATGAGACCAAAACATTTGTGCCCCATTATTATAATAATCATCTTCAAATGAGCGATGGCTCTTGCGACAAACCGTCTTCAAACTTTTTCTGCCCCAGATTACATGGTCTGTGAGAAGAAGTCATAAGGATGCTTCTACAAAAGAGTTGGCACAAAGATGCTTAAATGTCTTTAAACCATTATAGGGAGAGATTTAAAAATCTCGATGTGATTGCCCCAGTTTAACAGTATTTGTACAACAAAGTCTTCAGACTGTGGAAGTAATGACTGGGGAACAAACTTGCCCCTGCTAGCTAGTAACTGCAAAAGATTTGCCCCAGACTAAACTGTTCATTGAGAGCCTCATCTGACCTTGACCTGGTCGGCTCTGATTAGCTAAACATTATGACAAATGATTAACAAATCCTTCAAATTGGTTGCCCCAGGATGAGCTTCCTTCATTATGCCAAATTCCCTAGCTGACAGCGTTGGTTGGGATTCCTTTGATATTGGATTGTTTTGCACGCAATGTTGTTCATTAAAAATTGGCAATTTTCAATGTAAAATTCATGCAATCTTTTGAAAACATTTTTGATGAAACACACACAACGGAGTGATTAAATGATCAAAGTGAAAGTGATCCAATCATTTTACAAATGATGGACAAAGTGATGAATACACATAATTAACAAAGATCATTAGGAGTCAGGTTATCCAACCTTGCTGTAATATGCTTTCAAAACAACCTTACCTCAATTAGGTCTTTTAAGGGTTGTAACGTGGTCTGGCTCACGGTTCATGAAATAAAGGATAAAGGCTCAAAGTTATTTGTCCCACCCACTCTCCATGATGAACTCGAATCCTACGCTCAGCTAACTCAAACTACACATTCAGGTTCTTACAGACTTAAGAATTAAACTGATGATAGTTGGTGATGGCTTACAAACCTAGGATAGTCACAACTCCCTTACAGTATTTGATAGCTTTTTGCTAATTGAGGATTTTTAAGAGTGATAACTCTTATAGAACTCCTCTCTTTTGTTATCCATGACTTTTGTCTGAACTTCTTTGTTCGAATATACAGTCAATCAGATGCCCCATTTTCGCCTAAGTCTCCTTCATAGGTTTTGACTTAGCGGGCTTTTTTCTTTTTTTACTTTTCTTATTCTCTCTTTTTTTTTAAAGAAAGGAGGTGACCACCTAGTTTAATGGCTACGGTGAACCATCATCATCTTCTGAACTTCGACACTTGTTTGTTGTGTGTGTGAAGGAAAATCTGAATGCACCACTTTTAAAGTGTCTTATATGCATATATCTCCGAGTTGACTGAGAACTACCCACCCCCAAGTTTGAGATTTTAGGTTTCTGTTTTTGTAAAGAAAGAAAAAACTGCTACTTCTAGGCTCGAAGGTGTTAACGGGGGATTATCTTCCTTATTTCTCTAGTGTTTCGGGATTGAAACAATGCCTTACATCATCGATAAAGTTAAATTTGAAAGCATATTGACAACAGTTATGCATATAATTTTCATCATCCTCCCCAAACTTTGCTTTAAACAACAATTTAGTAAAGAAAAGAAATTTTTTGCATTTTTTGTTATTTCATAATAATGAAAGGAAAGAGTGAAACGAATGGACTTAATCAAAAGATGCACAAACATTTCATTAATCTTGCCAATTCAAAATGAACAACAGCTTACAAGCAATTCCAATGCAAAGAGAACACAACAAAAAGCTGAAACAGTCTACAACTGCCAGTCTTAGGGAATTAAAATTGACAAAACAAATTTCAAATTTTAGGCCCATGTGGGGAAACACCTTCAACCACCACTTGCTCCTTGTAATATAGAATTATGAGGGGTCTCACGAGTCCTTTGCCTTTGGATTTAGGAATCGTAGCACTGTCATTTGATTTATCCTCCTAAGGTTTCAGCAACTCTTGCAGTCTCAGTTTAAAACCTTCACACTCTTCAACTAGGTGCCATGTTGTCCCAGTATGATATCCACATTCTACTTTTGGATGTTCTTCCTCGAGGATCAAGTGTTTGTCAATGATTAGCTTTTGTACAAGATAACCCAATGTTATACATGCATCTAAGTTGTGTCCTTAAGCTCCTTTGTGAAATTCACAGTTCAGGTTCGCATTATGCCATGGTCCTGGCACATAATTGGATAATCGTGGAGTCACTAGTGAGTTCTGAATCAGTAGCGGGTAAATTTTGCTTAACAGTACTGGAGTTGATCTACCGCAAGTCTTATTTTTCCTGACATGATTTTTCTTGTTCAATCTCCGACTTTAAGAACCTTGAGGAGGAACAAACACCGACTGGTAAGATACTTCAGTTGAAAACCCTAGTGCCCTAGTATGATAGTCCCATTTAGCGTTGGTACCACAGTTTAGAGGGTAAGGAGGAATTACTGGTTTCAGCTCCTTTGGTATTATCAATTTTCCTTGTATCAAGTCTGGCAATATCTGATTGTGTGACATTGGAATAAGACTTTCTGGTTTCCTTGGTTTTTGTTGGGCGTACTGACGCGATTGACGGTTATCTGGTGGTTGATACCGAGAATGTCCTTGAGTTGGAGGAATCATCGGAGATAATGCATCCCTAGTTTCTCTGGACGTCACATGGTTAAGGTGACCTTCCTTTTTCATCATGTTCTGCAATGTCTCTAGAACCCAATTCATCTGACACTTGACAATTCTGATGTCCTCTTTCAGCATTTCCTGGGCTTTCAAAAGTCCCTCCATTGTTGCCATTTATCTCAGATATGTGCTAGGTATCCCCTCCCTATCTCTGATCAAAAACGACGCAAGGTTGAGAAATGCAAATGTATAATGCGAATGCAATGCAAAAGAAAATTGGTTTTACAAAACTCAGAAGATTGGCTAGGCCAAAACCCTCATTTCATCAACCGTTGGAAAAAGTTACAACTTTTAAAAATACTAGAGATCGACTGAGTTTTACAAAACTAGTTGCGACATGATATGCTTATGGTGATATGATGGGATGATGCATACATAACATAATGGCAAGTATTTATAAATACAATGCATATACAAAGACCTTATAGGCTCAAGATCAAAGCAAGGAATCAAAGGTCTACCTATCCCCAAGGATTTGTACTATGGGTTAATTTGTACCTGCCGAACGGGTTCTTAACAAAGTTCCCAGGGTCAACAACCCATCTTTCGGATATTATCAATTTCCCAAATTACTCGGTAATCGATAATATTCTCAAGAGAGTCTCGCCCGAGTGTAGTATCGCGTATCAACTAGTTCAAAAATACTTCCTTATAGCCATCGCACTACGTCCTAATAAGGGCAAAGTAGGGTAGAATGTAATCTAAAAGTCCACAGTGTCATGGGCTCCTTCGTCGAAAGTAGCATTGTTTTCACGAATACTCGATCAACAATACTAAACTCTCAAGAGGGCCTACACTGAGCGGTGGTTTCTCAAGTTAGCTTGGTCGGGAATCAACTCCCTATAAGCTTTCTTGAATATACCACCATCCTATCATAAGTGCACTCGAGTCCGGGTATAGGACCGTCTCACCACTCAAAGCATCCAATATCCAACATACAAATATATTGACAAATATACATGTTAAGCAAATATTTATAAATATAGCATAGAATCAAACAAAATAGGCTAAACCCTCAAGTTAATTCCCCAGTGAAGTCGCCATTTCTGTTGCGGTGAGAATCGTGATACCAAGCTATTGATTAACTTGAATCTTTAATTCTTAAATTCACAACCGGACTTTAATTTATCCAAAGGAAAGGTCTAAAGAAAGAAAAACCCTTTTCGCGATGTAACAACAACGCTAAGAGATTCGGGGATCGAGGGTTGGTTATGCATAGGGTAGGTATTTCACATCCTAAACATCTGTAGTACTCTACAGGAACCTTTTGTTTGTTTGCATGCTAAGTTTGTTAAATGTTTGCTATGGATTGGGATTGGGTAAAAGGTGTAGGTAAAGACCTAAAGATAGTTTCTAAGCTTGCTCACAAAGACATTGCGTCCTCTGCCTACGTATCCTTACTAGGATAGAATCGGAGCAATCGTAGTTCGCCTTACTAGGGTTGAAGAACACTTGATTATGATCAAGGTTCAAAGGGGAACAAACATATCCATGCTTGTGTAGAGTTTCACAAAACTCTCTAGATCTATGTTGAACTCTCAAGAAAGGGAAGTAAGTAATCATATCCATGATTCTTACATAGAGTTAACCAAACTCTATCCTAAAGTTCTACATTGTGAGACCAATTGGTTCTATCCAGACCAAAAGGTGGGAGAAAGGGGGAAGGTTGCTCTTCAAGATATCACATCTTGTGCCTACGTATTTTCATAGTCCAATGAGAAATCAGAGCGGTCGTAGTTTGGGCACGAACTACAGAATAAGGATCTATTGGTTCTTTCCAAACCTATGGGTTTAAGTCCTTATTGGTTCTATCCAGAGCTAATAGGGGGGAGGTTCTATCCAGACCTATGATTGTATGAGCTATCTATGATCCAAGGGTCAATAGAGAGACTTTTCCTTTAGAAGGAGAGAGAGGCAACTTGGATGAGAACTAAAAAGTTCCATCACTTGGGGAAGAAATACTCAACAAAGCAATAAACAAATAAGCATGAAGAATAAGGTTACAACCAAACAAGCATGCATATTACAATAAGCAAGGATTAAATGGATACAAATGGTTACAACCAAGCATGCATGCATATCACAATAAGCAAAGATCAAATAGATACAAATGGTTACAACCAAGAATCATATATCTTAACAAAGATGAAGGTAACAACCCCAAAAGAGACATATTAACAAACATGGAAACAATAATCATGCAAGTAAGTCATAACTTAAGATGATCATATTATAAGTTCAAATGTAACAACATTTAGGCATTGATGGCAATCAAATACGAAAAGAATGTAAGACATGTTACAACAACTTAAGTTCAAAATTTAGGAAGAGAACAACAAATTCATGGTGACAACCAAAGGAAGATAAACCTAATATGTTAACTAACACATAGGAAACATATACCAATAAATCTTAAGTAGAGCTTGGTATAAAGAAAAATCCAAACACGACACAAGGTAACGACCTAAGAATGAAACAACTAGCAAGTAGGCAACAGGGCATTGTAAAAATAAGCAATTTGGAATTTTAATCCATTAAATGAAAATAGACATTACAATGAAAAAGTTACAAAAAGAACGAATTAAAAAAGATAAGGCATGAGAAAGTTACGAATTTTTGAAGTTTTAAGCAAATAACAAATAAAATCATGTAAATAAAAAGAGAAAAGGGCAAGGGTGGGAGTTGAACCCACGCCCTTTGATTTACAAACACAACACACATCCACTAAGGCACTAGGCGCGCGCTGGTAAGGGATGGAAAAGAAGAAGGAAAAGATTAAACATGACAATGAAAATAAAAATGCCAAAAGAGTTGATCACCAAGGATCGAACTCAGGTCAGGCATGTGAAAGGTACAAAGCGCGCAAGTGTCTTACCACTAGGGTGGCTATACATCCAAGTATTAAGCCACCCCCATAAATAGATAACACTAGATATGATGGATATTCTGGGCAACAAACAAACCAACCAAACCAAAAACGTGAAGAGTCCAAACTTGGTCAAAACTCAATCTTTTTTTGTGAAATTTTAGTCAAACATGACTGTTTTTTAACAAGGATTATGATGGTATTAACAAAATTGTGAAATGATGCTTCAAACAAGAAACACGATTGAAGATGCATTTGATCAAATGAGTTGCATAATGGAAACTACCACCAATTCTGAGTTCATACATATCATAAAGGCATTGCACACAAGTCACAAATGTGATAACGGAGGGATTAAACATTTAGGGCTCAAGCATAGATCAAAAGAATTGCAAGTGACACATGAATTGCAAATGTAGCATGATAATGAAGCAAACTGTCAAAACATATGGAAGATGAAAAAGTTCAGTTCAATACATATGTATGGCCTAACAGTTTTTAAGCATGTCAATTGATGTGTTTAAAGTTTACAAACCAAACACCAATGCTCTGGCAGAAGAAAGAATCAAGATGCAGACATGACAACAAATTGAAAATTAAAGCAGCAGGCCAAACATGGATGCATCACAAAGCTTGATCAAACAGAGCAAGAAAATCAAGAGGCCTCCACCAACATACTTGAAATGCAATGAGAAACAAGCATATAACAATCACAATGTCAAACTCAAACACAAAAACACAACTGTCCTGCCATACCAAGTGAGATCTTTTTAAAAAAACAAGTTGAAGGCTAAATCCTGGAATAAGCATAATCAGTTTGAATATGCCTTACACACAAACTCAAATCATGATATGAAGTGTGTCTACACTTCAAAATTAGTCACAAACAACATAGAGATGAAAGTCACATACCAACTACTCACTTAGGCATGAAAATGCATAAATTGAAACCAAACATGATTAGAACAGATTGAGATGAAAAATACACCAGACACAAGTCTCAAATACATTAATGAATGATTCTAGCACTTAAGATTGGTCATGAAATGCATACAACAAAAAAAGGTTCTCAAACTGCAATTGTAACACATAGGTGAGGCAGGCTGTCAAGCAGAGAGGTATAACATACACAAAGATATTTGGCTCATGTACATACAAATCCTAAACACTATCTAGAGGTACTAATACTCATGGAATGATTCAAATCAACACAAATAGCATGATAAAGTGTACAGTTGTGGTTTCAAAGCAGTTTTGGCAGCAATGTGGTTACAAACTGGTCAAGTAGAAAGTAGGTGGCCTCATGTTATAAACATAGCACATACACATCATAAATATAGAAATGAATGAGTTTCAACTCAGAAAACAAGCATTGTGCATTTGGAGCAAGATTTGGTATAGTCATGGCATGATTTTAGCTTGAAAAAGCAATTTGGAAGTGACAAGAGAAAACAAGTGTCCACAGAGCATACCAGCTACATACACACCTCACAAGCATAAAAAAGAGACAAATCATGCTTAGAAATTAAGACTTATGCAAACATAAATGGATTTAGCATGTTGATGGTAAATGAAGAAAAAGCTGTCTTGAGACAAACTTGGTACAGCAGGGCATTTGGCAAGGCAATGAGATTCATGCTAAGCTAATACATACACACATCAAAAATATGCTAAAAGATGAGATTATGCTCAAGAAACAGATCAAATCATCACCAATCAAACTATGGCATACTGGTTGTAAAAAATGCAAAATTGTCATTTCAAAAGCAAGTATGATCTGTCAAGACAGTTGAGGCAATTAGGCATCATATACAAGTTTCAAACATGTAGAATGAAGATTCTATACACATGGATCAAGTAGAAACAGGTTGAAACAGAATATGATATGCTGCTGGTATCAATGAGGTTTTGAAAAATGCAAGTTTAGAGTGAAAAGTTGTTTTGAGAAAGCAAGGGCAGTTTGATCAAACAAGTATAACATACAATCTCAAAACATGTTAAATGATGTTTCCATATACAAAGATCATACACAGGCTGCACAGAATGAGAAATGACATGTTGGTCCAAAGCATTTGACAGCAAAACACATAAAAACTCAAAACTGTCCTCAACAACCAAATCTTAAGTTCTCATCATTTTAACAAGCTCAACTAGACAAACAAGATCATACAAACACAAATCAATAGTTTAGAACACTTAAAACACAACATGGCAAGCATAAGCCTCTTAACACCAAACTCATGGTAATGATAAAGCAAAATGACACAAAAATAACATAAGTGTGAAAACAAGAGCCACACTAGATTCAAACATGATCTAGGGGCAGGGGGATCCCATGAAACAACTTACAAGTTATTCAAACATGACCAATAAGCAAAGATTGACAAATCTAGGGCAAGCACACCAATATTTCAATGTTTGGATCCCTAAAACTAACCTTTGATAAAGTTCTCAAAACAAGTTGTACACAACATCAAAGCTCAAAATTGGTAACATATCAACAACACATCATTCATAGATAATATACTTTAACAAAAGCAATACCACAACCATAAAACATGAGTTCTTGACAAAGAAGCAATATGGGACAACATGACTATATTTTCACCACAAGCACTTCAAAATTGTAACACATGACAATGTATGAATAAGAAGGAGGTTGAGCATTACATACCTCTTGTAGACTTTCTTGAACAAGCTAAAAAGATAAGAAACCCAGAGATCTTTTTCCTTGGCAAAGATTTGAAGCTTTCTTCCTCTTGAAGCAACAAGCTATCTTTTAAGACAGTTAGAGTTGTGAACTTCCCAGCTGGTTTTTGAGACTTTGGACAGTTGAAATATGATATATATGAGGTTTTGGGAGTGTTGAGGTAGTAGGAAAGGCCTTAAGTAAAGACTTGGCTTCCAAAGTGCATGAAAGTTAACATATCAAGGTATGAAGGTTGACTTTTGGGAAAATGATGTTTTTGTTAGAACACGAATTGGTGTTTCTTATATCTCTATGTTTTGATGATAACTATTATGGAATTTTGTATTAAGAAAATATATACTCTAAAATTTGTTCAAGTATTATTGTTTCAGGTATTAAATTGAATACTCTTAAAGAAGCAAAATACATAAGTACAAGCAACTACGCAAGGCTCTGAAGCATCAGATGCAAGACAATCAGAAGATTCTAAAGTGCTGCCAGAAGAATCTGAAGCAGAAGCTGCAGAATGATCTGAAGCGTATCTAAAAGAATTATTTGAAGAGTTGAAAGCTTTGATCAAATCAGACTCTGAAGTTCATTTAGCTACAAGAACAGAGGCTCTGATAATCATACTCTTATTAAATTATATCCACGCTCAAGCACATACTGCTGCATACTCTGATGAAGACTCTGATCAAGACTGAGACTCTGATATATCAAGTTCTGATCATCTATCAAGCTCTGATCATCCCAAACATTTAGCTCTGATCATCTAAAGCATTTCATTCCTTTTAAGCTTGTTACAAGATTTGAAGTGCAGATTATGAAGACTTCATCCTAAAGGAAGCTTGTTGAAGAAGCTGTAAACCTGATTGGACATGGTGCTACTTCCAAAGTAACCAACGACTATTTTGTCCAATGAAGAGACGTGGTGCAAATCCCAAAGCTTCTACAACCATACTTTTCCTGCAGAAAGCATGTCTCTGCCTATACCTTTTGGTGATGAAAAGTCTTATATTTTAATATAATACTCAGCTGCACATTACTCAAAGCATTGAGAAAAAGCTATAAAAGGAGAACTTCTACAACATTTAGAAGTTGCTAGCTCATTCAGAAAGAAATATTCATACACACATTTGAAGCATCAAAGTGAAATCTCTCAAAGCTCATATACTTTTGTTCTATCATAAAACTGTATAGTTTTATTTGTACATAATCTTAAGTGTAAATATCACAGTTGTGATACAGCTTATTAGAAGCATTTAAACACTTGTTTAGTTTTCATTAATTTGTAAGAAGTTCCTTGAAAAGACCAAGGTGTGGTCAATTGTTCTTGAGAAGACTAAGACCGTTGTTCTTAGTGCTTACTATTGTAATCAGTTGATTAATAGTGGATTAAGTCCTTGTGGAGAAAGGCAAATCATCTTTGATAAGGTGGACTGGAGTAGTTGAGTTCAACGAACCAGGATAAAAATCTTGAGTTGTTTTTATTGCCATATCTTTTAAAACTCTTATTCAACCCCCCCCCCCCCCCCCCCCTTCTAAGTGTTTTTCTCACCTTCAGTTGGCATCAGAGCTCCGGTTCTGTTTGTGCTATCACTTAACCGTGACCAGAAAAGATCCAGTGGGAAAAGCTCTTGATATTCTTGGTTGATATTCATTATGGCTGCTGAAACTTCAACATCCAACAACAACAAATATGAAGAAAGAGTCAGCATAAAACCTCCCATGTTTGATGGAGAGAAATTTGACTATTGGAAAGATAGACTAGAAAGTTTCTTTCTAGGATTTGATGCTGATCTTTGGGACTTAGTTATTGATGGATATGTTAATCCCATTAATGGGAATGGCAAGAAAATTGACAGAAAATCAATGACTGAGGTGCAAAAGAAGGAATTCAGAAATCACCACAAGGCTAGAACTATCTTGCTAAATGCTATATCTCATACTGAGTATGTGAAAATAACCAACAGAGAAATTGCCTTTGATATATTTGAATCCCTAAAGATGACTCATGAAGGGAACTCCCAAGTCAAAGAAACCAAGGCTCCAGCGCTGATCCAGAAGTATGAAGCTTTCAAAATGGAAGAATCTGAATCTATTGAAGCCATGTTTTCCAGATTCCATATTCTCACTGCTGGCTTAAAGGTTCTGGACAAGGGTTACTCTAAAGCTGGCAAAGGATCTGAACAAGATTACACTGGAGGAACTAATCAGTTCTCTGAGGAGTCATGAGATTGAACTAGAGGAAGATGAGCCTCTAAAGAAAGGTAAGTCAATTGCTTTAAAATCTAATAAATATGTTAAAGCATTGAAGGTAATTGAAGAAAGCTCTGAAGAGTCCTCTTCTGAAGATGAAGACGAACTATCCTTGCTGTCTAGAAGAATCAATAAACTCTAGAAGAATAAGCAAAGGAAGTTCAAGAACTTCAGGAAACCAGATCAACACAGAAGATCTGGAGAACCCTCTGGATACAGAAGATCTGGAGAATCCTCTGGACACAGACGATTTGGAAAAAGAGAGGTTGTTTGCTATGAATGCAAAGAACCTGGGCACTACAAGAGTGAATGCCCAAAGCTTCAGAAGGAGAAGCCAAAAAGAAAGTCAGATCACAAAAAGAAAGTTCTGATGGCTACCTGGGATGACTCAGATGCATCTGATTCGTCATTAGAGTCAGAGGAAGAATGTGCTAATGTAGAATTCATGGATGACATAGAAGACAATGCTAAATCATCTGGATCAGAATCAGAATCTGATTATGAGGAGGTATTTGTTGAACTTTCTAGACAAGAACTTGTTGAAAGTCTATCTGATATTCTTGAAAACTATAGCAAAGTTAAACTCAAATACAAAAAGCTTCTAAAGCATATTGAATTTGAGAGTAACAAGTTTGATTCAGAAATAGATGAGCTAAAAGCTGAAAATCTTCAATTGAAAAATAATTTAGAATCTGCTTAACTAAACTCGGATCCAAAGTCTGAACCATGCTCTAAAAATATTTTACAAGAGTATGACTATAGCTTCAGGAAGTATCTAACTAAAAGCCTAGATAGAAGTAAGATGGCTTCAATGATCTATGGTATTAGCAGAAACTATAGAAAAGGTGTTGGATATAAATCTTTTTCTTATGAGGATTGAAATCCAAAATCTGTAGATAAACTGGATATCAAGTATCCTCCTTTATATTCTCAGTTTACATTTGGTCACTTAAATGATATTAAACACACAAGTTCTAATCAGAACAAACATGTGTTTAATATATCTAAAGTTATCAAAACAAGTCTTATGTTGAAAGACAAAAGTTCAGAAAAAGCTTTAAGGCAACTAACCAAAAAGGACCCAAGAAAATCTGGGTACCTAAGGATAAGATAATCTATGTTGCAGACATCCTTAGCAGCGAGGTCAAGACTCCAGTCATGGTACCTGGACTCTGGATGCTCACGACATATGACGGGAAAAAGGTCTATGTTCCAAAGTCTGGAGCTTAGATCTGGAGGAAACGTCAAGTTTGGAGGGAATTAGAAGGGCAAGATAATTGGCTTTGTGTCGCTACTGCGAAAATCGGCGCCGGCTATGACAGAAAAGTCTCCACCGTGCGTTATTTATCCCAAAAGAGGGAAAGGAAATGCTCAGGTGGCAGGAGAAGACCTCCGGTCGTCTTCTCCGGCGAGTAGGTGGTTGCAGGTGATCAAAAACTTCAAACCTCATACCAATCTCACTCAAAATTTTATGTTGATCACGATTATGAGCTTAGAATTTCCTAAATCCTTATGCATTTTCAAAACCGATACCAGATCTAAATTATGTCAAATTCTTGAATGTCACCAAAGCCTAAACTAAAGGTATAGATGTCTTCCTCAAGTTACACTGATCATCCTAAGCTATTACAATTGCATTGATTCCTCAAGATCAACCATAACTGAATCAAAACAGAAATCGTGACACCTTCTTGATCATCAACAAATGCTATCAAATGGATCCTAAATCGTTCTACAAGTCATAAGGAACCTAACCACATGCATAATATGAACTACATCTCCCTAGATCAAGAGGAAATTTGAATTATACCAACCTTGTTTCAAGCTTCAAATGGAGATGGTTCTGACTCGATCTTTGCTCCAAGAACTTCCAGAATCACTTGCATACCACCTTTGGAGTGTATTCAGACCAATAAGAACCTCCACATTGCCATGGTGAATGAATTGCCATGAGGTTGCTTATGTGTGAAGAAACAAGTGAAAAACTCATGAATTAAGGGTCAATTGAAAAATCTAAAAGAACCAATGTTTCTAAAACATGATTTATGATCATATCAAGTACTCATTTGACTTGTTTTGGTCACTTAACCAATAATTTTGAATTTTTCAACTTTGAATCCTTTGAAAATCTCCCTTATTCAAACCATTTCAAACCAAGTCTTGCTATGAGCCCAATCAATCCATCCCGACCTCTTGGCTAGCCTAAAAACTACATTTTGAACAACTTTCATGTTGAACAAAAATCCATTTGACAAGTGCAAGTTGGAGATTTTGACCTATGATTGAAAATGACCTATAATCTCACTTTCCCAAAATACCCCTGACTTGTAATCCTCGTAACTTGAGTTCTACAAATCAGATGGAAGACTTGTAGTACAATTTAGAAAGATAAGATCATAAGGAACAACTTTCATGTTGGCTAAAAGTTAAGGTGAAACCTCCTTATAGGTCAAAAATATCTTTGAAGTCAGATGATTTTCACAGACAAATTTCAGAGACATCTGAGGACTTGTAACTTGTCTGGGCCATAACTTGAGTTCTATAAATCCCCTTGAGGACTTATAGCACTAAAATTAAAGGTATTGAGATGATCTACAAGTTTCATGTTGGCCAAATATCCATTTGAAACTTGTATCTTGATTTATGTGGTCTTGAAGTTAGGCACTAAACATAGGATTTTACACTGAAACCCTAATTTAGCAACTTCCCACACTCTTGACTTTTCTTGACCTGGTCTTGGCACAACACCACAAATGTATTAACATATCATTTCATGAACTCCATGACCTAAAAGTAGGCTTTGATACTCTTCAATTGCACAGTTGACCTAGAATTGATCCAGATGAAACCCTAATTGCTTGCACCTTAACTGTGGCTCTTGCAATTGACACAATGACTTGATTGAGCTCTCCCATGGCCCTCTAGGAATTCTATGAGCTCCATACACATCCTTTTCTCACATTCAACACTTCATAACCCTCTGATGATCTTCAGTTGATCCTCAAGTTAGGAGAAGATTCACACTCAAACATCTAAACCCTTAGGCACTCAAACCACCTTCTGATGACTTTGACAAATTCTCAATCTTGAATGAGACCTATTGCTAGGCTTCTTTTGAGAAGAATCACACTTGATCCCCTACTATATGAATGATACCATGATATGAAAATGATATAACTATGCAGATGATAAGGCAATGAAACATAAACTAGGTAAGAAAAGGTTGAGCAAATTTTAGGGTGCAACACCTGCCCCTATTCAAATGGCTTGGACCCGACTTGGTGAAGAGCGAACGGCCTTCAAAGAATCGAGGTAGAAGATGGTTGAATACCAAGAAACCCGGAAATTTTCCAACCGCAGAAATACACGGTGAAAACTGCTTGGGGAACAACATCCGTTGCGCTGAACCCAGTTGTTACGGCAACAACTAATCAATCATTTGATAAAACTTTGGACTTCAACATTCACCCCCCGTGTGACGCCACTTGCATCAAATTAACTTTACGAGAAAAACTCCGTCCACAACTGGACTAAACTCGTCACTACGAGTAACGATCTTTGTCAATCACAGGTAATGACTCCATCAACACGGATACTAATCACTGTTAACTTCACTGGGGACAACTCCGTCAACCACGGGTAACAATTACCGTCATCACGGATAACAATCACTGTCAACACAGGTACAATTCCGTCAACACGGATAATAATCACTGTCAACACAGGCGCAATCTCTGTCCAACACAGGTACGATTCTGTCAACACGGATAACAATCATTGTCAACACAGGTACGATCTCTGTCCATCACAGGTAATAATCACTGTCAACACAGGCACAATCTCTGTCCATCACAGGTAACAATCATCGTCGGCACGAGGAAACGATTTCGTCAACACGGATAACAATCACCATCAGCACGGGTACAACAATTCCGTCAACACGGATAACAATCACCGTCAGCACGGGCACAATCTCTGTCCAATACAGGTACCAATCACTGTCAACACAGGTATGATTCTGTCAACACGGCAGTATGGGGAATACGAAAAATATAATCAAAACACTCTATGGGGAAAACTCTACTGGGGAAATCACTAGTGATAACTCTAAAAGTTTAAACCATGAAATCTTTTAACACTGACATAACATCAATCTGAGAAGAATTCCGCTAGGGAAGAAGAGAAACTCAACCAAGTAATTTTGTTAGGGGTAACATGCAATGGGACGAACGTTATCATCACCTATCTCACGCCGAGAATTTGAATATCTAGAAATCCTTCTGAGCAAGAATCTCACTCCTCTGCAAGGAATAACACCTGAAACCAAAGAGGTAACCAACCTGGCTTATGTTTCAAAATGCGTATGCTTGACAATGGCATAATGCTCCATACGGCATGGAAGTGCCATGCGTTTGAGTATATGCAAAATATGATGATATATGCAAAATATGATGATATATGCAAAATGCAAAGATGCCAAGAGGCGCTTCAGCAAAATAAATGCTGAAGACAAAGCCGAATCCACTGGGTAGAACTGGGTATCACAAACATATTCCAACAAAATAAATGCTGGAGCGGTGTAACCAACTCCTCTGGGGATAACCATCCTGTCGGAGGATGACTCACAAGCTTGAAATTACGAACTCTGATGAGGATGTTCATCCTGTCGGAGGAAAAACAACCTGCTGGGGAGAAGGAGAAACAATCCTGCGCAGGGATAATCCTTCTGAACTAAAGACGACTTGGTTATACTCTGCGGGAGTTACCCATGCTGGGCATTGATTGTGTACATACTCACTGCTGGGAATGCACCTTCCGTTGGGGACATCGAGATCCACTAAGGAAACTCTCTTGGCAAATTTCCTGGGGAATACTCTTCTGGGGAGGACCACCCACATCCAATAGGGATAAGTGCCATCTCAAATATTTCTGGGATAAGATGTGACTTCCATCTGCTGAAGAGTGATACCATCACTACGTCACAGGACTCCGGCTGGGGAACACAATTTCCCTGCCTGTTTGCTCCAAAGGTGAGAACCCTACAAAACACAAACGAGACAAAACAAATCTACACACCAAATTCTATCCCGGTTAGTATCTGTGACATTCATTCAGTCAACTCGAAGTTTTAGCAATTATTGGCAAGGGCCAGCAAGTTTATGCACATGCAAGTTTATCAAAAACATCGGCGTTTTTCACAAACAAAACAGTAAAGAACAAGCATCAAGTACTGAATAACATGCTTTATTATTAAGGGCCTGTAAATAGGCAAAATTTTGTACACTGGATGCAACTCCTGAAAAGAGGAAGTTACGCACAAGCAAAATACAAATATACAAAAGCACAAAGAAAATTTGTATACATGTTGGCAACATGGTAGAGACGAACACCATGAGATGATCCTCCTATGACTCGCCTGACTCTGACGCTTTCCCGATACTCGATCTTCGGAAGAGATTGTTTTGGATACACGACCCTAAGGTACTCCCAAACCACTAAGCAACGCAGTATCAAACTCGGACCGCAGTTATTTGCTTTTTCAAATCCCTAATTTTTGCGTGAACCGCCCTTTGTGGGTTTTCAATTCACCGGGATACCCTTTTTTGCCGAAGTTGCCCTTTTCAGGTTTTCAACTTTGCGGGTGTACATCTTTTTCAATTTTATCCCTAACTTTTGCCCGAACCTTTTATTCCTCTTTTACGGTTCGCCGGGATGCCCCATTTTTTCCTGGACTCTCTTTTTTCTGTCCAGCGGGTCTCTTTAAGCAAAGTATTTTTTAACTGCGTCCGAGTTCACAGGGGATGTAAAATCCTCACCATCCATGGTGGACAACAGTAAGGCTCCTCCAGAGAAAACCTTTATAACGACATATGGACCTTCATAGTTGGGAGTTCACTTTCCCCTGTGATCTGATTGTGGTGGGAGAATCTTTTTCAGCACAAGATCGCCCGTCTGAAAGCTTCGAGGACACACCGTTTTATCATAAGCTTTCTTCATCCGACTTTGATACATCCGACCATATGCTAGAGAAGCCAATGTCTTCACATCCATTAAACTGAGCTGATTCAATCTATCTTTCACCCATTCTGCTTCATCTAATTGGACATCACGCAAAACCCTCAGAGAAGGAATCTCAACCTCCAATGGTAGGATAGCCTCCATACCATATACCAGTGAAAAAGGAGTTGCCCCGGTTGATGTGTGTACCGTCGTACGATAACCGTGCAAAGCAAAAGGCACCATCTCATGTCAGTCCTTGTAGGTCACAACCATCTTCTGAACGATCTTCTTTATGTTCTTATTGGCCACTTCAACATCGCCATTCATCTTGGGCCGATAAGGAGAAGAGTTGTGATGTTCAATTTTGAAATTTTGGCACAATTCCTTCATCATCTTGTTATTCAAATTCGAGCCGTTGTCAGTGATAATCCGCTCCGGGTTTCCATATCTGCAGATAATATCCTTCTTGATAAATCTGGCCACCGCCTGCTTGGTAAAATTAGCATACGATGCCGCTTCAACCCATTTGGTGAAGTAATCAATAGCCACCAAGATGAAACGATGTCCGTTGGATGCCGTGGACTTAATCTTTCCAATCACATCAATTCCCCACATGGAAAACGGCCAAGGTGATGACATAACGTTCAGAGGGCTCGGAGGCACATGAATCTTGTCTGCATAAATCTGGCATTTATGACACTTCTTTGCAAACTTGAAACAATCTGTTTCCATTATTAGCCAGTAGTACCCTGCCCTTAATAACTTTCTCGTCATGGCATGTCCGCCGGCATGTGTGCCAAATGTACCCTCGTGGATTTCTTCCATGAGCAACTTAGCCTCTTTCTCATCCACACACCGCAACAACACCAAGTCGTGGTTTCTCTTGTACAAGACACCATCTGGATTCAAATAGAAATTGCCAGCCAGTCTCCTAAGAGTCTTCTGATCACGAATGGATGCCCCAGCCGGATACTCTTGGTTCTTCAGGAAATTCTGGATATCATAATACCACAGTTTGCCATCTGAAGCTTCCTCAATGGCGAATATGAAAGCGGGCCTATCAAGGCAAGAGATAACTATCCTGGAAGCCTCATTCCATAAGTTAACTTTATACATTGAAAACAAAGTCATGAGAGCGTCTGCCATCTGATTTTCTGCTCGTGGTACATGGTGCAATTCCACCTTGTCAAAGAAAGGTAACAACCTCCTTGCATAATTCATATAGGGTATCAGATTGGGCTGACGAGTCTCCCACTCTCCCTTGATTTGATTCACAACTAGAGTAGAGTCTCCGTACACATCAAGATTTTTAATTCTTAGATCAATAGCTTCTTCGAGCCCCATAATGCACGCTTCATATTCGGCCTCGTTGTTGGTAACTGGAAAGGTCAATCTAGCAGTGAATGGGATGTGCGACACCTGGGGAGTAGTAATAATTGCCCCTATTCCACTTCCGTATGAATTAACGGCACCGTCAAATATCAATTGCCATTTGGAACCCAACTCTGGACCTTCATCTGGCAACAGCTCCTCGCAGTCCTTCATTTTTAAGTACATGATATCCTCGTCAGGAAAATCAAAACTCATCGACTGGTAATTATGAATTGGCTGCTCAGCTAGGTATTCTGACAGAACACTACCCTTAATAGCCTTTTGAGAAACATAATATCGTATTCTGTCAATGCCATCGGGCAATCCTTCCAGAAAGTGCTTGATTTTCAAACACGTATTTTATCGGATCCATCTTTGAAATTAGCATGGTTGTATGATTTAGCATGTATTGCCTCAAACGTTTGGCATCCCAGGCTAGCGCACAACACGTTTTTTCGAGCATTGAGTAACGGGACTCACAATCTGTGAACTTTTTACTCAAGTAGTAAATCGCATGCTCTTTACGTCCAGTCTCGTCATGTTGACCGAGAACACAACCCATACTTTTCTCAAGAACCGTCAAATACATAATCAATGGTCTCCCGGCTACTGAGGGTATCAATATTGGAGGTTCCTGCAAATATTCTTTTATTTTTTCAAACGCCCTTTGACAATCTTCATTCCAGGTCACAGCCTGATCTTTTTTCAATAACTTGAATAATGGCTCGCACGTGGCCGTTAAATGAGATATGAACCGAGCAATGTAGTTCAATCTCCCTAAAAAGCCACGAAATTCCTTTTCTGTTTTCAGTGTTGGCATTTCTTGTATTGCTTTTATCTTAGCAGGATCAACCTCAATTCCTTTTTCGCTCACAATAAACCCCAATAGCTTACCAGATGTCACCCCGAAGGTGCACTTGTTAGGATTCAGCCTCAGCCCGAATTTCCTAAGCCTCTTGAACAATTTCAGAAGATTGACCAGATGCTCTTCCTCCATCTGGGATTTGGCAATCATATCATCAACATAGACTTTGATCTCTTTATGCATCATATCATGAAAGAGTGTTGTCATAGCTCGCTGATATGTTGCCCCGGCGTTCTTCAAACCAAAAGGGCATCACTTTGTAGCAGAACGTTCCCCACGGGGTAATAAAAGTTGTTTTCTCCATATTATCCGGCGCCATCATATCGTCAACATGGAGAATTGAGCGGTGTTGTCGACCAGCACATCAATATGAGGAAGCAGAAAGTTGTCTTTTGGGCTTGCCTTATTCAAATCTCGATAGTCCATGCACATCCGCACCTTATCATCTTTATTTGGTACAGGTACTATATTGGCGACCCATGAGGGATAAGTTGTGACAGCCAGAAAACCAGCGTCCCACTGTTTCTGAACTTCCTCTTTAATTTTCACAGCCATATCTGGTTGAGTTCTTCTGAGTTTTTGCTTAACCGACAGACATTCCTCGCACAATGGCAAACGGTGAACCACCATATCAGTATCCAAACCAGGCATGTCTTCGTAAGACCAAGCAAAAATATCACTGTACTCTAGAAGCATCTCAATAAGCCCTTGCTTGATATCACTTTGCAGTGCAGCCCCTATCCAGATATTCCTGACAACCTCTTCGGACCCCACGTTGATAATTTCAATTTCCTCCTGATGAGGCAGAATGATCCTCTCTTCTTGTTTCAAAAGTCGAGTCATCTCTTCTGATAAGTCATTATCCTTAACAATCTCTTCTTCTGCTTGAAATATCGGGTGCTCGAAGTCGAAGCGAGTCATAGGAAATTCGTGATCGGTGTAGTTTGAAATATGAATCCTGCAATGAGAATGGTTAAATGTTTCAAATAATGCAAACAAAGCACATAACCACGTTGCCATTTTATTGTTAAACAAAAACAGGAAAAACAAGGATCACAAAATTCGCATGAGAAAAACGCCTTTATTAATGATTAAACAAAGTACACACATAAGCAGGTAGCCCTAAAAACAAAATCACTATGTCCCGGGTAGGACACAGGATTATACAATAATTGAGAAAACAAATCATTACTGTTTTGTAGTCACTGGGACAAATTCCTGGATAGACCAGTTGCACAGATTCTGTCCTGGCACGCCGGGCTTGATCCACAAGTCCATATCGCAATCACTATCTCTGTCTTCAACATCGGAAACAGCATTGATCGTTTCATAACAGACCCTACCTGGAGTGATCACCACTGGTCCTTTGAACTTTGGCACGCCTGATGCGCAAGGTAACGCTGTCGGGCGATACCCCAACCCGAACTTGTCCATCTTGACAGGAATTTCCAAGACTTGGCCCCATCTTTTGGTTTCTCCAGCCTGAACCACTGCCTGAGCGTCTTTGTACGAAGACATTGCCACCTCTGGCCCTTTGCTAGGAACATGAGACTTATCCTTGATCTGCAACCCCTCGAAGGCTTGGCATGGCGTCTCATGGATCTCTCCATCTACTTCGACATACTTGAATGACGAAAGATGACTGACCAAAATGTCCTCCTCTCTGCAAATAGTAACAACACTGTCGCCGACCATGTATTTAAGTTTCTGATGCAGCATGGACGTCACAGCACCTGCAGAATGTATCCATGGTCGCCCAAGTAAACAGTTGTAAGCTGGATGTATATCCATGATGTAGAACACGGTGTCAAACACTTCCGGCCCGACCTGGAGTGGCAACATTATGGATCCAAACACCGACCTTCTGGTCCCATCAAAAGCCCTCACGATCAAATCACTTGGCGTGCATATAATTCCTCGGACATCTAACTTCATCATAGCCTTCTTCGGCAACACATTCAAAGATGATCTGGTGTCTACAAGAACATGTGACATAACAGTGCCCCGACACTCCACTGAAATGTGCAAAGCCATATTATGGTCCTGACCTCTAGGCGTCAAATCAAAGTCAGTAAATCCCAAGCTGTGGCCAGCATTCACATGCGCCAGTACCCCCTCAAGCTGATTGACAGTTACTTCCTAAGGTACAAAAGACGTGTCCAAGATTTTCAACAAGGCATTCCGATGAGCCTCGGAACAAAGCAACAATGATAGTATTGAAATTTTGGAGGGCGTCTGCTGCAAGTGCTCCACAATCTTATAGTCACTTTTGCGAATCAACCTCATAAACTCTTCTACATCCTTGACTGATGTTTCCTTCTCTTTTGACTGGGAAGGTCCTCCTTCATTCACTTTGGCTTTGCCTCTAGCGATCCTTTCAGCCTGTATTTCGGGTGAAGTGAAGATTCTACCACTGCGGGTCATGCCTCCCACTTCAACAAGACTACCCACTGCCCCTGTTGGCTGGCTATCCACATTAATCTTTTCCCCGTTGCAAAAAGCTTCCAACCCATAATTCCATGGGATGGCTTTCGTACTCTCATAAGGAACGGGTCCTGCTTTCGTTATCGTGATGGTTGGCCGCTTGGCGGGCGCTGATATCGTGATAGTCTTTCGTGGAACCGTAATTGTTGCGACCTCGCCCTGCTTTGCACATGTTACCTCATCAGGTTTCTCAACAACAGTGCGGTCAAACTGCAAAGTTCCCTCATCAATCATGGCCTGAATACCTCTCTTTAAATCAATACAACCCTCTGGTCGAGTCCAACAATCCAAATAGTACTCATCACATCCGGGGAAGACCCCTCCTTTCAACAATCTGCTTTTAACTTAGCTTAAAGGTGTCTTCAGATCATTTACGTCCATCACCAAATCCAGATCCTCCTCTGTCAAAACAACATTCACTCCATGATTCGGCATTGGTTTCTGTACAATGTTGGGACCATCATTACTGAAATTAATGACCTTACTATCAATCAAATCTTGGACTTTGTGTTTAAAAGCATGACAACTCTCGATATCATGTCCGGGTGCCCCGAAATGAAATTCACACTGCTTACTAGTATCATACCCGTAAGGGAGTGCCCCCGTGGGTGGGTCCGACGTTCTCTTCTCAACCAGATTAAAACTCAACAGCGTCTGAAGCAGTTCTGCATACGTTGACGGAGGTGTGTCAAATACCCTCTTCGACTTCCCATTCTGGATCCTTCTCTGAGCAGGATTATGCCTTTGTTGTTGCTGCTGCTGTTGTTGTGGTTGATGTCGTTGTTTTGGTATAGGGATCGTCACACTAGCAACCTGTTGTTGAATATACTGATTCCTACCTCTACCTCGTCCTCGACCACCATACACTGCGATGGCGTCTCCTTGTCTTTTACCACCAAAGACCTTTTTTGCACCTCCAACTGAGGTCGATTCACCGGCTTGAATCTTACCAATTTTGATGCCATTTTCAATTTGTTCTCCCATGAGTATCATGTCAGAGAAACTACCCATCGAGCAATTGAGCAATTTATCATAATACATCCCAGAGAATGTTCCAACAAAAATATCAATCAATTCCCTTTCAACCATAGGTGGTTGGACCCTTGCCGCCAGATCCTGCCAACGCTGAGTATACTCCTTGAAACTTTCCTCGCTCTTCTGTGAAAGACTTTGAAGCTAAACCCTATTTGGTGCAAGGTCACTATTGTATTGGTAATGTCTGACGAAAGCATCAGCCAATTCTTTCCAACTTCCGATCTGTGTAGGCTCTAGTCCCATGTACCATTCCAGAGATGGTCCTGACAAACTATCTTGGAAAAAATGCATAAGCATCTTCTCATCATCAGAGTAAGCAGACATCCTCCGGTAATATGAACGCACATGAACCCGTGGGCATGTATCCCCTTTATATTTATCGAAAGTGGGAGCTTTGAACTTTAATGGCACTCTCAGCCCAGGAACCAGCCCCATGGTAGCCATGTCCAAACCTGCAGAATTTTGATTGGCTATACCTCTTATCTGTTCCTCCAGCATTTTAATCCTCTGATCACTATCAGTGGGACCCTCAAAACCCATGCCTTGCCCAAAAAAGGCATCTTCCTGACGATCTCTATTCCAGTATGGACCCTCATTACCATATCCGTCATAAGCAGTATTACGACCATGACCATGACCACTTTGGAAGAACCTGGGATCATACCTCAGATTGCCAAGCTCTTGATTAGCAGCCACTGTCCCAAAACCAGTATTGAAAGGACCCATCCCAGCACCAGTGGTATTAACATTACCAAACCCAGCATTATCGTAGCCATTATTACCAAAACCTTAATTATTATCACCAAACCCTCCGTTGTCAAGGCCCTGATTATTGAAACCATCATTGCCATCCCGATTGCCAAAGCCAAGACCCTGATTATTGTCACCAAAACCAGTATTGATACCAACATTCTTGTTGATTTCCACGTTCCCATTAACATTATCAGCATTTCTTTACCAGTGTTGCCATTGTCGTTGCCAATACCAGTCTCACCAGCATTTGGTATCACTTCCTCCCTGTGAGGAGTCTCCACATGAACAGAGCTGTATTCAGTATTACCAGCCGCTCGCGCCAGCAGCGGTTGCACCAGAGTTTGAAGATGTTCCTGGCCTTTAGCCACAGCCTCCATAGTCTGCATGAACTGGGCCAACCTATCCCGGATCTCCTGCATCTCAGACTGTACCTGATCCATGATCTTCTTATTGTTGCTTCTCGTAGCGTACCAGTGAATTCTCTGTTCGTCAATCTTGAAACAACCAGTAAGATGCAGGAGATAAGATTCGAGCTCAAAAAAGTACCTGCCATGCAATATGAATATGCAAATGCACATGTGTAAATATGCACCAGGTTAATTCCCCCCCCCCCCCCCCCCCCCCCCGATTCTAGTTCCGGAGAAGAAGCCATAACGACAATGGAGTCCCAAGTAAGCAAGCGCAGAATCAGAAACTTCATACATAAACAAATGCCAAGAGGCAAAGTACAAAGATACAATTGAATACAACTGAAAGAAAAAAAAAACCTCGGCCAACAAGCCTGGCGATGGTCAATAATACAAGTACGAATAACAAGAGAAAAGCAAAGATAAATTAAGATAAATGGCGCGCCCTGACATCTTCCAATAGCATCAACGTCTCCGAATGACCTAGTCTGGAGATTAGTTCCTGTATCAGTAATGCGTGCCGCTTAACAGTGGATCTCAGCTTTTTGGCGTCCTCTTCACAGGCTCCCCTGCCAAAACACTCATCAATCCTGCATCTTTTGAAGCCAACCTTCAATTCACCACCCCTAGTTTCTTTGACCATGTTGCTCACTTTAGACTCAGCGTCA
Source organism: Lathyrus sativus (assembly GCA_963859935.3). NCBI lineage: Eukaryota > Viridiplantae > Streptophyta > Magnoliopsida > Fabales > Fabaceae > Lathyrus > Lathyrus sativus. The sequence goes on along the minus strand of OZ012740.1, from coordinate 128,303,422 downwards.
CGTCTAAGAGATACCTCTTCAGCAATCTTCGCATCCTGAGCACTGAGCTGCTCCTCTAACTAGGAAATCTGAAGCTTCAATTCATCTTCACGCTCCTTCCGGCTAGTAAGCGTGGCATTCCAAAAAAATTCCCATTTGGAAAGTCGAGAATAAGCCTTATTCAGAAGTTCTTTCTTAGTAGCAAGTACACTACTAACACCATTCAGGGCTACTCCTACTTTCTCTCTTTTGCTGGTTTCTTCAGTCAAATCTGAACCCAACCTATTAATCATCTCCGTATGCTTCTTCAAAGTGAAGGTTGCCTCATTCTTCTCATGCCGAAGCTGGAAAATCTCTTTCTCTAGCTCTTCATTCGCTCTTTGTAGTTCTTCCTTTTCAGCCAACAACTTGTTATACTTCTCAATTTCTACTGAAGTAGGTTCCTCAATCACCGGAAGATACAAAGGCTCTGCAGCAGGATATGGCATCAAAGAAGTCCTAACTTTCTCATGGATCCAGAGCCGATAAGGGTTATAAGCTCGACTGTCACTCTTACCAAGCAATGTCTTTCTTCTTCTGTGAATATTACCCCAAGGACGCCTCAATCTGACCAAAACATCTCCGTCTAATAAACCTGTGAAATACAGAGATTCCTATATCTCGTCCTCAACTGGAGAGTCCCTTAACACATAGCCAAATTGTCTCACAAGTAGAGAAGGGTTATAGTTAATACAACCTTTCCGTCCAATCAAAGAAACATTCGGAAAGCCACTACAACTATATATAATATTCACTCCGAGCAAGTTCCGATCAATCCAAACAATGTTCTCAGCACACAATCCCATCAATCTGGAAGACCAATCCAAAGTACCAGCAGTATCAACAAAAGGTCCCTTCTTAGGAAGATGTCCCTGAAACTACCTGGATAGAAGAGGTACACAACAAGAAACATTCTTTCCCCGACGCTTCTCATTCCCTGAAGCTACTGCGAAAATCGGCGCCGGCTACGACAGAAGAGTCGCCACCGTGCGTTATTTATCCCAAAAGAGGGAAAGGAAACGCTCAGAGAAAACCTAACGCAACGAGGGAAAGGAATGGTCATCGCAACCAAATCCTGGATTCGGGAGTCGGTTACGCAAGGGGAAGGTATTAGCACCCCTCACGCCCGTCGTACTCAACGGGATCCATGCTTGTTTTCTATCTAAGGGTATGTTTATCTATCTACTCTAAAGGTCTGGGTTAAAAGAAAAGAAAATGACTCGGCAAAGTATCGCACTTTATGCCTACGTATTCCCGTCTGGACCGAGAAATCAGAGTCAACGTAGTTCGCCTAACTACGGGTTAAAGGGGGGAAGGTTGCTCGCCGAGATATCACATCTCGTGCCTACGTACTTTCATACGGCATGAAAGATCAGAGCAAACGTAGTTCGGGCTACGGAAGACACAAGTTTGTCTGACAGTTTTTTTATCTCCTTTTGAAAAAGGGTTTTCCTGATTAAGGGTCCAAGAGGACAAAAACAGAGTTTGAATGTTTGTTTTCAGTCTTTTACGCAAGAACTGTTTTTTTAGGATGTTTCCAACCTCAGTCGCACTAGAGACTATGACCCAGGAGTGAATGCTTCGTATGTCACTCAAAGGGTACCACACTAACATCTAGATTACTGGAGAGAGACCCTCCACCAACCTTTTCCCAGATAGCTTAAGGCTCGTAACGCACGACTTCAATTAACCTTATTACTGTGTTTTTGAATTGTTTTGAGATGAGAAGAGAAAGACACCCTAAAACTATGGTTGAAAGGGAATCTACCTACGGTTATCATGCATGGGTCAAAACCTAATGTCTGTCATAATTCCCTCTTGCACAGAGGAAATCAGAGATCCTAGGGGAAAACAACAAAAGAAAACAAGCAGTAAACAGTAAATAGTAAAATGCATGCTATGCAATGGTACAAGCGAGGCAAGGGAGTCCGGCTCAACCTCAAACCTAAGAAAACAACAGGCAAGAGGAGACAAGTTCCACCTCAAACCTAGAGGTAGGCAACACAAGCAAATAGACAATACAACAAAAGAAAAGAAATAGAGAAAGTAGCCCAAGCAACAACAACAGTCTTCAGTAGACAACAACTTCAATACTCAACAGCAGCAGCTCTAAACAGCAAATCCTCTTGACAGCAGAGTTGACAGCAAAATGGCTTCATCTTCAAGATTCTCCTATATTCAAGCTTCTTCAAACTTCATCTTCAAGCTCTAGCAAGCACACTCCAAGCAGAGGATTAATCACTAAGATCAAGGTTGCAATGTTCAAAACCAAATGAAAACCAAAGGAAATCATCAAGTACCAACATTGAAATGGAAAGGCATCCTCAAAGTTCTACTCAACTATGGGCATACCACACATCCCTCCAAAGGAGATATGGAGTTTGCCTAGGATAACTTTACATCATTGGATAGAATAGAAGCACATAATGCATTCTATGTTTGATGAAAGAATCAAAACTAGTCCTAATGGCTCTTCCTAAAACCCTAATTTCCTAAGCTCCTAAAAAAACTCCTAAAAGAAAAGGAAACTTCAACTCCAAGCTCCAATCTTCAAGCCACATCAGCTACACCAAGTCCAGAAGACCTCATAAGAAGGAATCCAAGCAAATCCAACCCCAAAGTCACCAACAAGACCAAGCAAGCAAAGGCACACAAAATAGAACACCACAAGCACAAGCATCTTTCAAAATACAACTAAAATAGAAAACAAAGTTGTAAAATTCTAATAAATTTTCTAGGGGGACATACATGTTTGAGCAACCTAGGGTTAAAATATTAAAGCCTAATTCAACTTTTAAGTCACCTAAATAATTTCTAGATTGAAGGGTATCAAGGTGATCCACAAGTTTGGGAAGGCTCTAATTTCCACACCTAAAACAGAACCTAAAGTTGTTCTAAAATTCCAACAAAAATCCTAAGGGAGCATACATGTCTACCCTAAAACATACTAAAAAATCAAAGCCAAATTCATCACCAATTGGAAGAACAAAATTCAACTAGACAGATGAACAATTATGCAAATATTAAAGAATTAAACAAAATGAGAAAAATCAAATTAAATTGAAAAATGCATGAAAATGCATTTTATTGATTTCATAAAATCACAAATTCTCTCAAGATCATGGAGATATTTTTGAAATAAGTTTTGGATCAAAATTGAATTTATTGTAATTTTTTTGAATCAATAAAGCATTTAAAATAAACAAAATGAATAAAAGAAATAATAAGACTGAAATAAAACCACAACGCTTAGATCAATTGACTGAGTATGCAGATCTAAGGTCATTGAGCATGTCCACGCAGGCATCCCAGTCACCCGCTGACTGGGATTAATGAAACGCTGCGTTTTGTGTTGAGAGTCAAATTCTCAGATCAAACATGAGCCATCAGATGCTCCTACAAAGTCTTCTCAACAGACTAATCCAACGACATTGAGTCATCGTCTTCATTCAAATCCTCAGATGGAGGGAGCTCTGTTCAGGTGGCAGGAGAAGACCTCCGGTCGTCTTCTCCGGCGAGTAGGTGGTTGCAGGTGATCAAAAACTTCAAACCTCATACCAATCTCACTCAAAATTTTATGCTGATCACGATTATGAGCTTAGAATTTCCTAAATCCTTATGCATTTTCAAAACCGATACCAGATCTAAATTATGTCAAATTCTTGAATGTCACCAAAGCCTAAACTAAAGGTATAGATGTCTTCCTCAAGTTACACTGATCATCCTAAGCTATTACAATTGCATTGATTCCTCAAGATCAACCATAACTGAATCAAAACAGAAATCGTGACACCTTTTTGATCATCAACAAATGCTATCAAATGGATCCTAAATCGTTCTACAAGTCATAAGGAACCTAACCACATGCATAATATGAACTACATCTCCCTAGATCAAGAGGAAATTTGAATTATACCAACCTTGTTTCAAGCTTCAAATGGAGATGGTTCTGACTCGATCTTTGCTCCAAGAACTTCCAGAATCACTTGCATACCACCTTTGGAGTGTATTCAGACCAATAAGAACCTCCACATTGCCATGGTGAATGAATTGCCATGAGGTTGCTTATGTGTGAAGAAACAAGTGAAAAACTCATGAATTAAGGGTCAATTGAAAAATCTAAAAGAACCAATGTTTCTAAAACATGATTTCTGATCATATCAAGTACTCATTTGACTTGTTTTGGTCACTTAACCAATAATTTTGAATTTTTCAACTTTGAATCCTTTGAAAATCTCCCTTATTCAAACCATTTCAAACCAAGTCTTGCTACGAGCCCAATCAATCCATCCCGACCTCTTGGCTAGCCTAAAAACTACATTTTGAACAACTTTCATGTTGAACAAAAATCCATTTGACAAGTGCAAGTTGGAGATTTTGACCTATGATTGAAAATGACCTATAATCTCACTTTCCCAAAATACCCCTGACTTGTAATCCTCATAACTTGAGTTCTACAAATCAGATGGAAGACTTATAGTACAATTTAGAAAAATAATATCATAAGGAACAACTTTCATGTTGGCTAAAAGTTAAGGTGAAACCTCCTTATAGGTCAAAAATAGCTTTGAAGTCAGATGATTTTCACAGACAAATTTCAGAGACATCTGAGGACTTGTAACTTGTCTGGGCCATAACTTGAGTTATATAAATCCCCTTGAGGACTTATAGCACTCAAATTAAAGGTATTGAGATGATCTACAAGTTTCATGTTGGCCAAATATCCATTTGAAACTTGTATCTTGATTTATGTGGTCTTGAAGTTAGGCACTAAACATAGGATTTTACACTGAAACCCTAATTTAGCAACTTCCCACACTCTTGACTTTTCTTGACCTGGTCTTGGCACAACACCACAAATGTATTAATATATCATTTCATGAACTCCATGACTTAAAAGTAGGCTTTGATACTCTTCAATTGCACAGTTGACCTAGAATTGATCCAGATGAAACCCTAATTGCTTGCACCTCAACTGTGGCTCTTGCATTTGACACAATGACTTGATTGAGCTCTCCCATGGCCGTCTAGGCATTCTATGAGCTCCATACACATCCTCTTCTCACATTCAACACTTTACAACCCTCTGATGATCTTCAGTTGATCCTCAAGTTAGGAGAAGATTCACATTCAAACATCTAAACCCTTAGGCACTCAAACCACCTTCTGATGACTTTGACAACTTCTCAATCTTGAATGAGACCTCTTGCTAGGCTTCTCTTGAGAAGAATCACACTTGATCCCCTACTATATGAATGATACCATGATATTCAAATGATATAACTATGCAGATGATAATGCAATGAAACATAAACCAGGTAAGAAAAGGTTGAGCAAATTTTAGGGTGCAACACTCTGGAACCATTGGCAATGGTAAACTTCCTTCCATAACTAATGTCTTGCTTGTTGAAGGATTAGCTCATAATCTATTGTCCATAAGTCAATTAAGTGACAATGGTTATGAAATAATCTTTAATCAAAAGTGTTGCAAAGCTGTCAGTCAAAAGGATGGCTCAATCCTCTTTAATGGTAAAAGGAAAAACAACATTTATAAAATCATTCTTTCAGAACTTAAGGTTCAGAATGTTAAATGACTTATGTCTGTTAATGATGAGCAATGGGTCTGGCACAGAAGATTGGGTCATATTAATATGATACGTATATCTCAGATTAATAAACTTAATCTGGTCAGAGGACTTCCTAATTTGAAGTTCAACTCAGATGCTCTTTGTGAAGCATGTCAGAAAGGAAAATTTTCAAAATCATCTTCCAAATCTAAAAATGTTGTTTCAACTTCAAAACCATTAGAGTTACTTCACATTAATCTGTTTGGACTAGTGAAAACTACATCCATCAGAGGCAAGAAGTATGGATTAGTCATTGTTGATGACTACAACAGATGGACATGGGTAAAATTCCTAAAGCACAAGGATGAGTCACATTCTGTGTTCTTTGACTTCTGCAAACAAGTCCAAACTGAAAAAGATTTCAAAATTGTTAAAGTCAGAAGTGATAATGATGGTGAATTTGAAAACAAACATTTTGAAAAATATTTTAATGAAAATGGCATTGCTCATGATTTCTCCTATCCTAGAACTCCACAACAGAATGGAGTTGTAGAGAGGAAAAATAAAACATTGCAAGAGATGGCCAGAACCATGATCAATGAGACTAACATGGAAAAACATTTTTTTGCAGAAGCAATTAACACAGCATGTTACATTCAGAACAGAGTGTCTGTTAGACCTCTTCTAGAAAAGACTCCTTATGAATTGTGGAGGAATAGAAAGCCAAACATTTCTTATTTCCATCCTTTTGGATGTATATGTTTTATGTTGAACACTAAAGAGAATCTTAACAAGTTTGATTCTAAAGCACAAAAGTGTTTCATGCTTGGATATTCTGAACGCTCTAGAGGCTACAGAGTATACAATACTGAGACACAGATTGTGGAGGAATCTATACATGTTAGATTTGATGATAAGCTTGGCAATCAAAAGCCAAAGCAGCTTGAAAACTCTGCAGATGGAGAAGCTATTCTCACAGAATCTGAGAAACCAGAGGTAGAGAAAGCTCAAGAAGAAGCTACGTCAGATGCAACTCCATTGACTGCTCAGATGAATAACATGAACATTTCGGAAGAACCAATAGTTAAAGGATCATCCAGAATCAAAGCTTCTCACCCAAAAGAAATGATTATTGGAAGGAAAGATGACCCTATAAGAACAAGGTCGTTTCTCAGATCATTTGGAACATCACTCCTTGGGTTGGTGTCTATTATTGAACCAACATCTGTGGATGAGGCTTTGAGTGATAATGATTGGATACTTGCAATGCAAGATGAGCTGAATCAATTTACAAGGAATGATGTTTGGGATCTGGTTCCAAGACCAAAAGGATTCAACATTGTTGCAACAAAGTGGGTATTCAGAAATAAACTAAATGAGCAAGGAGAAGTTGTTAGGAACAAAGCAAGGCTAGTAGCTCAAGGATACAGTCAACAAGAAGGAATTGATTACACTGAGACTTATGCTTCAGTGGCAAGGTTAGAATCTATATGCCTTCTTATTTCATTTGCTGCACAACATAACATCACTCTATATCAGATGGATGTTAAGAGTGCCTTCTTAAATGGTATTATAGAAGAAGAAGTTTATGTCCATCAACCTCCTGGTTTTGAAAGTGATAAATTTTCAGATCATGTTTTCAAACTCAAAAAACCTCTTTATGGTTTGAAACAAGCTCCCAGAGCTTGGTATGAAACATTAAGTAATTTTCTTCTGGAAAAGAACTTTATCAGAGGCAAAGTGGACACAACTCTTTTCTGTAAAACATTTAAGAAAGATTTACTAATTTGTCAAATTTATGTGGATGATATTATATTTGGATCTACCAATATTATGCTGGGAAAGGAGTTTGCTTTGTCTATACAGGCTGAATTTGAAATGAGCATGATGGGAGAACTTAGATTCTTTCTGGGAATCCAAGTAAATCAGACTCCAGAATGCACATATATTCACTAGACTAAATATGTCAAAGAGCTTTTGAAGAAGTTCAATCTGAATGAAAGCAAATTGGCAAAGACTCCAATGCATCCTACAAGCATACTTGGTAAGGAAGAGGTAAGTAAGAAAGTTAATCAAAAACTTTACAGAGGTATGATTGGATCTCTCTTATATTTGAATGCTTCTAGACATAATATTTTATTCAGTGTTTGTCTGTGTGCTAGATTCCAATCAGATCCTAGAGAATCTCACTTAACAGCTGTTAAGAGGATTCTAAGGTATCTGAAAGGTACTACTAACGTGGGTCTGTGTTACAGAAGATCTGATGATTATAAATTAGTTGGATTATGTGATGCTGACTATGCTGGAGACAGAATAGAACGTAAAAGTACTTCTGGAAGCTTTCAGTTTCTTGGAAGTCATCTGATCTCATGGTTCAGCAAGAAGCAACCCACAATTGCACTTTCAACAACAGAGGCAGAATATATTGCTGCTGCTAGTTGTAGCACCCAGATGCTCTGAATGAAAAGTCAGCTGGAAGATTATCAGATTTTTGAGAGTAACATTTCTATCTTCTACGATAATAATTCTGCTATATGATTATCTAAAAACCCTATTTTACACTCTAAAGCTAAGCATATAGAGATTAAACATCATTTCATCAGAGACTATGTTCAGAAGGGAATTATTAATTTAAACTTTGTGGATATAGATCATCAGTGGGCTGATATCTTTACAAAACCCCTTGCTGAAGATAGATTTAAATTTATTCTGAAAAATATAAGTATGGACTTCTGTCCAGAATAAGATATTCATCAGATGAAATTTTTACTCAGATGATAATTGTCTAAACTCTGAAGTATTTCTTCATCTCAATTCTGTGTTTATTTCTTAGTGTGTAAATCTGAACTAACAAGGCTTAGAGGATCTGAACGTTGCCTAACGTTTCATTTCTCAAGAAGTTTCAGAGGCACATGCAAGCAAACACGTGTATCTCAGAATCTGGAAAGGTAGAATGCACCATACTGAATTGACGTTTGAGGTATTACTTTGAAAATCCAAAATATCTTGATTTTCCCCCCATCTGTCAGAATCATAAATGCTTGAAATGATTTTATTCTTTGCATTAATTGCTTGATATGATTATTTTCACTTCATTAATTGCTTAAGTGTACGCGTGAGATTCTGTGTAACCTTTGCTTGTCCAAATGTTTTCTATATATTCTCACAACACTTCACATTTCACACTTTCCACTATCCATCACTTTTCTCATATGCATTTTTGTCTTCTTTATTGCTTCCATCTCTTCTCAAAACTCAAAACCTCACGTAAACCCAGACGTATCTCAAGAACATCAATGACATCATCATCTTCAACATCTGCTCAGATGCAAACCTCTACTACTGCTGCATCATCTCCAAATGCTACTGCATCATCTCCAACTGCTGTTGTGTACAAGGAACCAGTGAGAACTCTTCTCACTCCAACAAAGGATCTTGAGGTTCTGTGTGAAAACTTTGTAGATTTTGCTTCCATTGAAGAAAATGGTTTTGATCTCAAACCAACCATTAAGACTCAAAACTTGGCAAAGTACTTTGACAGGTTAATAGGTCCTGTTTATCCAACATTGGTGAAGGAGTTCTGGATACACGCCCAAGTTTGCCCTAAGTTCATTCATTCTTCTGTTCTTGAAAAGGAGATTGTTATTACTAAGAAGTTAATCAGACAGCTGATTGAGTACAAAGAAACTGATGGAATCACAAGTATGACAACTGCTCGTGTGGACTTGGCTAATGTGTTTCAAGAGATCTGTGTTTCTGGTGAACCATCCAACAAAGTCATAGATCTGAAGCCTGTTTACAGAATATGGGCTAAGATTTTCATGAGCTCTATTTTTCATAGAAAATCTTCAAACTCTCCAGACTATGTCAACACAGAACAATTGTACTTCATGTTCTGTATGAGTAAAGGCAAGAAGGTGGATCTGCCTTATCTTCTGTTCAGTCATCTTCTGAACCACATAAAGGAAACAAGAGAAGAAGTAAGAGTTAAGGCTGGAAAGATCAGAAATTGGATCCCTATGGGAAGGCTGATATCAGACATTCTAACAGAGAATGGTCTTGTAAAGCATCTGACTGATGCTGGGTTGACAGATGATCTGTCTTACATTGTAGGATCTGTCATTAATGGGAATACTCTAAAAAGGATGAAGGTCATGTCAGAGCTTGCTGGAAAACCTAAGAAGATTGACTCTGAAGAAGTCAGTAGGAGGAGGATTCCTATAGCAGATTTTCCTATGTTCAGTGCAGATGAACCTAGGGAAATCATTATGTCATTCATTTCTAACTGTTTGAGAAATGGTATTCCTCTGCCTGCTAACATAGAACAGAAGGAAGGAGAAGTGTTGCCAAATCTTCTGAGAGAAAGGCGCAAGAAAAGGAAAGCTGAGGAAGGATCTGTTGCACAACCTAAGAGGAAAGCCTCTGATGCTGCTCAGAAGCCTGAGAAGGACAAGAAGCTGAAGGAAACTCCTCCAGAAGCTAGCTTGGAAGAAATAAGAGAAACAATTAAACAGGTATTAACATCTGATCCAAAACCATCTGTCCCTTCACCCTCACCTTCACCTCCACCATCTCCTCCTCATACATATGTACCTCATGCATCTGAAACCATTCATCTCCTCATACACATTCTCAATAATCTTATGTTCATCAACCATCTGAACCCCCTCAACAAAAATCATTTGAACAATAACCCCCTCAACAAATACAATTTGAACCCCCTCAACAAACATCATCTGAACCACAACAACAAAAACAATCTGAACCACCCTCCTCTACTCAACCACCAGAAGAACCAACCGTCCAAAGTCCTGAACCCTCTATCCCACAACCATCTGAAGACATTCTGGATGTGCAACCCATTGCAACCATGTATGTCTTATCTTCCACTTCATGTCATTCAACTGAATCATCTGATTCTGATGAATCTGAAGTTCCCTCACCAACTTGTTTACAAATTCCTGATCCTTATAAACCACTACCATCTGACCTACCTGCTTCTGAACAACACCTTCATCACCTTGCTCTTCGCTCCAAATTTAACTTCACAGACTTTATACCATCTTCATCTGATGTTGTTACATCAACTCTATCTGATGTTGACACCTCTACACCTCATCTCACCATACAACAACCATCTGAACAACCACCATCTGATCAAACACCTCCTGAACAAACTCAAACAAGCCCTAAACCTTCACAAAAAGTCACCATAGAAGACTATCTGAACCCCAAACCCAGATCAGATGTTTCTACTTTGTTTAAGAATTTCAAGAAGGAAATGCGTATGGAGATTGCTTCTGTAGAGAAAGAGTGTCTGTCTAGTATGGATCCTGCTGAATCTGAAGCTTCTTGGAACAGATTCATCTCCAGGTTCAACACTGCTGCATCTGATCTCAGAACAGTTTGCGCTGATGATGCAAAGGAAAAGTTTGCTGAAATGGTCAGACAGACTCTGCTGAGCATTCTCACAACACCAGTGCTACTTCTGGAAGATGCTCCTGCTGAAGTTTCTTCATCTGAAGATACTGCTTTAATGATAGAAGATACTCCTGATCCTCAGAATGCATCTAACATGGAGATTGATCATCCTAAGGCAACTGCATATGCTTCTGCACCCTCTGCATCTAAAATGAAGACTGAGACTCCAGATGTTGTCCAAGAAGTTAAGGAAATTAGATCATGGATGGTAAAACAAGAGCAGACTACTGAGGAGATCAAAACTTGGATGGCTAGGCAAGAAGAGTCTACTGAAAATATTACTGATCTTCTGACCCTGATTGCATCTCGCCAGCCCTAGTTTTTATTTTCCATGTTGTTGCATTCTTGTTTGCACTTGTTTTCTGTTGTTTGTTTTCTGTTTTCTGTTGTTTTGTCTTCAATCATCTGTTGTCTGAACATCTTATCTTTTGTTCTGTTTAGATCTGAATGAATTTGGCTGTTTTGTTTTTCATTTATGTGTTATTTTCTTTTCTTCTGTTATCTTTTCTGTTCTTTAAAATCTTTTTGATTATGACAAAAATGGGGAGAAAAGAATCTGATTGTTCAATCCATAACCAATACTAAAATGAAATTCAAACATAGTATTAACTAAATTGAAGTTTAAGACTTTCAGATTTTATTGTTTCATCTGACAAAAAAAAACTCTTTGAAGTTACCCTGAGAATTACCCAACCAGGCTCTGATCCTTGAAGCAAATTTGACTCTGATTCTGGAAGATAAACCAGACTCTTTATTTGAAAGAACTCATCAGGCTCTGATTATGGAAAGCATCCAAGCTCTAATTCCTTATTCTAAACAAGGATTCCTACCAGGTTCTGAAATATACTCAAGCAAAAAGGGAAGTATTCTCTTCTATTAGAGTATTTATTTCAGGGGGAGATTCTTAATCTCAGGGGGAGTCATATATTTTATTCTCTGTATTGAACAAAATTTCCTATGTTTTGTCATCATCAAAAAGGGGGAGATTGTTAGAACATAGATTGGTGTTTCTTATATCTCTATGTTTTGATGATAACTCTTATGGAATTTTGTATTAAGAAAATATATACTCTAAAATTTGTTCAAGTATTATTGTTTCAGGTATTAAATTGAATACTCTTAAAGAAGCAAAATACATAAGTACAAGAAACTACACAAGGCTCTGAAGCATCAGATGCAAGACAATCAGAAGATTTTGAAGCGCTACCAGAAGAATCTGAAGTAGAAGCTGCAGAATGATCTGAAGCGTATCTGAAAGAATTATTTGAAGAGTTGAAAGCTTTGATCAAATCAGACTCTGAAGTTCATTTAGCTACAAGAACAGAGGCTCTGATAATCATACTCTTATTAAATTATATTCACGCTCAAGCACATACTGCTGCATACTCTGATGAAGACTCTGATCAAGACTGAGACTCTGATATATCAAGTTCTGATCATCTATCAAGCTCTGATCATCCCAAACATTTAGCTCTGATTATCTAAAGCATTTCATTCCTTTTAAGCTTGTTACAAGATCTGAAGTGCAGATTATGAAGACTTCATCCTAAAGGAAGCTTGTTGAAGAAGATGTAAACCTGATTGGACGTGGTGCTACTTCCAAAGTAACCGACAACTATTTTGTCCAATGAAGAGACATTGTGCAAATCCCAAAGCTTCTACAACCATACTTTTCCTGCAGAAAGCATGTCTCTGCCAATACCATTTGGTGATGAAAAGTCTTATATTTTAATATAATACTCAGCTGCACATTACTCAAAGCATTGAGAAAAAGCTATAAAAGGAGAACTGAAGGTGAGAAAATACTTAGAAGGGGGGTTGAATAAGTATGAAGATAAAAACTTAGAAATAAAAACTCAAGTATTTTTATCCTGGTTCGTTGAACTCAACTACTCCAGTCCACCCTTCCTAGAGTGATTTGCCTTTCTCAAACAATGACTTAATCCACTATTTAATCAACTGATTACAATAGTAAGCACTAATAACAACTGTTCAAAGTCTTTTCAAGAACTACTGATCCTAACTGAATCCTCTTAAGGTTTTCTTACAATCAAATGTAATAAAAAATACAAGTGTTTAAATTGCTTCTAATAAAGCTTTATCACAACTGTGATTTTTCACTTAATATTAAGAACAAAGAAATTAATTCTAGAAAGAATGTGAATAGTATGAGAGCTTTGAATATTGATTTTTTTTCAGGTAAAACGTCAACTGAAGAAGATGGGTGAAGACTTGCTTTTATAGGCAGCTTGATCCAAGAGAACTTCACGTTGAGAAGAGTGTACCAAAAGGTCTGAGCCTTTATGTCTTCTCATCAAGTGACCTTTCCTAGAAGAAGAAAGCACAGAGAAATCCTTTTTGTCTGTGTTCTTGTGTCTAGCATAAATAAGGGAAGAGTCGTTTGGATTATTCCAACGGACATAATCTTTGAATTCTTCTTCATCAATTTTCAGCAAGAATCATCAGAGTCTAATTTGATCAGAGCCTTTTGATGTTGATCAGAGTTTTGCTGAATCAGAGTCTTTGTAGCAAGTTTGCTTTTAGCGTGTATAAGTTCAGAGTAGAGTTTTGAGTCAGATCCTCAGTACTGGCAGCGTTAGTACTCTCAGAGTCTTCTGAATTAACTATGCTTGAAAACTCTTCATACATAATTCTTTATTGGTTCAGATGCTTCTGACTTGCTTCAGATTCTTCTGGAGCTTCTACTTCAGAACTTCTGGAGCTTCTACTTGTGATCCTTCTGGAGGCAACGCTCAGGATCTTTTGATAGCAGCATTCAGAATCTTCTAATGGGTGCATCTGATGCTTCAGAGCCTTGCATATTTCTTATGTTCAGATCTGATTTGCTTCTGGAGTGATATTTACTTTAATATCTGCAACAAACACTTTTAAGCAAATTTTAGAGTATATAATTCTTAATTACAAAATTTCATAATAGTTATCATCAAAACATAGAGATATTATTAAGAACCAATATGTGTTCTAACAATCTCCCCCTATTTGATGATGACAAAAACATCAGAAATTTTGTTTAATTGAAAATAGAATAATTATAACTCCCCCTGAGATGATGAATCTCCCCCTGAATTAAATATAAATAAGGAATAGAAACTTCCCTTTTGTCTTGAGTATATTTCATAGTTAGAGCTTGATTGTTCTTTAACATTTGAGAGTCCGAGTGTCTTGCATATTTCAGAGTCAGAGTCTGATAATTGTCAAAATGATCTGATATTCTCAGAGTTTCTTTTACAGAGTATACTTATCATATGTTCTGAAATACTTAGAATTTTTGTTAGATAAAATTAATATGTCTGAAGTTTCATTCTGGTGAAGTTTAATTAAAAAGTTCAGATCTATATTTTCTCCCTCTTTTTTGTCATAAGCAAAAAGTAATAACTTTGAAAAGACAAATAAAAGGTAATAGTAAACGAGATAAATCATGTGGAGAAAACTTTGAAACAATCATTCATTCATTCGGAGCAAAAGTACACACATCAGAAGATATTCACCATACATATGCAAACATTAGATGCAAACATCAGAAGAAAAAAAATAAACTAAGAGTGTTTTGACAAAAGCATCTTCAACAGATCCGTGATCTCAGAAGAGGACTGTTCTTCTTTTGACATCCACTTAGCCATTGTTTCATTCTTCTGATCCTGTTTGGACATCCACTCAGCTATGTCTTCAGATTTCTTGTCTGGTTTAGCCATCCAGGACTTGATTTCTGCTTGACCAGCTTCCAGAACTGCAATCTTATCTTCAAGATCTGGATATTCTTTCTTGATCTCAGATGAAGAAGGTGGAACAGTTTCTGAAGCTTGAACAGAGTCAATTTCCATAGGAGCTCTGGAGCTAGGAACATTAGAGCCAGAAGGATGTTCTATCAGAGTCATAGCCAGATGGTTATCTTCAGATGCAGATTCAATATTCTCTTCTGATGATGAAGGAGCATCTGTAAGAAGTAATGGTCCAGATCTCTTGACAGTCCAGAACAAACTTCTTGCAGCTTCAGTAAATCTGAGCTTCGCATCATCAGAACATATGTTCTTCAGATTTGATGCTACAGTGTTGAATCTTTAATCTTGATACGTTTTGCAGGAACAAAAGGAGTGTCTCCAGATGCTTTCCTCTTGATCAGCTTCTGAGGCTTCTCAGCAACCTTGGGCTTCTTCTGAACAGGCACAACTTCTGCTTCTGATTGACTTCTTTTTCTTGGGATCTCTTCTCCTACAGCAGGCAATGGTTCCCTTGCTCTCTTCAGAATATCTGCAGGAATGGGCGTTCCATCTGCCTTGCAAGCATCAATATAACTCACTATAATTTCTCTTGGCTCTTCAGCAAAGAAAAAAGGGTAGTCATCTACTGGGATTCTCTTCTGACTGAGTTTAGTGATATTCAGCTTCTTGGGTGCTGTTATGAGTTCTTCTACAATTTTTAGTCTCTGAAGACTCTTTGCATTCAGAGGTTTTCCAAGAATGAGTTCAAGTTCATCTGTGACTCCAACAGCATATAGAGCAGTCACCAATCCATTTTCTGTCAGAAAATCTGAGATTAACCTTCCAAAGGGAATCCAAGTTCTGATCTTCTGACCTTTTTCTTTCACAGATTCTCTGGAGGCATTTATATGATTCCATAAGTGCATAAACAGAATATAGGGAAGATCTACCTTGGTGCTCTGACTTAAGAAATACATAAAGTAGAGTTGTTCATTGTTTACATAGTCTGGAGAGTTTGTAGACTTTCTGTGATGAATGCATCCCATGAAAATCTTTGCCCAGATCTTGTAGTCAGGCTTCAGATCTTTGAATTTATTAGAGGCCTGTCCAGCAGTCATCACTTCCTCATATACTTCATCCATATCTACACGCCCAGCTGGCAGATGTGATACTCCATCTGTCTCCTCATATCCAATGAGTTTCCTGATCAGATCTTCTGTGATGATTATCTCTTTACCCAGAACAGAAGATAAAATGAACTTAGGGTATACAGCAACATGGATCCAGAATTCTTTCACTAGAAGGGGGTAAACTGGTCCAAAAAGTCTATCAAAGTATTTTACCCATCCTTGAGCATCAATTATGGAGCGAAACTCAAATCCATTCTCAGCCAGTGAATCAAATTCCACCATTGATTCACAGAGAACTTCCAGTTTGTCAACAGATGTTAACAAAGTTCTCTTTGGTGTCGTATATGGAGTCACACCCATATTTGCAGAAGTAACTGCAGCCATGGTTGATTGAAACTGAGCAGCAGTGGTTGATGAAGTTGCCATTGAAGATAAGTTTATCAAACGCTTAGGGTTTTTGTGAAGAGAGAAGAGAAGACAAAAATGCATAAACGATTGAGATGTGAAAAGTGTGAAAGTGGTGAGAAGTGTGATATTTATAGTAAACACTTAGGCATACAAACAATCAGATAATAGCACGTTCACACATAGCATTTAATGAAAAAGAATAAAAAATCATTTCAAGCATTTATTGATTCTAACAAATTGGGGGGAAAATCAAGATTTTCACTATTGAAACTTCACCTCAAACGTCTCTTCAGTAGTGTACACGCCACCTTTGCAGATTCAGAGTGACACGTGTTTGCTTGCATGTGCTTCTAAATTCTCTTGAGAAATGAAATGTTAACCAACGTTCAGATCCTCTGAGTATTGCTAGTTCAGAGTTTCACACAAAAATTAAAGGAAATGAATAAGTAATCAGAAGAAATACTTCAGAGCATTAAACATTTTTGCATATGTAAAATTTGCTTCTGACAAATATTATTCTGGACAAAAATCCATACCAATATTTTTCAGAATAAATTTGAATCTATCTTCAATAAGGGGTTTTGTGAAAATATCTGCCCATTGATGATCTGTATCAATAAAGGCTAAATTTATAATTCCCTTCTGAACATAGTCTCTGATGAAATGATGCTTAATTTCTATATGTTTTGCCTTAGAATGTAAAATGGGGTTTTTAGACAAACATATAGCAGAAGTATTATCACAGAATATAGAAATGTTACTTTCAAATATCTGATAGTCTTCTAGCTAACTTTTCATCCAGAGCATCTGCGTGCTACATCCAGCAGCAGCAATATATTCTGCCTCTGTGGTTGATAATGCAATTGTGGGTTGCTTCTTGCTGTACCAAGAGATTAGATT
Source organism: Lathyrus sativus (assembly GCA_963859935.3). Lineage (NCBI taxonomy): Eukaryota > Viridiplantae > Streptophyta > Magnoliopsida > Fabales > Fabaceae > Lathyrus > Lathyrus sativus. Next base: position 128,286,199 of record OZ012740.1, on the reverse strand, counting down.
TCTTCCTAGAAATTGACAACTTCCAGAAGTACTTTTCCTTTCCACTCTGTCTCCAGCGTAGTCAGCATCACAAAATCCAACTAATTTGAAATCATCAGATTTTCTGAAACACAAACCCACATTAGAAGTACCTTTCAGATACCTTAGAATCCTCTTGACAACTGTCAAGCGTGATTCTCTAGGATCTGATTGGAATCTAGCACACAAGCATACATTGAACAATATGTCAGGTCTAGAAGTAGTTAAGTAAAGAAGAGATCCTATCATACCTCTATAGAGTTTCTGATCTACTTTCTTACTTACCTCTTCCTTGCCTAGTGAGCTAGTTGGATGCATGGGAGTCTTTGCCAGCTTACTATCAGTCATGTTAAATTTCTTCAGAAGTTCTTTAACATATTTGGTCTGATGTATTTAAGTGCACTCTGGAGTTTGGTTGACTTGAATTCCCAGAAAGAATCTCAATTCTCCCATCATGCTCATTTCAAATTCTGCCTGCATACATTGAGCAAACTCCTTTCCCAGCATAGTATTGGTAGATCCGAATATGATATCATCCACATATATTTGACAAATTAGAAGATCTTTCTTAAATGATTTACAAAAGAATGTTGTGTCCACTTTGCCTCTGATGAAATTTTTCTCCAGAAGAAAATTCCTCAATCTCTCATACCAAGCTCTAGGAGCTTGTTTTAGACCATACAGAGATTTCTTTAGTTTGAAAACATGATTTGGAAATTTTTCACTCTTAAAACCAGGAGGCTGGTGGACATAAACTTCTTCTTCTATAATACCATTTAGAAAGGCACTTATAACATCCATCTGATACAGAGTGATGTTATTTTGTGCAGCAAATGAAATAAGAAGGCGTATAGATTCTAACCTTGCCACTGGAGCATAAGTTTCAGTATAATCAATACCTTCTTGTTGACTGTACCCTTGAGCAACAAGCCTTGCCTTATTTCTTTCAACTTCTCCTTTCTCATTAAGCTTATTTCTGAAGACCCATTTAGTTCCAATTATATTGAATCCTTTTGGTCTTTGAACTAAATCCCACACATCATTTCTGGTGAATTGATTTAGCTCTTCTTGCATGACAATAATCCAATCATTGTCTTGCAGAGCTTCATCTACAGAATTTGGTTTAATTACTGACACCAGTCCAAATAATGATGCTTCAGATGATCTGAGGAAGGATCTTGTTCTGATAGGATCATCCTTCTTTTCAATGATAACATTCTCTGGATGAGAAGCTTTGATTCTGGAAGATGATCCTCTAATAGTTGATTCTTCAGAAATGTTTAAGTTGTTCATCTGAGAGGTTAAAGGAATTGCATCTGGCGTTGCTTCTGGTTCCTTCATTTGAGCTTTGTCTACCTCAGACCCTTAAGAGTCTGTGAAGACTACTTCTCTATCTGCAGAGTTTTCAGACTGCTTTGGCTTTTTACTGCCAAGCTTATCATCAAATCTAACATGAATAGATTCTTCCACAATCTGTGTCTCAGTGTTGTATACTCTGTAGCCTTTAGAGCGTTCAGAATACCCAAGCATGAAACACTTCTGTGCTTTGGAATCAAACTTGTTCAGATTTTCTTTAGTATTTAACATATAGCAAATACATCCAAAAGGATGAAAATATGAAATGTTGGGCTTTCTGTTCTTCCATAGTTCATATGGAGTTTTCTCCAGAAGAAGTCTTACAGACACTCTGTTCTGAATGTAACAGGCTGTGTTGATTGCTTCTGCCCAAAAGTGTTTTTCCAGATTAGTCTCATTAATCATGGTTCTGGCCATTTCTTGCAGAGTTCTATTTTAACTCTCTACAAACCCATTTTGTTGTGGAGTTCTAGGACAGGAAAAATCATGAGCAATGCCATTTTCATTAAAATATTTTCCAAAATATTTGTTTTCAAATTCACCACCATGATCACTTCTGACTTTTATAATTTTGAAATCTTTTTCATTCTGGACTTGTTTACAGAAGTCAAAGAACAGAAAATGTGACTCATCCTTGTGTTTTAAGAACTTTAGCCATGTCCATCTACTATAGTCATCAACAATGACTAATCCATACTTCTTGCCTCTGATGGATGCAGTTTTCACTGGTCCAAACAGATCAATATGAAGTAATTCTAGTGGTCTGGAAGTAGAAACAACATTTTTTGATTTAAAAGATGATTTTGAAAACTTCCCTTTTTGGCATGCTTCACAAAGAGCATCTGAGGTGAACTTCAGATTAGGAAGTCCTATGACAAGATTAAGTTTATTAATCTGAGATATACGTCTCACATTAATATGCCCCAATCTTCTGTGCCAGACCCATTGCTCTTCATTAACAGACAAGAGGCATTTAACATTCTGAACCTTAAGTTCTAAAAGATTTATTTTATAAATGTTGTTTTTCCTCTTTCCACTAAATAGGATAGAGCCATCCTTTTGACTAATAGCCTTACAACATTTTTGATTAAAGGTTATATCATAACCATTGTCACTTAATTGACTTATGGACAATAAGTTATGCTTTAACCCTTCTACAAGTAAAACATTAGTAATAGAGGGAAGTTTACCATTTCCAATGGTGCCAGATCCAATGATCTTGCCCTTCTGATTCCCTCCAAATTTCACATCACCTCCAGATCTAAGCTCCAGACTTTGGAACATAGACCTTTCTCCTGTTATGTGTCGCGAGCATCCAGAGTCCAGGTACCATGATTGGCGTCCTGATCTTGCTGCTAAGAACATCTGCAACAGGAATAATTTTACTTTTAGGTACCCAGATCTTCTTGGGTCCTTTAGGGTTAGTTGTTCTGAAGGTTTGTCTAAACTTATGTTTTTCAACATAAGGTTTATTCTGACTAGCCTTAGATTTAAACACATGAATATTTTTTTCAGAACGTGTTTGTTCAATATCATTTAAGTGACCAAATTTAAAGTGGGAATATAAAGGAGTCTTTTTGATGATAATTTTATTAACAGGTTTTGGATTTAAATCCTTTCCAGAGGAAGATTCATATCCAATTCCTTTTCTGTTATTTCTGCTAACTCCATAGATCATAGAAGCCATTTTGCTTCTGTCTATGCTTTTAGCAAGAAACTTCTGAAAGCTATAATCATATTTTTCCTAAATATTTTTGCATTTAGACTCAGTTTCAGAATCAGAGTTTTGTTGAGCTAATTCAGAATCATTTTTCAATTTTAAGTTCTTTTCATTTAGCTCAGCTACTTCTAATTTGAGAATATTATTCTCAGATACAAGATTGCTTTGACGCTTCTTGTATTTGAGCTTAATATTGTTATAGCTCTTCAGAACTTCAGATAACACTTTGATAAGTTCTTCTTTAGTGAGTTTAGCCATTACCTCTTCAGCGTCAGAGTCAGATTCAGATCCTGAAGTTCCTTCCTCCGGATCTTCTATGTCTGCCATCAAGGCTACATTGGCACATTCCTCTTCTGACTCAGATTCAGATGTATCTGAATCATCCCAGGTGGCCATTAGAACCTTTTTCTTCTTATCAGATTTTCTTTTAGGCTTGTCTTTCAGCACCTTTGGACATTCATTTTTATAATGTCCAGGTTCTTTACATTCATAACAGACAACCTCCTTTTTGCCAGATCTTCTATGTCCAGAAGATTCTTTTCTTTGGTCAGGCTTCCTGAAGTTTCTGAACTTCTTTCCTTTATGCTTCCAGAGTTTGTTTATTCTTCTAGACAACATGGATAGTTTATCTTCATCTTCAGATGAGGATTCTTCAGAGCTTTCCTCTATTACCTGCAATGCTTTAGCAGATTTATTAGATTTTAAAGCAACATATTTATCTTTCTTTTGAGGTTCATCTTCCTCAAGTTCAATTTCATGACTTCTTAGTGAAATGATTAGTTCCTCCAAGGAGATCTTGTTCAGATCTTTAGCCATTTTCAGCGCAGTCACCATAGGTCTCCATCTGGTAGGTAAGCCTCTGATGATCTTTTTCACATGATCAGCAGTAGAGTATCCTTTATCCAAAACCATTAGTCCAACTGTAAGTATTTGAAATCTGGAGAACATAGCTTCAACAGATTCAGAGTCTTCCATCTTGAAGGCTTCATACTTCTGGATCAGAGCCAGAGCCTTAGTTTCCTTGACTTGAGAGTTTCCCTCATGAGTCATCTTTAAGGACTCAAACATGTCAAATGCAGTTTCTCTATTAGTAATATTTTCATACTCAGTGTGAGATATTGCATTCAACAATATTGTTCTGGCCTTGTGGTGATTTCTAAATTCCTTCTTCTGGGCTTCTGTCATAGATTTTCTATCTACTTTCTTGCCATTCCCATCAGTGGGTTGAACATATCCATCTATGACCAAATCCCATAAATCAGCATCATAACCAAGGAAAAAACTTTCAATCTTGTCTTTCCAATAATCAAATTTCTCCCCATCAAACATAGGGGGTTTAGTGTTGATTCTGTCCCTTTCTTCATATTTGTTGTTAATGTTAGATATTGTATTATCAGCCATAGTAACAACCAAATATATATATCAAAGTTTTTCTCACTGGATCTTTACTGTCACTGTGAAGTGGTAGCACACACAGAACCGGAGCTCTGATGCTAACTGAAGGTGAGAAAATACTTAGAAGGGGGGTTGAATAAGTATGAAGATAAAAACTTAGAAATAAAAACTCAAGTATTTTTATCCTGGTTCGTTGAACTCAACTACTCCAGTCCACCCTTCCTAGAGTGATTTGCCTTTCTCAAACAAGGACTTAATCCACTATTTAATCAACTGATTACAATAGTAAGCACTAAGAACAACTATTCAAAGTCTTCTCAAAAACTACTGATCCTAACTGGATCTTCTTAAGGTTTTCTTACAATCAAATGTAATAACAAATACAAGTGTTTAAATTGCTTCTAATAAAGCTTTATCACAACTGTGATTTTTCAGTTAATATTAAGAACAAAGAAATTAATTCTAGAAAGAATGTGAATAGTATGAGAGCTTTGAATATTGATTTCATTTCAGGTAAAACGTCAACTGAAGAAGATGGGTGAAGACTTGATTTTATAGGCAGCTTGATCCAAGAGAACTTCACGTTGAGAAGAGTGTACCAAAAGGTCTGAGCCTTTTTGTCTTCACATCAAGTGACCTTTCCTAGAAGAAGAAAGCACAGAGAAATCCTTTTTGTCTGTGTTCTTGTGTCTAGCATAAATAAGGAAAGAGTCGTTTGGATTATTCCAACAGACATAATCTTTGAATTCTTCTTCATCAATTTTCAGCAAGAATCATCAGAGTCTAATTTGATCAGAGCCTTCTGATGTTGATCAGAGTTTTGCTGAATCATAGTCTTTGCAGCAGGTGTGCTTTTAGCTTGTATTAGTTCAGAGCATATTTGAGTCAGATCCTCAGTACTGGCAGCTTTAGTACTTTCAGAATCTTCTGTAGTAACTATGCTTTGAAAACTCTTCATACATAATTCTTCTTTGGTTCAGATGCTTCTGACTTGCTTCAGATTCTTCTGGAGCTTCTGCTTCAGATCCTTCTGGAACTTCTGCTTCAGATCCTTCTGGAGGCTACGCTCAGGATCTTCTGTTGGCAGCATTTAGAATCTTCTAATGGATGCATCTGGCGCTTCAGTGTCTAACATATTTCTTATGTTCAGTTCTGATTTGCTTCTGGAGTGATAATTACTTTAATATCTGCAGCAAACACTCTTACCCAAAGTTTAGAGTATATAATTCTTAATTACAAAATTTCATAATAGTTATCATAAAAACATAGAGATATTATTAAGAACCAATTTGTGTTCTAACAAGAACTTCTACAACATTTAGAAGTTGCTAGCTCATTCAGAAAGAAATATTAATACACACGTTTGAAGCATCAAAGTGAAATCTCTCAAAGCTCATATACTTTTGTTCTATCATAAAACTGTATAGTTTTATTTGTACTTAATCTTAAGTGTAAATATCACAGTTGTGATACAGCTTATTAGAAGCATTTAAACACTTGTTTAGTTTTCATTAATTTGTAAGAAGTTCCTTGAGAAAACCAAGGTGTGGTCAGTTATTCTTGAGAAGACTAAGACCGTTGTTCTTAGTGCTTACTATTGTAATCAGTTGATTAATAGTGGATTAAGTCCTTGTGGAGAAAGGCAAATCATCTTTGATAAGGTGGACTGGAGTATTTGAGTTCAACGAACCAGGATAAAAATCTTGAGTTGTTTTTATTGCCATATCTCTTAAAACTCTTATTCAACCCCCTTTCTAAGTGTTTTTCTCACCTTCAGTTTTTAGGTGGTTTGAGTGTATGAACACCTTCTATACAATGTTTATGGATTGTGTAAATGGTTTTGAGTGGCTTGGAAGTGGTGGAACTGAGTTTGAGCAGAGTTTTGCTCAAGACAGATTTTGGTGGAAAACTTGAGGTTTTTGAAGAATGAAGCTTTTGAGAAAATGAATGAGAGTTGAGAGCTGTGATTTCTCTTGGTTTTTAAGAGTGCTTTGGTGTCTAACATCATAGAGAATGCCTCTATTTATAGTGAAAATGAAGGTGAGGGCAGATTTGGATTTTGCCACTTTTGGAGGGAGATTGTGAAGTCTTGAACGAATCTTGCCAAGATCTTTGTGGCAGCTTTACATATCAGCTCCATGGGAAAATGCTGAGCAAAAATCAAGTGAGATGGGAGAGATGGGATGGCTGAAGTGAGGCTAGGAAGGTAGGGGACTGCAGCTGCCCAATTTCTTTGAAAAGTTTCTCTTTCATGGCTTTTAAATGAATATTATAATGGCCACTTGCTCCAAGTTGCACCAGCCCTTCAATTCTTCATTTCTTCTGGTTTTTGCATCATCCAAGCTTCATAATATCATAATAGAACATGATCCAATGGCTGAGAGTAGCCCAAGTTGATGAATTTTGAATTTTGACTTCAAGTATGGCAGCCCCAACTTCCATGACCCATAACGTTTTGCTCACAAATGCTATTGAGGAGTTCTACCACAATTTGGAAAGCCCTCAAGTAGCTCTATAACTTTCATGTTTTTGAGATTTACAAATTCTAGATGGAACTAGGTTGAAAAACCCTTCAAAGTTGCTGAAAAATTAAGCTTAAAAGTGAAAATTTTCTAAGTTATTTTCCCATCTTGAAATGAACTTTGTCATAACTCCAAATCTATGCATTTTTTGATGTTGGACCACTTTGAGACTTTTGTAGGACATGTCAAGAGCTTTCCAATGAGCTTTGAACCACTTCATTTGGATGTGTGGTTGAGGAGTTATGGTCTTGCCCCTTTCAAAACCCTAATTCCCGATTTTTGCAGTTACTTCCTAACCCTTAATCCAATGGTCATGAAATTTCATGGGAAGGTGCAATATTACATAATAAACATTTTTGATTCACATCTTGAAGTCAAATTCCTTATGGTTGAAGAGTTGACTTTTCGGTCAACCGTTCGATCAATCGGTGACTACCGAGTGGACTATTGGGGTTCCGGGTATTCTGAGGACTTGAAACTCTTTGGAAAGACTTTACTAAGCCATAGGAACTTAATGGACCATGATTCCATCATTGAAACACTTTTTAAATCAAAAGTCAAACTACAGTTGACTTTTCCTGATCGAAAACCCTAATCGGGTATCTTGAACTGCACTGTTCTCAATTCTTGGGTGACCACCTCAACTTGAATTCATACTTGACCACATGTAGTATTCTTGATCTTGTTTATAGTTGAATCGATCCAAAACATTGATTGATCAAACCATCGAAGCCTCGATTTTGACGGTACGGAACCCTGATTCATCTGCATCTTGACAAAGATAAACTTGAAATGGGTTAAGGTTAGTTAATAAAATGAATATGATCCTAAAATGATGATGAGGATCTAAGGGATCAAAATTTGGGGTGCAACAACCATCATCTTCTGTACAATCTTCTTGATGTTCTGGTTTGCTACCTCAACAGTGCCATTCATCTTTGGATGGTATGGAGAATAATTATGGTGTTCAATCTTGAAACTCTGGCACAATTACTTCATTATCTTGTTGTTCAAATTTGTACCATTATCAATAATGATTCGCTTTGATATTCCATAATGACAGATGGCGTCCTTCATTATGAATCTGGCCACTACCTGTCTTGTGACATTAGCAAATGAAGCTGCCTCCACCCACTTCGTAAAGTAATCAATGGAAACCAGAATAAAACGATGCCCATTAGAAGAAGTCAGCTCAATATTTCCAATCATATCAATGCCCTACATTGCTAAAGGCCAAGAGGATGTCAACAGATTCAGAGGGTTAAGTGGCACATGCACCTTATCAGCATAAATATGGTATTTTCTAGTGTATTTGAAATAATCAGATTCCATAGTCATCCAATAATACCCAGCTCTCAACAATTTTCTGGCCATTACATGCCCACCAGCATGAGTACCAAAGGAACCCTCATGAACTTCTTCCATCAACAGGCTTGCTTCGTGTTCATCAACACAATGCAACAAGACCATGTCGAATATTCTTCTATATAATATGTCATCCTTGTTCAAGTAGAAGTTGTCGACAAGCCTCCTCAGAGTCTTCTTATCCTTGCTAGATGCCCCAGATGGGTACTCCTGATTCTTGAGAAAATGCTTGTTATCATAATACCATGGCTTGCCATCTGACGTCTCTTCAACTGCAAACACGAAGGCAGGTTTGTCAAGATGCATGATGGTGATTGTTGGAGCTTCATTCCAGAAATTCACTTTATACATTGACGACAACGTTGCCAACGTGTCTGTCATCTGATTTTCAGCCCTAGGCACATGATGATACTCAACTCTGTTAAAGAAAGGTAGCAGTCTTCTAGCATAATTCTTGTATGGCACCAAGTTGGCCTGACAAGTTTCCCATTTTCCTTTAATCTAATTAACGACTAGTGCTGAATCACCATATACATCAAGATTCTTGATCCTCAGATCAATGGCCTATTCCAAACCCATAATGCACGCTTCATATTCAGCTTCATTATTAGTGCAAGCGAATGTCAATTGGGACGTGAACGGTATGTGGGAACCGTGCGGAGTTGTAGTAATTGCCCCGATTCCGTTGCCATATGAGTTAACAACACAGTCAAAAACCAACTTCCACTGAGATCCAATCTCAGGACCCTCGTCAAGCAAAGGCTCATCACAATCTTTCATCTTTAGAAACATGATGTCTTCATTTGGAAATTCAAATTTCATTGGCTGATAATCTTCAATTGGTTATTCAGCAAGATATTCTGACAAGACACTTCCCTTAATGGCCTTTTGGGAAACATATTAGATATCATACTATGCCATAACCATTTTCCATCTGGAGATCCTTTTAGAGAGTGCCTGCTTCTCAAACACGTACTAGATCAGATCCATCTTTGATATCGACAGGGTTGTGTAGTTTAACATGTATTCTCTTAAGCGCTTAGCTACCCAAGCGAGTGCACAACATGTCTTACTCATGTAGTAGATAGCGTGTTCTTTTCTACCTGTCTCGTCATGTTGACTGAGCACACACCCCATTGAATTCTCAAGAACCGTTAGATACATGATCAGAGGTCTCCCTGCTACTGGAGGCATTAGTATCGGAGGTTCCTGTAAGTACTCATTTATCTTCTCAAAATATTTTTGGCAATTTTTGTTCCACCTGACCGCTTGATCTTTTCTTAGCAGTTTGAATATAGGCTCACAAATGGCTGTAAGATGAGAGATGAACCTTGTAATGTAGTGCAATCTCCCTAGGAAACCACAAACCTCTTTTTTCGTCCTCGGCTCAGGAATTTCTTGAATAGCTTTGATTTTTGCAGGATCCACCTCAATACCCCTCTCGCTGACAATGAAACCTAGCAGCTTTCCAGATCTCACCCCGAAGGTGCACTTATTAGGATTTAACCTCAGCTTGAATTTTCTCAACCTTTCAAACAGCCTCAGAAGATTAACCAAATGTCCTTCCTCCTCCTGTGACTTCACGATCATGTCATAAATGTAGACTTCAATCTCTTGATGAATTATATCATGAAAGAGAGTCACCATCGCCAGCTGATAGGTTGCTCCAGCATTTTTCAATCCAAAGGGCATCACCTTATAGAAAAAGTCCCCCACGGTGTAATGAAAGTAGTTTTATCCATGTCCTATGGGGCCATTTTGATTTGGTTATACCCAGAGAAGCCATCCATAAAGGAAAACACAGAATATTGAGAGGTGTTATCAACCAACACGTCAATGTGGGGGACCGGAAAATCATATTTAGGGCTCGCTCTATTTAGATCTCTGTAATCGACACATATCTTGACCTTTCCATCTTTCTCAACTTTTGTTGCATTGGCGTACATTCTTCCTGGATAGGCAACCGGTGTACTATAGTATCTGTATCCAACTCGAGCATATCTTGATAAGACTAAGCAAAGATATCTATATACTCACGGAGCATATCAACCAATCTTGTCTTGACATTGTCTTCCAAAGCAGCCCCAATTCTGATTTCTTTCTTTTCGTCCTTGGTATCCAAATTAACGACTTCGATATCCTCCTGATGAGGCAAAATGACCCTTTCCTCCTACTCCAGAAGTATGGCTAATTCCTCAGGCAGGTCACAATCTTCGTCAGTCTCTTCTTCAGCTTGATAGATAGGAATATCAAAGTCATACTGAGCCATAACTGAATCAGAATCGATCGTATCTGAGATAAAATACCAGCATGATTGATGTTTTATGCTCATTATGAAATGCAATAAACAAACACAAACATATTGCCATTTTTATATTATTAAAATGTAAAAACAAAAAAGGAAAAACATGGATCAAAAATATTTGAATGGACAAAGACGTCCTTTATTTATGATGATGTTGAAAATAACAAAGGCGCCCTATAAAATGAATCACTACGTCTTCGACAGAATGTAGGACTGGACATAATAAAAAACAAATGAAAATTACTCTTCGGTGGTAACTTGAATGATCTCCTTGGTGGTCCAATTGCACAGCTTCTAGCCAAGAATACAAGGACGGATCCAAGCATCCATGTCGCAATCACTATCCCCTTCATCGTCCCCTATAGCATGAATTATGTCAATGATGACTTCATCACTGGTGAATCTGACAGGTCCCTTGTATCTTGGAGGGTCTTGAGAAAGATTGGAGAGCTTGTACCCTAGACCAAATTTATCTTGTTCCAGACTCAACAATAGCACGAGCTTCCTTGAAAGACGACATTGAAACTTGCGGGCCATTGACTTTGACAAGAGGCTTCTCCTGAATTTATACAGCTTCAAAGGCTTGACAGAGCGTTTCATGGATCTCCCTATCCACCTCTACATACTTGAATGATGACATCTGACTAACCATTATATCTTCTTCCCCACACACAGCAACAACCTTTCCATCCATCATGTATTTCAACTTTTGATGCAAAGTTGACGTAACTGCTCCTACAACATGTATCCATGGCCGACCAAGAAGGCATCTATATGCCGGTTGGATGTCCATTATATAGAATGTTGCATCAAAAACTTCAGGTCCCACCTGAATTGGCATTGTAATCTCTCCAAACACAGACCTTTTTGAGCCATCAAATGCTCTCACCACCAGATCACTAGGTGTACATATCAACCCCTGGGTATCCAACTTCATTAACGCCTTCTTTGGAAACGCGTTGAGTGATGATCATGTGTCAACCAGGACATGAGACTATAACGTTCCTCTACACTCCATGGAAATATGCAAAGAATGGTTGTGATTTCTCCTAGTAGGATTCAAATCTAGGTTGGTGAAGCCTAAACCATTGTCAGCATTAACATGTGCTACTATTCATTCCAATTGATTGATTGAAATTTCTTGTGGTGCATAAGCAGAATTCAGAATCCTCAACAATGCATTACAGTGTGCCTCTGAACATAACAACAAAGAAAAAATGGAAATCTTGGATGGAGTTTGATTCAAGTGATCCACAATATTGTAGTCACTCTTATGAATTAGCCTCATGAACTCCTTAGCATCTTTAGAAAAAGAATCACTACCAGTCTATTGTTGCACATCCTCTTCAACCACTACTTTCCCTTTTCCCTTATCAGCCTTGTCAACATTAACTTTAGGTAGAGAAAATACCCTTTCACTATGAGTGATCCCTCTTGCACCAACTATGTTGTCAACAGTGGAACCCACATATGACGAACCGATCAACTCTTGCTTTTGTCTGTTATAGAACACCTTGGCCCCATAGTTCCATGGGATGGCTTTGGTACTCTCGTACGACATTGGTCCTGGCATAGTAATGATTTCCAGTGCCGCCCTAGCTGGTGCTGAAATATTTAAGGTCCGGTAAGGAATCGAAATCGTGGTGATATCTCTTCCATCATTACTAGCCTTGTCATCAACATCTTCCCCAACAACTTTATCAAACTATAAACAACCTTCATCAATCATCTTTTGGATATCATTCTTCAAAAGACTACAACCCTCGGGTCGCAATTCACATTCTAGACAATCAGTAGAACAACCTGGGAATACTCCCCCTTTCAACAGTCTGTCTTTAACAAAGCTTAACGATGTCTTTAACTCACCAACATCAGTTATTAGATTTAATCTCTCGCCACCAATAACAACATTTTTTCTTCTCACGCCATGATTTGGCATTGGATTCTGGTTCACATTGGGGCCCTTGTTGGTAAAATTGATGGCCTTTGAATCAAGAAAATGTTGGACTCTATGCTTGAAAGCCTTGCAATTGTTAATATGGTAACTAAGAGCGCCTGAATGGAACTCACATCTTGTATTAGCATCATAACTAGGAGAAGGTGCACTGGTAAGAGGCGCCAGAGTCCTCTTCTGAATGAGCTGTAATTGTAGCAAATGCTACCATAAATGTGAATACGGCATGGGTGGTGTTGCACCCCAAAATTTGCCCTTGTGTTTTCTAACTTTGACTGGATTTTGCTTCGCATTCATCTGCATATCATCTAGGTCGATCATTTCTCACATACTATTCATGTTATTAGCCGGAATGGATTTATCGGGATTACAACCGCTTTGTTCGCATTTTAGACAGTTTAAACCGTTTCGACGGATAAGATTTATTTTGAAATCGAGCGAAGGTCGTATTCTTCCTAGTGGTTTAGTCTTTGCTAATAATTATGGTGCATTAGTTTCTCGCGTTCAAGCATTTTTGTGTTCAACCCTTTCAATCGTTTTTTTATGTCATTTGTTAATTTAGGTTTAATTTACTTGTTTAGAAATTAGCATAGGTTTTTAATTAGATTTAGAATTTAGTTAGTTTAGAATAGAATTTTTAGTTAATTAGATTTTGTTTAGAATTATGTTAGATTTTTTTAGAAATTAGAATTATTAACTAATTAGATTTTAGAAATAGAATTTTTAATTAGAATTTACAAAAAAAAAAAGAATTAGAATTTAGAATTTAATTATGATAGAATTAGAATTTAGAATTTAATTAGGATATAATTAGAAATTAGATTAATTATTTAATTTAGAATTTAATTAGCATAGATTTTTTAATTTAATTAATTAGAACTATTAGTTAATTAGATTAATTAGAGTTAGATAGAATTAGAATTAGTTAGTTGATTTAAAGAATTATAATTTAGTTAGAATATTAATTAGATGTTAGAAAATAGAATTTTAAAACAGAAAATAGAAAAATTAAAAAGAACAGGAACACGTGTTCTTCAGTGGATATAAAAGGTTGGCATAAACACTGTTTATCATCTTAAAAAAAACAGAGAAACCCTAGCGGCCCCTCCTTTGTTACACTATTCATCATCTTCATTTTTAGAACCCTAGCTGCCGCTGGAACCCTTTCTTCTTCCTCACAACCGAAATCTTCCCCTCAACAACCTAGCCGTCGTGAACCCTCTCTTCGTTTCATGGGAGCATTCGCCGCAAACCCATCTTATTGCTCTCCCCCGTCATCGGCTTCAACTTCCTCCCTCACCCAAAATGAAAGACACGAAACCCAGTTTTCTTCTTCAACCCACATTAAAGCTCCGATCCGCAGCTCATGAGCGAAATCTGATTCATCAAGACTTACAAACCCAACCGAAATAGTGAGTGAAAAGAGAAACAAGCGGAAACAAGACGAACAAGCTAAAAATTGGTTGGAGTGAGTTCAAGTGATTCAAGGTTGGAAATGACACAGGGTTGTTTGATCGTCTTTCTCCACACTGTTCTTCTCTGCTCGTAATGGATTTTTGACCAATCAGAGATGGATCTTTTGACATTGATTTTCTTTTCTTCTCCGAGCTGGATAACGTTTGGTCATAATGTTGTTTTTTTAAAAAAAAAGGGGCCAACTGATGATTTGCTCTTAGACTGTGCCATGGTTTTGAGATTTGTAAAATAAATTTTATAGAAATTTTATAGTATTTTGTTAAATAAGTTTTTTAGAAATTTTATAGTATTTTGTTAAATACATTTTTTATAGAACTTTGTTAAATGAGTTGATGTTTGTCATAATGTTCTTTTTTTTATAGAAATTTTTCCGTATTTTGTTTTAATAAGTTTTTTTTAGAATTTTTAAAATTATTTTCATTTAGTTTTAGAGTTTTCAATACTTTTCTAATTTAACTTTTAAGAGTTTCTAATAATTTTTTCTAAGTGGTTTTTTAGATTTGTAATATATTTTCAATTAGATTTGTTTTAAGAATTGTTAATATTTTGTTATAAATTAGTTTTTTTTAGAATTTTCAATATATTTCTCTAAAGTTAGATCTTGGTGTTCTTATTTTTCTTTGAGGTTTCATTTTCGTATTATTTCGTCAAATTATTGATGGAAAACAACAAATCCGAGACCAAGTTTTAATTTCATTCTCATTTTCGATTTTTATTCATCTTTATTTATTTTCATCGCTTTTTGGTCGATGACGAGATCACAAAACCATTATCGGTCAAATTATTGATAGATAAAGGTTTGTCCAATACCACCTTCTTTTCTCTTTCAATTTCTTCTTCTTCATTCAATTTTTATTTTCCCCGATCTATGATGTCTTTCTATTCGTAAGCGCCGTTTATTCAAGTCGATAACCTTCTCGATTTCAGATCTATGGAAAATGACCATTTGGGTCATTTTCTTTACTTTGGGATCGTGATAGGCTACCTTCGATTAATCGACATAGTGTTTGCGATTAAGACGAGATCCCACCTTTCTTTGGTCCGTGTGACATGGTTAAATCGGAGAATGATCTTCAATATCATTTCTCTATCTTTTATTTTGCACGGATATCCATTTACGCGACCTCCTATAGTTCGACTTCCATCATATGTCGAGTTACAACGGTTTAGAGTTACATTTTGTCCCGGTTCAATTCGCTAACAAACTGACGATTAACTTTTATTTTTCTGACAAATATCAACTGCTTTAAATTCAGTCATTATATTCTTGTACATATTATTATATATCCTGTATATAATTCATATCTTGTATATATCCATATTCACTTGTACATTCTTTCAAAACACCTAATAAATTATCAAAACCATAAAACCCTAAATTGGTGGATTGTTGATTATATATCCTGTATATCAGTTGTATCATGTATATATTCATATTTCATTTCCTATCTTATTCACATCTTTTCCAAACATCTTTTCAAAACCTCTTCTCCTAAAAAACCTCGGTCCAATACTGAGTGCATTTTCAAATTCTTTTCCTAATAAAACTTGAATGGTCATGGAGTGGTTAGGCATAGGCCTTCTCCTATCCCGAGTACTTGACATTACCTTTAGGGTTCACTATCGCAAAACACTTACCATTCAAGATACAAAACCCTTTTAACAAGAGAATAAAGTTCTCTTTATATTGAACTAAAGAGAGGGGATTGAGTGTAGGCTTCTTCCTCTCTGAGTGTCAGGATACTCACTGTAGAGTGTGTGGTCTCGATACTCGTCTTTAAATACGAAGACGTAACTGTATTCGCCTAACCTTTTCATAACAAAACTTTGAGATGAAGAATCGGGTACTACCCGCAAGGGTTTATTATCCGAGGACCTATTTCGCCCCTAAAAAATAAACTCACAAGTCAAACGTGACATCTTGCCTCGAATGGCGAAAATTAATCTATTCAAAAAGGATATGTTACGTCCATTTTACCGCAAATAGGTAGCGCCTAAGTCTCCAACGAGCGAGTTGCAATACACCTAAGCTGCTAGAATGCGCACGATAACATCATCCACAAAAATACCGGTTAACGGTTACTTGAACTACATTTGCTCTAATTTCTCATACCAGATGAGAATACGTAGGCACAAGATGGCGATGTCTTTGCGAGCTCACTTCTTAACCTTTCAATCGTAACTCGAAGTACGTTTTCTCTGATTTCTCATACCAGATGAGAATACGTAGGCACAAGATGGCGATGTCTTGGCGAGCTTACTTCTTCACCTTTCACCTATAATTTCCCGAACTACATTTTCTCTGATTTCTCATAGCAGATGAGGATACGTAGGCACAAGGCGGCGATGTCTTAGCTGAAGGTGAGAAAATACTTAGAAGGGGGGTTGAATAAGTATGAAGATAAAAACTTAGAAATAAAAACTCAAGTATTTTTATCCTGGTTCGTTGAACTCAAATACTCCAGTCCACCCTTCCTAGAGTGATTTTCCTTTCTCAAACAAGGACTTAATCCACTATTTAATCAACTGATTACAATAGTAAGCACTAAGAACAATTGTTCAAAGTCTTCTCAAGAACTACTGATCCTAACTGGATCTTCTTAAGGTTTTCTTACAATCAAATGTAATAACAAATACAAGTGTTAAAATGCTTCTAATAAAGCTTTATCACAACTGTAATTTTTCACTTAAGATTAAGAACAAAGAAATTAATTCTAGAAAGAATATGTGAGTTTGTATGAGAGCTTTGATAATGATTTCTTTTCAAGTAATGCGTCAACTGAAGAAGATGAGTGGAGACTTGCTTTTATAGGCACAGTGGTCCAAGAGCTTTTCACGTTGAGAAGTGTGTACTAAAAGGTCTGAGCCCTTTTTTTCTTCACATCAAGTGACCTTTCCTAGAAGAAGAAAGCACAGAAAAATCCTTTTTGTCTGTGTTCTTGTGTCTAGCATAAATAAGGAAAGAGTCGTTTGGATATTCCAACGGACATAATCTTTGAATTCTTCTTCAACAATTTTCAGCAAGAATCATCAGAGTCTAATTTGATCAGAGCCTTTTGATGTTGATCAGAGTCTTTGCAGCAAGTGTGCTTTTAGCGTGTATAAGTTCAGAGTAGAGTTTTGAGTCAGATCCTCAGTACTGGCAGCGTTAGTACTCTCAGAGTCTTCTGAATTAAGTATGCTTGAAAACTCTTCATACATAATTCTTTATTGGTTCAGATGCTTCTGACTTGCTTCAGATTCTTCTGGAGCTTCTACTTCAGAACTTCTGGAGCTTCTACTTGTGATCCTTCTGGAGGTAACGCTCAGGATCTTCTGATAGCAGCATTCAGAATCTTCTAATGGGTGCATCTGATGCTTCAGAGCCTTGCATATTTCTTATGTTCAGATCTGATTTGCTTCTGGAATGATATTTACTTTAATATCTGCAGCAAACATTCTTAAGCAAATTTTAGAGTATATAATTCTTAATTACAAAATTTCATAATAGTTATCATCAAAATATAGAGATATTATTAAGAACCAATCTGTGTTCTAACAATCTCCCCCTTTTTGATGATGACAAAAACATCAGAAATTTTGTTTAATTGAAAATAGAATAATTATAACTCCCCCTGAGAGGATGAATCTCCCCCTGAATTAAATATAAATAAGGAATAGAAACTTCCCTTTTTGTCTTAAGTATTTTTCAGAGTTAGAGCTTGATTGTTCTTAACCATTTGAGAGTCAGAGTGTCTTGCATATTTCAGAGTCAGAGTCTGATACTTGTCATATGATCTGAGAGTCTCAGAGTTTCTTTTAAAGAGTATACTTATCAAATGTTCTGAAATACTCAGATATTATGTTAGATAAAATTGATATGTCTGAAGTTTCATTCTGGTAAAGTTTAATTAAACAGTTCAAGTCTATTTTCTCCCCCTTTTTGTCATAAGCAAAAAGAAAGAACTTTGAAAAGACAAATAAAAGGAAAAATAAACGAGATAAATCATGTGGAGAAAACTTTGAAACATTCATTCATTCAGAGCAAAAAGTACAAACATCAGAAAATATTTAAGTAAATGTGCAAACATTAGATGCAAACATCAGAAGAAAAAATAAACTAAGATTGTTTTGACAAAAGCATCTTCAACAGATCCGTGATCTCAGAAGAAGACTGTTCTTGTTTTGACATCCACTTAGCCATGGTTTCATTCTTCTGATCTTGTTTGGACATCCACTAAGCCATGTCTTCAGACTTCTTATCTTGCTTAGCCATCCATGACTTGATTTCTGATTGACCAGCTTCCAGAACTGCAATCTTATCTTCAAGATCTGGATACTCTTTCTTGATCTCAGATGAAGAAGGTGGGACAATGTCTGAAGCTTGAACAGAGTCAATTTCCATAGGGGCTTTGGAGTTAGGAGCAGTAGATCCAGAAGGATGTTCTACCAGAGTCATAGCCAGAGGGTTGTCTTCAGATGCAGATTCAATATTCTCTTCTGATGACAAAGGAGCATCTGTAAGAAGCAATGGTCCAGATCTCTTAACAGTCCAGAACAGACTTCTAGCAGTTTCAGCAAATCTGAGCTCCGCATCATCAGAACATACGTTCTTCAGATTTGATGCTACAGTATTGAATCTGTTTATGAAGCCATTCCAAATAGTATCAGATTCCTTTGCATCCATTGTTGATGAGCACTTCCTCTGTACAAAACCTAAATACATCTATATTTCTTGCAAAAAACTTGTAAATAAATGATCAACATTCAGTCTAGGTCTTTGGTGTAAAAGAGTTTCCAGTGTTATTGGCTTGGGTTGGGGAGTAGGTGGAAAGATGGATTTTTGAATGGTGACCAGAGGAGGAGGGTAGTAGGGTATGAATGGAAGTTCAGATGATTTGTCAGGTTTTGATCTGGTTAAAGCATTCAACAGATTTGGTTTTGCATTTGTTGGATAGGAAACCACATCAAATGGTTTATCAGAGTAAGGTTTGAATGCAGATTTAGCAGGTTTATCAGATTTAGCAGAATTAACAGAGTATGGTTTTGCATCTGATGAAGGTACTACTGACATTGTTTTAATATACGTTTGAAGAACAAATGGTAAAATGATGGTAAGTTTGGGTTTAAGAGGAGTGATAGTGTCAGATGGTTCAATTCTGGTGTAGAAATTTTTTAAGGTGAAACCAGAGGGAAGTTTGTTACAGGAAAAAATTTTGCACGAAGCAGAGGGTACATTCTCAGATGTCCTTGGCTTAGGTGTTGGAGTAGGATTGGGAATGATAATTTCAGAAGATGGTTTAGGTGTTGGAGTAGGATTTGGAATGAGAATTGCAGAAGATACAGGTGGTTCTGGTTGGTTAACTTCTGAATTTCTGTGAGAGGGAGATATCAGAAAATCTGGGTGTATATCAGACTCTGATGAATTTGAGGATGTGGTTGGAGTGTAAGAGGTAGAGGACACTTCAAAATCAGTTTTGAGAGGTGAAATGTTTAGAACCTCTGTCTCAGGGATATTAGTTTCAGATAGGTTAGCTGTTTCTGATGGATTTTCAGAAGGCTTTGATGGGGGTTCAGATGTAGGTGGAACAGATGTAATAGAATCAGATGTAACTTTTGCAGATCTAATAGGTTCAGATGTGTTTGATGGTGGTTTTTCTGGTTGTGGTTGTGTTTCTTGTTGTTGTGGTTATTGTTCAGATTGTTTTTGTTGTTGATGTTCAGATTGTTTTTCTTGTTGTTGTTCAGATTGTTTTTCTGGTAGTTGTTGTTGTTGTTCAGATTTTTCTGTAGGTTTTTCTGTTTGAGGTTGTTTTTCTGATTGTTGTTGTTGTGGTACAGATTGTTTTGTTGGTTTTGTTATAGGTGGTGGAGTCTGATTTGGTGGTTTTGTTGTTATTGGTGTTGGTGCAGATGATTGAGTAGTAGAAGGTTTTACAGGTGAGATGGAAACAAGATTAGATGATTTTTGTGGGGATGGAACAGATATATGAGATGGAGCAGGAACAAATTGTTTCTGAGTAGAAGGTGGTTTTGGAATAGACTTAAATGTTGAATCATTTAAAACAGTATTATTGAAAGAAGATACAGAAGATTTGGTACCTTTAATCTTGATACGCTTTGTGGGAACAGAAGGAGCGTCTCCAGATGCTTTCCTCTTGATCAGCTTCTGAGGCTTGTCATCAACTTTGGGCTTCTTCTAAACAGTCACATCTTCTGCTTCTGATTGACCTCTTTTCCTTGTGATCTCATCTCCTCCATCAGGCATTGGTTCCCTTGCTCTTTTCAGAATTTCTGCAGGTATGGGCGTTCCATCTGCCTTGCAAGAGTCCATATATCTCACAATGATTTCCCTTGGTTCTTCAGCAAAGAACAGTGGGTAGTTTTCAACTGGAATTCTCTTATGACTGAGTTCAGATATATTCAGCTTCTTGGGTGCTGATGTGAGTTCTTCTACAATTTTAAGTCTCTGAAGACTCTTGGCATTCAGAGGCTTCCCAACAATTGATTCAAGTTCGTCCTTGACTCCAGCAGCATACAGAGAAGTCACCAGTCCATTTTCTGTCAGAATATCTGAGATTAACCTTCCAAAGGGAATCCATGTTCTGATCTTCTGACCCTTATCTTTTACAGATTCTCTGGAGGCATTAATATGATTCCATAAGTGCATGAACATAATGTAAGGAAGATCTAACTTAGTGCTCTGACTTAAACAGTACATAAAGTAGAGTTGTTCATTGTTCACGTAATTTGGAGAGTTTGTAGATTTTCTGTGATGAATGCATCCCATGAAAATCTTCGCCTAGATCTTGTAGTCAGGCTTTAGATCTTTAAAATTATTAGAGGCCTGTCCAGCAGTCATAACTTCCTCATAAACTTCTTCCATATCTACACGCCCAGCTGGCAGATGAGATACTCCATCAGTCTCCTCATATCCAATGAGTTTTCTGATCAGATCTTCTGTAATGATTATCTCCTTACCCAGAACAGAAGACAATATGAATTTGGGGTATACAGAAGCATGTATCCAGAATTCTTTCACCAGATGGGGGTAAACTGGTCCAAATAATTTGTCAAAGTATTTTACCCAGCCTTGAGCATCAACTATTGAACGAAATTCAAATCCATTGTCAGCCAATGAATCAAATTCCACCATTGATTCACAGAGAACTTCCAGTTTGTCAACAGGTGTTAACAAAGTCCTTTTAGGGGTCGTATATGGAGCCACACCCATATTTGCAGAAGTAACTGCAACCATGGTTGATTGAAACTGAGCTGCTGTAGAGGATGAGGTTGCCATTGAAGATGAATTTGTCAAAGGTTTAGGGTTTTTGTGAAGAGAGAAAAGAAGACAGAAATGCATAAACGTTCTTGAGATGTGAAAAGTGTGAAAGTGATGAGAGATGTGGTATTTATAGAGAACAATTAGGCATACAAACAGGCAAGCAAGGCACGTTCACACATAGCAATTAATGTCAATTAATGAAGGAGAATAAAAATCATTTCAAGCATTTAATTGATTCTGACAAATTGGGGGGAAAATCAAGATTTTCACTATTCAAACTTCACCTCAAACGTCTTTTCAGTAGTGTACACGCCACCTTTGCAGATTTAGAGTGACACGTGTTTGCTTGCATGTGCTTCTGAATTCTCTTGAAAATGAAACGTTAACCAACGTTCAGATCCTCTGAGTATTGTTAGTTCAGATTTTCACAAATAAAGTAATTTAAGGAAATGAATAAATAATCAGATGAAGTACTTCAGAGCATTAAACATTTTGCATCTGTAAAATTTGCTTCTGACAAATATTATTCTGGACACAAATCCATACCAATATTTTTCAAAATAAATTTGAATCTATCTTCAACAAGGGGTTTTGTGAAAATATCTGCCCATTGATGATCTGTATCAACAAAGGCTAAGTTTAGAATTCCCTTCTGAACATAGTCTCTGATGAAATGATGCTTAATTTCTATATGTTTTGCCTTAGAGTGTAAAATGGGGTGTTTAGACAAACATATAGAAGAAGTATTATCACAGAATATAGAAATGTTACTTTCAAATATCTGATAGTCTTCTAACTGACTTTTCATCCAGAGCATCTGCGTGCTACATCCAACAGTAACAATATATTCTGCCTCTGTAGTTGATAGTGCAATTGTGGATTGTTTCTTGCTGTACCAAGAGATTTGATTTCTTCCTAGAAATTGACAACTTCCAGAAGTACTTTTTCTTTCCACTCTGTCTCCAGCGTAGTCAGCATCACAGAATCCAACTAATTTGAAATCATCAGATTTTCTGTAACACAAACCCACATTAGAAGTACCTTTCAGATACCTTAGAATCCTCTTAACAGCTGTTAAGTGTGATTCTCTAGGATGTAATTGGAATCTAGCACACAAACATACACTGAACAAAATGTCAGGTCTAGAAGTAGTTAAGTAGAGAAGAGATCCTATCATACCTCTGTAGAGTTTTTGATCTACTTTCTTACTTACCTCTTCCTTGCCTAGTGAACTAGTCAGATGCATTGGAGTCTTTGCCACCTTACTATCAGTCATGTTAAATTTCTTCATAAGTTCTTTAACATATTTGGTCTGATGAATGTAAGTGCACTCTGGAGTTTGGTTGACTTGAATTCCCAGAAAGAATCTCAATTCTCCCATCATGCTCATTTCAAATTCTGCCTGCATACATTGAGCAAACTCCTTTCCCAGCATAGTATTGGTAGATCCAAATATGATATCATCCACATATATTTGACAAATTAGAAGATCTTTCTTAAATGATTTACAAAAGAGTGTTGTGTCCACTTTGCCTTTGATGAAATTTTTCTCCAGAAGAAAATTGCTCAATCTCTCATACCAAGCTCTGGGAGCTTGTTTTAAACCATACAGAGATTTCTTTAGTTTGAAAACATGTTCTGGAAATTTTTCACTCTCAAAACCAGGAGGCTGGTGGACATAAACTTCTTCTTCTATAATACCATTTAGAAAGGCACTTCTAACATCCATCTGATATAGAGTGATGTTATTTTGTGCAGCAAATGAAATAAGAAGGCGTATAGATTCTAACCTTGCCACTGGAGCATACGTTTCAGTGTAATCAATACCTTCTTGTTGACTGTACCCTTGAGCAACAAGCCTTGCCTTATTTCTTCCAACTTCTCCTTTCTCATTAAGCTTATTTCTGAAGACCCGTTTAGTTCCAATTATGATGAATCCTTTTGGTCTTGGAACCAAATCCCACACATCATTTCTGGTGAACTGATTTAGCTCTTCTTGCATGGCAATAATCCAATCATTGTCTTGCAGAGCTTCATCTACAGAAGTTGGTTCAATTACTGACACCAATCCAAATAATGATGCTTCAGATGATCTGAGGAAGGATCTTGTTTTGATAGGATCATCCTTCTTTCCAATGATAACATTCTCTGGATGAGAAGCTTTGATTCTGGAAGATGATCCTCTAACAGTTGATTCTTCAGAAATGTTTAAGTTGTTCATCTGAGAAGTTAAAGGAATTGCATCTGGCGTTGCTTCTGGTTCCTTCACTTGAGCTTTGTCTGCCTCTGAGCCTTCAGAGTCTGTGAAGACTACTTCTCTATCTGCAGAGTGTTCAGACTGCTTTGGCTTTTTAATGCCAAGCTTATCATCAAATTTAACATGAATAGATTCTTCTACAATCTGTGTCTCAGTATTGTATACTCTGTAGCCCTTACAACGTTCAGAATACCCAAGCATGAAACACTTTTGTGCTTTGGAAACAAACTTTTTCAGATTTTCTTTAGTATTCAACATATAGCAAATACATCCAAAAGGATGAAAATATGAAATGTTGGGCTTTCTGTTCTTCCACAGTTCATAGGGAAACTTCTCCATAAGAGGTCTTACAAACACTCTGTTCTGAATGTAACAGGCTGTGTTGATTGCTTCTGCCCAAAAGTGTTTTTCCAGATTAGTCTCATTGATCATGGTTCTGGCCATTTCTTGCAGAGTTCTATTTTTCCTCTCTACAACTCCATTTTGTTGTGGAGTTCTAGGACAGGAAAAATCATGAGCAATGCCATTTTCATTAAAATATTTTTCAAAATATTTACTTTCAAATTCACCACCATGATCACTTCTGACTTTTATAATTTTGAAATCTTTTTCATTCTGGACTTGTTTGCAGAAGTCAAAGAACACAGAATGTGACTCATCCTTGTGTTTTAAGAACTTTACCCATGTCCATCTACTATAGTCATCAACAATGACTAATCCATACTTCTTACCTCTGATGGATGCAGTTTTCACTGGTCCAAACAGATCAGTATGAAGTAATTCTAGTGGTCTGGAAGTAGAAACAACATTTTTTGATTTAAAAGATGATTTTGAAAACTTCCCTTTTTGACATGCTTCACAAAGAGCATCTGAAGTGAACTTCAGATTAGGAAGTCATCTGACAAGATTAAGTTTATTAATCTGAGATATACGTCTCATATTAATATGCCCCAATCTTTTGTGCCAGATTCATTGCTCCTCATTAACAGACAAGAGACATTTAACATTCTGAACCTTAAGTTCTGAAAGATTTATTTTATAAATGTTGTTTTTCCTCTTTCCACTAAATAGGATTGAACCATCCTTTTGACTAATAGCTTTACAACATTTTTGATTAAAGGTTATATCATAACCATTGTCACTTAATTGAATTATGGACAATAGGTTATGCTTTAATCCTTCTACAAGTAAAACATTAGTAATAGAGGGAAGTTTACCATTTCCAATAGTGCCAGATCCAATGATCTTGCCCTTCTGATTCCCTCCAAATTTCACATCACCTCCATATCTAAGCTCCAGACTTTGGAACATAGACCTTTCTCCTGTCATGTGTCGCGAGCATCCAGAGTCCAGGTACCATGATTGGCGTGCTGACCCTGCTGCTTAGAACATCTACAACAGGAATTAGTTTAGTTTTAGGTACCCAGATCTTCTTGGGTCCTTTTGGGTTAGTTGTTCTGAAGGTTTGTCTAAACTTATGTTTTTCAACATAAGGTTTATTCTGACTAGCCTTAGATTTAAACACATGAATGTTCTTTTCAGAACGTGTTTGTTCAATATCATTCTAGTGACCAAATTGAAAGTGGGAATATAAAGGAGTTTTCTTGATGATAATTTTGTCAATAGGTTTTGGATTTAAATCCTTTCCAGAGGAAGATTTATATCCAATTCCTTTTCTGTTATTTCTACTAACTCCATAGATCATAGAAGCCATTTTTCTTCTGTCTATGCTTTTAGCAAGAAACTTCTGAAAGCTGTAATCATATTTTTCCAAAATATTTTTGCATTCAGATTCAGTTTCAGAATCAGAGTTTTGTTGAACCAATTCAGAATCATTTTTCAATCTTAAGTTTTTTTCATTTAGCTCAGCTACTTCTGATTTGAGAATATTATTCTCAGATACAAGATTGCTTTGACGCTTCTTGTATTTGAGCTTAATATTGTTATAGCTCTTCAGAACTTCTGATAACACTTTGATAAGTTCATCTTTAGTGAGTTTGGCGATTACCTCTTCAGCGTCAGAGTCAGATTCAGATCCTGAAGTTCCTTCCTCCTGATCTTTTATGTCTTCCATCAATGCTACATTGGCACATTCCTCTTCTGACTCAGATTCAGATTCAGATGTATCTGAATCATCCCAGGTGGCCATTAGAACCTTATTCTTCTTATCAGATTTTCTTGTAGGCTTTTCTTTCAGCACCTTTGGACATTCATTTTTGTAATGTCCAGGTTCTTTACATTCATAATAGACAACCTCCTTTTTGCCAGATCTTCTGTGTCCAGAAGATTCTTTTCTTTGGTCAGGCTTCCTGAAGTTTCTGAACTTCTTTCCTTTATGCTTCCAGAGTTTGTTTATTCTTCTAGACAGCATGGATAGTTCATCTTCATCTTCAAATGAGGATTCTTCAGAGCTTTCCTGTATCACCTGCAATGCTTTAGCAGATTTATTAGATTTTAAGGCAATTGATTTACCTTTCTTTTGAGGTTCATCTTCCTCAAGTTCAATTTCATGACTCCTTAGTGAACTGATTAGTTCCTCCAAGGAGATCTTATTCATATCTTTAGCCATTTTCAGCGCAGTCACCATAGGTCTCCATCTGGTAGGTAAGCTTCTGATGATCTTTTTCACATGATCAGCAGTAGAGTATCCTTTATCTAGAACCTTTAGTCCTGCTGTAAGTATTTAAAATCTAGAGAACATAGCTTCAACAGATTCAGCTTCTTCCATCTTGAAGGCTTCATACTTCTGGATTAGAGCCAGGGCCTTTGTTTCCTTGACTTGAGAGTTTCCCTCATGAGTCATCTTTAAGGACTCAAACATGTCAAATGCAGTTTCTCTATTTGTGATCTTTTCATACTCAGTGTGAGATATTGCATTTAACAATATTGTTCTAGCCTTCTGGTGATTTCTAAATTCCTTCTTTTGGGCTTCTGTCATAGATTTTCTATCTACTTTCTTGCCATTCCCATCAATGGGATGAACATATCCATCTATGACCAAATCCCATAAATCAGCATCATACCCAAGGAAAAAACTTTCAATCTTGTCTTTCCAATAATCAAATTTCTCCCCATCAAACATAGGGGGTTTAGTGCCGATTCTGTCCCTTTCTTCATATTTGTTGTTAATGTTAGATATTGAAGTATCAACCATAGTAACAACCAAATATATATCAAATTTTTTCTCACTGGATCTTTACTGTCACTGTGAAGTGGTAGCACACACAGAACCGGAGCTCTGATGCTAACTGAAGGTGAGAAAATACTTAGAAGGGGGGTTGAATAAGTATGAAGATAAAAACTTAGAAATAAAAACTCAAGTATTTTTATCCTGGTTCGTTGAACTCAACTACTCCAGTCCACCCTTCCTAGAGTGATTTGCCTTTCTCAAACAAGGACTTAATCCATTATTTAATCAACTGATTACAATAGTAAACACTAAGAACAATTGTTCAAAGTCTTCTCAAGAACTACTGATCCTAACTGGATCTTCTTAAGGTTTTCTTACAATCAAATGTAATAACAAATACAAGTGTTAAAATGCTTCTAATAAAGCTTTATCACAACTGTGATTTTTCACTTAAGATTAAGAACAAAGAAATTAACTCTAGAAAGAATATATGAGTTTGTATGAGAGCTTTGATAATGATTTCTTTTCAAGTAATGCGTCAACTGAAGAAGATGAGTGGATACTTGCTTTTATAGGTGTCGCACCTCGAAAAATCACGGAGACATTTCGGAGAACGCGACCCTCGCGCGAAAGGCGCATAAATGCGGTTCGACAGAGTCGCCACCGAACTTTATTTCCCCGAATAACGGGAGAGGAAAATATCGAGAAAACCTCTTAAAAACGAAAAGTTAGGAACAGGGCTGTCGCAACCATGTTCCGGGTTCGGGAGTCAGTTACGTGAGGGGAAGGTATTAGCACCCCTCACGTCCGTCGTACTCGACGGGAACCTCTTAAGGTAATTGTGGGGAGTGTTGTTTTAGGTTTACTTGTTTTCTTCTCGTTGACAAGGCGAATTGGTAGGGTAAAAGGTTAAAGACGCTAAGGAGAGATGGGTGGTTAGAGAATAGGGTGCTCGCCAAGGATTGGGGCCCTTGTGCCTACGTATGCTCATTCGGACGAGAATGAGAAATCAAAGTGTTGTAGTTCGACTGTGGGAAAAGGATGGGGGATGGACGAAATAATGGAGGAAGATAGAAGTGTGGCATAGGGGAAAGAATGGGAGCAGTCGGACGAGAATGAAAGAATCAGAGCAGTCGTAGTTCGTGGTAACAACCACAAAAAGAAGAGGTTTAAAAGGATTGAAGTTTGAGTCTGAGACGAAAGGGTGACTGACAAGCAACCCAAGAGCGTGCCTCGAGAGCTTGTCACGCAAGAATTCAAAGAATGCGAGATTCCAAGAACTCAGTTCTTTCGGGAATTGACTGAATAAGTTGAAGATAAAAAGTTGGATGTTATGAAATTGAAAGAATGAACTAATAACAACTCAAGGGCGTGCCTCGAGAGTTACTCATTCGAATATTCAAAGAATGCTAGATTCTGAGAATATCCCTCTTTCGTAAGTTTTGGAAATGTTTATGAAAGGATCGAATCGAAAAAATGGCATGCGAGGCCAACAGGAAGTTGTTTTGAAGTAGCTCGACGACATGTCGAAGATTTGATCGAAGATGGAACCACGAGGGTGCCCCTAATATCGAAACGACGAGGAGTCGTGAATGAAATGTAGGTTGCGACTGCGGACGAGCATTCGACTTAGGAGAATGTTTGAAAATGATTGAATCTGAAAGAGTCGAAAGGTTGAGTGAATAACAACTCAAGAGCGTGCCTCGAGAATTATTCACTCGAAACTCAAGGAATGCTATATTCCAAGAATCTCCTTCTTTCGGAGTTTTAATCGAGAAAAAGAAGTTGAGAAAATGCGTTTGAGAAAATCAAAAGATTGAATGAACAACAACTCAAGAGCGAGTCTCGAGAGTTGTTCATCCGAGGATTCAAGAAATGCTAGATTTCAAGAATCCCCTTCTTTTGGAATTTTTTCGAGATAATGTTTAAAAGATAATTTGAAGCGAAAGTGAAATAGTCTCGACTAAATTATCATCTATCAATAATTTGACCGATAATAATTATTAAAGTCATCATTGACTAAAGAATAAGAAAAAAAAGTGGATAAAAAAACGAAAATGAAAGTTTTGAAAAAAAAAAGGTCTCGGGTTTGTTATTATTTGTCAATGATTTGACAAACTATAACTTGGAGGTCTCGTCATCGACCCAAAAATGAAGAAATATATAAAAAAAACCTCAAATGATAATGAAAATGTTAAAACTTAACTCTTATTAAAACCAAATAAAAAATCTAAAGTTATATGCATAAATATTTAAAAATATACTAACAATCTGAAGAAAAAAAAATTAATGTAATAATACGGTTAATTTATATAAAGAAAACATATTGAAAATTTACTAAAAGACTAAGATATCTACATTTCTTAAAAAAGAAAACAGGGGGTAGAGATCTGGGATGGGAGTGTGTCAAGAGTGAGGAATCATTTGAGCTGAATCAACCCATCATCCCACATAAACGTAGCTGGCAAAGACCAGAAATGGGAACCTAAAGCACACGGGCCTTTGAGCCCACAACACACAACCCGGTCCTCATGACATAATATTCTTATCCTAAATATAAACAGGAGCAAGGCAATGTTTAGAACTTCATACATAAAAAAAAACGGTCAATCCAACCTTGATGAACTTAAAAAGGATTAAACAGGGTACGATTCTGGGAAACGAGATTAAGACGAGAACCCAACCAAGTTAACGAAAATCAATCTTCAACGTCATGTTGCAATTTCGTTTCAACCCTCTAACATGAATCGGTTTGTCTTGCCTTGTTTCTCGCGGATTTAATCACTCGAACTCGCTTCAAGTCTGTAAGGTTTGCTTTGCATTTGACTCAAATTTGTTTGGTTTTGTTCTGAGCTTCCTGCTTCATCTCCTATTTGGTTCTGTTTATAGATTTGATTTGAAGAGGAAGATTTATGGAAAAAGGAGAAGAGAGGTTTAAAGGAGAGTTATCGGGTTGCAAATGGGTCTCCAAAGAATGATTTGAAGGAACATGAAGTTGATTGAAAGGTTTCGTTCGGGTTTGGATTGTTTGGTTTAATGGAAGTTTAAGGGGAAGAAAATGGGTTGAGGTGTTGAATCGAGATATCGTTGAGGGAAACGGTCCCCTTTGATGAAGGGTTTTCGTGTGGTTTTAAGGAGAAGAAGTTGAGGGTAGAGGGAAATCCTAGAAGGAGATGACGGCTAGGGTTTCGATTGCAGGCTGCTAGGTTCTTTTTCTCGTATGTTGGAGTTTTTCTTTATATGCTGAAAGTTCAATCCCCTTAACTCAGGGTGTTTTTTTTTCGTCCTCTGCTTGAGAATGGTTTTGGTGGTTCTTATTGTAGAAGTTGTTGTTTGGATGCGTATACTAATAGACAAGCACAACCAGCTAGATGAATAAGGTACATAGTACACAAGTGGTGAGTGAGTAGCCTCTTTGTTGTTTGCTCGCATGAGACAAGTTCTGAATCCCTGCTGCAATTCGTACCGGTACAGGTCACTTTTGCAGCAGCTGGTTATTGGTTTTATTGTTTTGCAGGTTTTTGTTTGTAATTCAATACATAGGTTTTGTGTGTTAATTCACTGCTTAGAATTGGTTTTGTCTTGTTGCAGGGTGTATGTTGCTAAAGAAGAAATGAAAGTTCGTGGACGACATATGCAAGAGGGGTCACGGACAAGAACAACAACACAATATATTGATTGCATGGAAGTGACTTGAAGAAACTTCAGAACCATGGCAATGTTTAAGGCTAGAGATGATAATGAAGATTCATAATCATACATCAAGCTACAACGCTGAATTTGTTTAAAGCTGCTCGACGTTGTTGTCGGCTTTTGTTGACTCGAACCGTGGTTGTTGAAGGCAATGCAATGGTAGCAACGACAATGACCAAAATCGGATTCAATAAAATAGCAGCAGCACAATGCGATGTTTGCAATAAAAGTAGCGGGTCCTCCAAGGTTTTTTTTCTTCTCTTTGTTTCTCGTCTCTCTTCGCTAATCCTTCATAGTTTTCTGTTGTTTTCTCTCTGGTTGTGTTGCAACCTTCAGTATTTTATGAGTTCTTTCTAGTATGGAGATCAAAAACTGTAGAGAAAGGCAAAAGGCCCATGTCCAATATGGATTTGTGAGTAACCATCGCCCTCATAATATGCAGAATCCTAGAAGTATGTTCATTGGAGAGAGTAGTCATTTCCAACATCAATACCTGGACCATGTTGTATTTTGTATGGTGTAAGCATCCTAAACACGTATGCCGACCCGTAAAAACGAATACCCTGCTACTAGACCATTTCCCAACACCTAAAATTAACACCACGACTCAGAATGTTAGTGATGAAACTGTGTCTGTCATACTTTACGAATCCTTGATGCTGTTGCATATCGTGTACGAATCATTTATGAAGGGCAGCTACATGTTGGAGGCGAATGATATCCTGTCAACTGTGAGCATTCTTCTTAAAATCTGTTTGTGGCTAACTGGTATTTTCTTAGGAATCTTGGTGATGGTTGCTGCGTGAAATTACGGTTGGATTTGTGTGGCGTTTTCACTTGCAGGTTGCGAGGTCGTAAACGAGGGAAGTCGAAGGGGCTTGCATTACTAAAGCTGCTGCAGGTACAGGTCCTTGTGTGAGTGGCTTCGCTACTACAACTTTTGCATCAACTTTTTTCATCTTTTCCATTGTAGAATTTATCCTCTTGTATGAAAAGATCTTGTTGGTGTAATGTTGGTTTTGTGTAGTTATAATAGCTGGAGGTAGCATGTGATGAAGTGGGGATTATGGCTGGGCCATATGCTGAAGATCTTGGCAAAAGTGTTGGTGTGAAATGTAACTGTGATGGTTTTGATGGTGTATTGGTATATGTGAAAGCTGCTATGTTGTGGTACGGTTGATGGTGTATCGTGGTTGTAAGCTGGTGTGCGGGTTTGTGAACTGTTGCGTGGCATATGCTTCAAGTATTTGATCAAGTCCACCCGAAGTTTGAAATTTGTAGGAGTGGTGAGACGTGCTACACAATAGATGATGCCGGTGACGACATGCTCAGGTCCTCTTGGAGCTTGACAGCTTCTTTAAAACCATGGTTATTTACATAGTATGATTGTAACACTTAAATAATGGCTACCTTAGAATGGAGGTCACTTGTATAATCTTGGCATGAGATTTAAGATGCATAATCCCTAAATCTTGATGCAAAAAAGCTCGTACATTGCACCTCCTTCTCTGTAACTTTTAAGACAAAAATATTCATATTTTTTTAGAATTTCTTCCATCACCTTTGTTATGTACCATAATGATTTGAAAAATTAATTTCTGCATTATTTAGAAGGGCTTTGAGACAATTATGAAAATGGATCCTAGTCTTCTACCTTATAACCAAGTCTTGAAAATAGTGATACAACTCTCGTATAAAGTGAATATACATTCTGATCACATTCCTTACAAAAAATCTTGACAGAAATGGTAGCACTTAAGACATTAAATCTTTTGGAGCAAATCCTAAATAAACATGCAACGATGCATCTCAACATGATAGCTTTCTCTTCTTCATAAGTAGCACATTAATATCTTGAACCGTTTGAACATCATTTAAGCAAAATGCATATTTCTTAGGGCCAAATTCAATAAATCCAAAAACTCACTATTTGAACCTGAATTGAATTTATCTTAACATAATATTTGATATGGTCCATATGACGGTTCACCCACTTGACTTTATCCTCTGCAAAGTGTAGTAACGTATGTGAATTAGTGATTTGAGCTCCTTGACACTTCCTCCATTTTGAACGATGGCTCTATATGGGCGGTGAACAGAGTTTGCATCAAGACTCGGCCATTAAAATCATGATTCATGTTTGTAAGCCTTGAAAAGATACTATACTCAACTTAAACCCATGAATCAATATTCCAGTTAGCTCCCATCTTGAAAATGCACGAAACTAGTGTTAATTCACGAATTCAGATCAGCTGCTCCCTGCATTTTGGACCTTAGAATTTTCAATTGAATCAAATTCATGCTTACATCCAGAAAGCTTTTGGTTCTCCAAGGATTATACACGAGGGCATAATCATTTAACACATTACCTAACCCTGGTTGGTGAGTGGACTGATCTTTAATGATCCTTAAAAGCTTTGTTATAGCTTGACCATGAAGCAAATCCTCACTAAATAAAACTGAGTCCAAACCAGATGATCCTTAATCCATACCACACACTCACTTTTGACTTGACAGTCTGGTCCAAAACTGGATTCACCCTAGCAACAACTGTGGGTATACTTTTTTTGAATTTTCTGGATACTAATAAGTAGATATACAAAAAATGAAAATTATACATAGGTAAGACAAATTTAGGGTGTGACAGATGCCCCTATCTAATTGACTTAGACCGAGTAAGATGAAATGTTGCAGCGTTCTTTCTTTCGAGGTAGAAGACAATTAGATATAGAGAAGACCCTGAATTTGTCCGAAAAAGAAAGGAAATCTTGGGAATTGAAAATGATGGATGGGAGTACCTCCGAGTAGATTGTAAATAACTGGAAAAAGGTCACTGTCACCAAAAGGATGATGGGACGAAAAAGACACGGCTACTATCACCAAAAGGATGATAGAGCCAACACACACCAAAAAAATATCACACAATCTATCATTAATGACTATGACAGACCCCCCACTAAAAGGATGACGGAGAGAAGCACACACAAACAAATATCGCACAATCTATCATTAATGACAATGATAGACCCTCACCAAAAGGATGACGGAGCAAAACACACGCCAAACAATATCGCACAATCTATCATTAATGATCATGATAGACCCCCCACCAAAAGGATGACAGAGCAAAACACAAAACAAACCGCACAATCTATCATTAATGACCATGATAGACCCCCCACCAAAAGGATGACAGAGCGAAACACAAAACAAATCGCACAATCTATCATTAATGACCATGATAGACCCCTCACCAAAAAGATGACGGAGCGAAACATAAATAAACACATCGCACAATCTATCATTCATGACCATGATAGACCCAACACCAAAAGGATGATGGAGCAAAACATAAACAAGATATCGCGCAATCTGACATCGACGAAATGCCAGACCCACCACCAAAAGGATGGCGGAGCGAAACACAACACACAACATTGCACAATCTGACATCGACGAAATTCCAGACCCACCACCAAAAGGATGATGGAGCGAAAACACAAATAAACAAATCGCACAATCTATCATTAATGACCATGATAGACCCAACACCAAAAGGATTATGGAGCCAAACGTAAACAAAATATCGCGCAATCTGACATCGAAGAAATGCCAGACCCACCACCAAAAGGATGGCGGAGCGAAACACAACACACAACATCGCACAATCTGACATCGACGAAATGCCAGACCCACCACCAAAAGGATGATGGAGCGAAAACACAAATAAACAAATCGCACAATCTATCATTAATGACCATGATAGACCCAACACCAAAAGGATGATGGAGCGAAACATAAACAAAATATCGCGCAATCTGACATCGACGAAATGCCAGACCCACCACCAAAAGGATGGCGGAGCGAAACACAACACACAACATCGCACAATCTGATATCGACGAAATTCCAGACCCACCACCAAAAGGATGATGGAGCGAAAACACAAATAAACACATCACACAATCTATCATTAATGACCATGATAGACCCCCCCACCAAAAGGATGACGGAGCGAAACACAAATAAGCACATCCCACAATCTATCATTAATGACCATGATAGACCCAACACCAAAAGGATGATGGAGCGAAACATAAACAAAATATCGCGCAATCTGACATCGACGAAATGCCAGACCCACCACCAAAAGGATGGCGGAGCGAAACACAACATACATCGCACAATCTGACATTGACGAAATGTCAGACCCACCACCAAAAGGATGGCAGAGCGAAACACAACACACAGGTCGCTATCACCAAAAGGATGATAGGACAACACAGATTTGAAGTTTACCAACACCAAAAGGATGCAGGCTAGGTTGAACTAACGAAGTTCGACTATCACCAAAAGGATGATAGTAAGGCAATTGAAAACGATCACACTTTCTGAATACAACTCAATAGGGGACCCCCCAAGAGGAAGATTGAATTGAGATGAGTCAACGGGGTATGCCCACCGTCTTTGTTTGGAGATCATAGTTTTGCTGAAATGATTTCATGGTTACGCCCATGAATTTTGAAGAGGATGCCCCTGACTGGGCTAAGTTTGTCTTGAAATGTCTTGTTTTGGTCAACAAAAGGTTGAACAACTTCATGAGGAACGCTCATGGTCTTGCTGAAGATGCCCCTGCTCAGGTTGGATCTTGCTTTGAACTTCTTGGATTTGCCCAACAAAAGGTTGAACAACTTCGTGGGGAAAGCCCACGGTCTCGAATGGTATGCCCCTGACTGGGATGTATATTAACTTGAAGATCTGATCAACCACGAGGTTGAAATACGTCATGGGAAATACCCACGGTCTTGAAAAGACTGCCCCTGACTGGGCTGAATCTTGCTTTGAGTACTTTGAAATTTTGGGAGAAACACACAATTGCGGACGATTGCCCCTGCCTGGGATGATGATTGCTTTGTAGTTCTTGATAATCGTGGGAGAAATCCACCATCTTGCAGAAGATGCCCCTGACTGGGCCGACGATAGTATTGGAAATCTTCAAGATTGATCCTGGACCTTGACTTGCATATACGAATGCTGGATGATAAATGGTATTCCATACGAGTGGAAGTGCAAATGCAAATGCTGACGCACGGAGATGCAAGAGCTGGGGAAGTATGATATGGTTGGGTATGCATATGATTCAAGATGATTATGAGGTCGAATGTGATGCGTATGATGCATATGATTGCAGACAGGTAATTAGAAATGCAGGGAGACGCCAGTATGGTGGATCTTTGGTAGTTGCCAATGCAAATTGGTCTTCGGGTGGTGAGAGGGATTGACTTCCTCGACGCGCAGTTCGTTGAAGACGTCACGATTGAAGTAGAAGATGATGCTCTGGATGTCCCAAGTCTGGGTACTTTGTGGTTTATGTGGATTTGCTTTAGAGGAGGTTGCAGCTCTGCCTGATGATTAGGGTAACTTGGTCTTGCCCCAGTCTGAATATGGTAATGATATGCCTCCGCTCGAGCTGTTGAATGATTTGCCTCAGCCTGTAGGCTTTGAAATAATCTTGCTTCGTGTATGCCACTGAAAGTTAAGTTTCTCCTCGATCGCCCCTTGCTGGAATGTCTTTGAATACCTAACACTATTTTGCTATTAAAATTGTACACCCACAAATGGTCATATTAATGCAAAGTTCAATGTAAGTTTTGAAAAAGTGTGTCATTTATTGAGGTGTCGTGATAGTGAGACGAATGGATCATCAGCCCAAACGTTGTGCTACTTTTGATTGGTGTAGAGGATATAACAAGGATAATGACACTGATGTTGATGATTAGAAATCATGTGAGGAGTTAGGTTACGCAACCTTGTGATAGTATGCTTTCAAAATAAACCTCGCCTCAATTAGGTCTTTCGAGGGCTATAACGTGGTCTGGTTCACGGTTATGAAACAAAGGATATTAGGCTCAAAGTATGATTTGTACCCACCCCTTCTTCTTAATGATCTCCAGTCCTACGCTCAGTTAATTCTACACTTGTCTGGACGGTGTGAGCTTGAGGGTTCAAGGTTTGCTCGACGTGGCAGTCACCTTATTTTGATGGATGCCAATGCCCCTTTGATCTGGGTGGCCACTGAACCTTTTTTTGTTTTTGTCGAGGATTTCGGGGTCCTCTTTTGCTTTTGTTTTGATCCCTAACTTTTGCATGGATTGACTTTGTTTGTCAGATCCATCGGGATTACCTTGATTTTGCCTAAGTCCCCTCTGAGGTGTTTGACTTAGCAGGCTTTTGATGTTTTTTTTGGATTTTGTTGGAAGGTTGTGACTGCCATGTTATGGGTCATTGAAGAACAACCGTCTTCTGGATTTTGCTTTGTTGATTCGAGTGCGGGTTTGAATTAACTGAACACTACCCTGCCCCAGGTTGAGTGTAAAGGTTTGAATATCCGAAGGAAACTGCTACTTCTAAGCTCGAAGTGGTTTACTAGGGATTAACTCCTTATATCTCCAGTGTTTGGGGAATTGAAGCAATGCCTGCATCATTGACGAGATTCTGTCTGAAAGCATACAGTTTTCAATTATGGGTATCTCGTTTTCATCATCCTCCCTCAAATCATGTTAAACAACAGTGAATAGAGTGGAGTGAATAAATGTGTCGGTGATAAGTAAAAAAATGAGTGAATACGACATAACTAATTCAAAACATGCATAAACGATACATTAATGAAAACCAAATACGAATGGCAATTGTTCAAAGCATACAATACTTAAATAAACAAAGACAAAACATAAGAAATGCGAAATATGAAATGGCAGCATGACGGCCTTCTTAGGGGAATGAACTTGACTGGAATCGATCTGATGTTGGCACTAGTTGACTGGTGGCATCGGATTGTTGATGATATTTGGAGACTTCCCATTGAAGTTGATAGCATCCCTGTCGATCATGTCTTGAATTATGTGCTTGAAAGCTCTGCAGTCCTCAATGGTATGACCTGGAGCGCCCTTATGAAACTCACAATGAGCATTTGCATCGTAATCGGCAGGAATGACGGTTGGAGGAGCCAAATCTCTCGGAACAACAACTTTCTTTTCCATCAACTGAGCAAAGATTTTGGCATATGTCATTGGTAGATGATCAAAGACTCTATCTGGTCTCCATGTTCTCTGCGGACGCTGTGGGCGAGCACCTTGTCGTTGCTGAGTAGCTTGCATCTGCTGTTGCTGAGGAGGATACTGATATCCTTGTTGGTTGTAGGCTTGTTGCTGAGGAGCCTGTTGCCGTGGCATCTGAGCTTGCGCTGCTTGAACAGCTGGCTGATAAGGCATTGGAGCATATTGCGTAGCAGCAACATATGGATACTGATAGTAGGGAACTTGATAAGGCATAGGAGCAGGAGTTTGTTGAGAAGCTTGCCCTTTCTGCAAAAAGATGGAATTAGTTTCGCCCTTCTTCTTCTTGTATCCATTGAAAGGCTTCTTGGCATTGGCCTGGTTGTTAGAACCTCCTGGGATCTTTCCACTCTTCAGCCCTTCTTCAATTCTCTCACCGACGATCACCAAGTCAGAAAATCCAGCGGAGACACTTCCGATCAGCTTTTCGTAGTACTGGCCTTGTAAAGTACCCATGAAGATATCAATAAGTTCACGATCAACAAGAGGTGGATGCACCCTTGCGGCTAGCTCTCTCCATCGTTGCGCGTACTCTTTGAAGGATTCATTATCCTTCTGAGTCATACTCTGAAGTTGAGTATGATTCGGAGCAAGATCAGTGTTGTATTTGTACTGCTTGACAAATGCATCGGCTAGCTCGGCCCAAGTGCGCACACTGCTACGTTCCAGTTGTATATACCATTCAAGTGATGCCCCAGACAAGCTGTCTTGGAAGCAATGGATCATGAGCTTTTCATCTCTGGCATAGGCAGCCATCTTGCGACAGTACATCTTCAAATGAATGTTTGGGCAACTGAGACCCTTGTACTTCGAGAATTTAGGTACCTTAAACTTGGGAGGAATGACAACATCAGGCACCAAGCACAATTCCAAAGCACTGAAAGAATTTGAATTGTGCCCCTCCATGGCTCGGAGTTTCTCGGCTAGATCTCGGCACATCTTCATGGCTTCAGAATCCTGAGCAGCAACAGGACTGACAATGGGGATAGCAGCATGATAGTTCTGAACATCGTCATACTGATCCATCAGAGTATCTTCGATATGGGGAGCTGGGATCTGCACAACAGTAGGCTGGGCCTGCGGGATAACTCCAACAGTAACTCCAGGCGCTGAGATTGGCTGAGAAGTGTTTCCTTCGACTGCGTTGTTGAAGTTCAATGGCATCCCATGAGAATTTGGAATTGGAACCAAAGGGATGGCAGTAGACCCTTGTCCTTGACCATTGTTGTTGACGACAGCGGCGGCTTCACGCTGTTCTTCCTCTCTCCTGGCTGCGAGGATGGCTTCAAGGATCTGGTCGATCTTTCCTTTGATAGAATCCAATTCTTCCCTGAAGGCGACT
Source organism: Lathyrus sativus (assembly GCA_963859935.3). Lineage (NCBI taxonomy): Eukaryota > Viridiplantae > Streptophyta > Magnoliopsida > Fabales > Fabaceae > Lathyrus > Lathyrus sativus. The sequence goes on along the minus strand of OZ012740.1, from coordinate 128,247,287 downwards.
TGCTCCTGTTGAATCTGCTCCATCATTCGTCTGGTATTGGCTCTAGTTGTGTACTGGTGTCGGGGAATCAGCTTGATTTACTGGAGAGGAAGGAACGGAGACATAAGATTCTGCTGGAGGACTGGAAATGTAAAATGCACAACATATGAAATGCAATGCGAATGATATGCAAGATGCAATGCAAGATACAAGATCCAGGATCACAGGATCACAATCAAACAACTCCTGAAGCTGGTAACTGTAATAGATAAGTAACCATAATTCCTGCTCAAAGAACATTGACAGGTACGACCTATGCTGGAAGATCTAAACATTCTACCCATAGACCCTCTTACGGGATGGTTTCTATGTTTGGTTCCCAGGATCACGGACACTAGTCGTATTAGCGTCACGCAACAGGCTGGTTGTATTACGACGATAATGACGATAAGGTCTCTCCTGAGCGGGGTCCTCATGCTAGGCGCACAAGGAGCGAGTCCTTGGAGACTAACACTACACGAACACCAATATCGGAACTGGTGCTAACAAAAGGTTCCCAGAATCACGAACCCTTCATTAATCAAGTCGTACAACGGGCTAGCTGTGTTACAACGAGATCTACGAATAGGTCTCATCTGGAGGAGCTTTCATGCTAGGCCCACAAGGAGCAAGTCCTCGGAGACTAACACTACTTGACTACCAATTCTAAAATATGTGTTCTCTCTACTTTTACCAAAGCTCGGGTGTAGAGCTTTACTCATGATGTCATCCCAAGAACCGACAGGCCCAGATAACAAGCACAAATAAAATCTACAAGAGAACAAATACAAAAAGAAAACAAATAAGAAACAAATACTCCTCACAAACCAAAAGTTAGGCTCGACTCTCTCTTTGCATGGAGCAAAATGTCCCCAGCAGAGTCGCCAGTTGTCGCACCTCGAAAAATCACGGAGACATTTCGGAGAACGCGACCCTCGCGCGAAAGGCGCGGAAATGCGGTTCGACAGAGTCGCCACCGAACTTTATTTCCCCGAATAAACAGGAGAGGAAAATATCGAGAAAACCTCTTAAAAATGAAAAGTTAGTAACAGGGATGTCGCAACCATGTTCCGGGTTCGGGAGTCGGTTACGTGAGGGGAAGGTATTAGCACCCCTCGCGTCCGTCGTACTCGACAGGAACCTCTTAAGGTAATTGTGGGGAGTGTTGTTTTAGGTTTACTTGTTTTCTTCTCGTTGACAAGGCGAATTGGTAGGGTAAAAGGTTAAAGACGCTAAGGAGAGATGGGTGGTTAGAGAATAGGGTGCTCGCCAAGGATTGGGGCCCTTGTGCCTACGTATGCTCATTCGGACGAGAATGAGAAATCAGAGTGTTGTAGTTCGACTGTGGGAAAAGGATGGGGGATGGACGAAATAATGGAGGAAGATAGAAGTGTGGCATAGGGGAAAGAATGGGAAATGTGCTCACCAAGATCATCGCAATCTTGTGCCTACGTATCTTACATTCGGACGAGAATGAAAGAATCAGAGCAGTCGTAGTTCGTGGTAACAACCACGAAAAGAAGAGGTTTAAAAGGATTGAAGTTTGAGTCTGAGACGAATGGGTGACTGACAAGCAACCCAAGAGCGTGCCTCGAGAGCTTGTCACTCAAGAATTCAAAGAATGCGAGATTCCAAGAACTCAGTTCTTTCGGGAATTGACTGAATAAGTTGAAGATAAAAAGTTGGATGTTTTGAAATTGAAAGAATGAACTAATAACAACTCAAGGGCGTGCCTCGAGAGTTACTCATTCGAATATTCAAAGAATGATAGATTCTGAGAATATCCCTCTTTCGTAAGTTTTGGAAATGTTTATGAAAGGATCGAATCGAAAAAATGGCATGCGAGGCCAACAGGAAGTTGTTTTGAAGTAGCTCGACGACGTGTCGAAGATTTGATCGAAGATGGAACCGACTTGACGACGTGTCAAGTGTTAGGATTGTGAGAAATGATATTAGTCCCTGAGGGTGCCCCTAATATCGAAACCACGAGGAGTCGTGAATGAAATGTGGGTTGCGAATGCGGACGAGCATTCGACTTAGGAGAATGTTTGAAAATGATTGAATCTGAAAGAGTCGAAAGGTTGAGTGAATAACAACTCAAGAGCGTGCCTCGAGAATTATTCACTCGAAATTCAAGGAATGCTATATTCCAAGAATCTCCTTCTTTCGGAGTTTTAATCGAGAAAAAGAAGTTGAGAAAATGCGTTTGAGAAAATCAAAAGATTGAATGAACAACAACTCAAGAGTGAGTCTCGAGAGTTGTTCATTCGAGGATTCAAGAAATGCTAGATTTCAAGAATCCCCTTCTTTTGGAATTTTTTCGAGAAAATGTTTAAAAGATAATTTGAAGTGAAAGTGAAATAGTCTCGACTAAATTATCATCTATCAATAATTTGACCGATAATAATTATTAAAGTCATTATTGACTAAAGAATAAGAAAAAAAAGTGGATAAAAAAACGAAAATGAAAGTTTTGAAAAAAAAAAAGGTCTCGGGTTTGTTATTATTTGTCAATGATTTGACAAACTATAACTTGGAGGTCTCGTCATCGACCCAAAAATGAAGAAATATATAAAAAAAACCTCAAATGATAATGAAAATGTTAAAACTTAACTCTTATTAAAACCAAATAAAAAATCTAAAGTTATATGCATAAATATTTAAAAATATACTAACAATCTGAAGAAAAAAAAAATTAATGTAATAATACGGTTAATTTATATAAAGAAAACATATTGAAAATTTACTAAAAGACTAAGATATCTACATTTCTTAAAAAAGAAAACAGGGGGTAGAGATCTGGGATGGGAGTGTGTCAAGAGTGAGGAATCATTTGAGCTGAATCAACCCATCATCCCACATAAACGTAGCTGGCAAAGACCAGAAATGGGAACCTAAAGCACACGGGCCTCTGAGCCCACAACACACAACCCGGTCCTCATGACATAATATTCTTATCCTAAAAATAAACAGGAGCAAGGCAATGTTTAGAACTTAAAACATAAAAAAAAACGGTCAATCCAACCTTGATGAACTTAAAAAGGATTAAACAGGGTACGATTCTGGGAAACGAGATTAAGACGAGAACCCAACCAAGTTAACGAAAATCAATCTTCAATGTCATGCTGCAATTTCGTTTCAACCCTCTAACATGAATCAGTTCGTCTTGCCTTGTTTCTCGTGGATTTAATCACTCGAACTCGCTTCAAGTCTGCAAGGTTTGCTTTGCATTTGACTCAAATTTGTTTGGTTTTGTTCTGAACTTCCTGCTTCATCTCCTTTCTGGTTCTGTTTATAGATTTGATTTGAAGAGGAAGATTTATGGAAAAAGGAGAAGAGAGGTTTAAAGGAGAGTTATCGGGTTGCAAATGGGTCTCCAAAGAATGATTTGAAGGAACATGAAGTTGATTGAAAGGTTTCGTTCGGGTTTGGATTGTTTGGTTTAATGGAAGTTTAAGGGGAAGAAAATGGGTTAAGGTGTTGAATCGAGATATCGTTGAGGGAAAGGGTCCCCTTTGATGAAGGGTTTTCGTGTGGTTTTAAGGAGAAGAAGTTGAGGGTAGAGGGAAATCCTGGAAGGAGATGACGGCTAGGGTTTCGATTGTAGGCTGCTAGGTTCTTTTTCTCGTATGTTGGAGTTTTTCTTTATATGCTGAAAGTTCAATCCCCTTAACTCAGGGTGTTTTTTTTTCGTCCTCTGCTTGAGAATGGTTTTGGTGGTTCTTATTGTAGAAGTTGTTGTTTGGATGCGTATACTATGAGACAAGCACAACCAGCTAGATGAATAAGGTACATAGTACACAAGTGGTGAGTGAGTAGCCTCTTTGTTGTTTGCTCGCATGAGACATGTTCTGAATCCCTGCTGCAATTCGTACCGGTACAGGTCACTTTTGCAGCAGCTGGTTATTGGTTTTATTGTTTTGCAGGTTTTTGTTTGTAATTCAATACATAGGTTTTGTGTGTTAATTCACTGCTTAGAATTGGTTTTGTCTTTTTACAGGGTGTATGTTGCTAAAGAAGAAATGAAAGTTCGTGGACGACATATGCAAGAGGGATCACGGACAAGAACAACAACACAATATATTGATTGCATGGAAGTGACTTGAAGAAACTTCAGAACCATGGTAATGATTAAGGCTAGAAATGATAATGAAGATTCATAATCATACATCAAGCTACAACGCTAAATTTGTTTAAAGCTGCTCGACGTTGTTGTCGGCTTTTGTTGACTCGAACCGTGGCTGTTGAAGGCAATGCAGTGGTAGCAATGACAGTGACCAAAATCGGATTCAATAAAATAGCAGCAGCACAATGCGATGTTTGCAATAAAAGTAGCGGGTCCTCCAAGGTTTTTTTTCTTCTCTTTGTTTCTCGTCTCTCTTCGCTAATCCTTCATAGTTTTCTGTTGTTTTCTCTCTGGTTGTGTTGCAACCTTCAGTATTTTATGAGTTCTTTCTAGTATGGAGATCAAAAACTGTAGAGAAAGGCAAAAGGCCCATGTCCAATATGGATTTGTGAGTAACCATCGCCCTCATAATATGCAGAATCCTAGAAGTATGTTCATTGGAGAGAGTAGTCATTTCCAACATCAATACCTGGACCATGTTGTATTTTGTATGGTGTAAGCATCCTAAACACGTATGCCGACCCGTAAAAACGAATACCCTGCTACTAGACCATTTCCCAACACCTAAAATTAACACCACAACTCGGAATGTTAGTGATGAAATTGTGTCTGTCATACTTTACGAATCCTTGATGCTGTTGCGTATCATGTACGAATCATTTATGAAGGGCAGCTACATGTTGGAGGCGAATGATATCCTGTCAACTGTGAGCATTCTTCTTAAAATCAGTTTGTGGCTAACTGGTTTTTTCTTAGGAATCTTGGTGATGGTTGCTGCGTGAAATTACGGTTGGATTTGTGTGGCATTTTCACTTGCAGGTTGCGAGGTCGTAAACGAGGGAAGTCGGAGGGGCTTGCATCACTAAAGCTGCTGCAGGTACAGGTCCTTGTGTGAGTGGCTTCGCTACTACAACTTTTGCATCAACTTTTTTCATCTTTTCCATTGTAGAATTTATCCTCTTGTATGAAAAGATCTTGTTGGTGTAATGTTGGTTTTGTGTAGTTATAATAGCTGGAGGTAGCATGTGATGAAGTGGGGATTATGGCTGGGCCATATGCTGAAGATCTTGGCAAAAGTGTTGGTGTGAAATGTAACTGTGATGGTTTTGATGGTGTATTGGTATATGTGAAAGCTGTTATGTTGTGGTACGGTTGATGGTGTATCGTGGTTGTAAGCTGGTGTGCGGGTTTGTGAACTGTTGCGTGGCATATGCTTCAAGTATTTGATCAAGTCCACCCGAAGTTTGAAATTTGTAGGAGTGGTGAGACGTGCTACACAATAGATGATGCCGGTGACGACATGCTCAGGTCCTCTTGGAGCTTGACAGCTTCTTTAAAACCATGGTTATTTGCATAGTATGATTGTAACACTTAAATAATGGCTACCTTAGAATGGAGGTCACTTGTATAATCTTGGCATGAGATTTAAGATGCATAATACCTAAATCTTGATGCAAAAAAGCTCGTACATTGCACCTCCTTCTCTGTAACTTTTAAGACTAATATTATTCATATTTCTTTAGAATTTCTTCCATCACCTTTGTTATGTACCATAATGATTTGAAAAATTAATTTCTGCGTTATTTAGAAGGGCTTTGAGACAATCATGAAAATGGATCCTAGTCTTCTACCTTATAACCAAGTCTTGAAAATAGTGATACAACTCTCGTATAAAGTGAATATGCATTCTGATCACATTCCTTGCAAAAAAGCTTGACAGAAATGGTAGCACTTAAGACAATAAATCTTTTGGAGCAAATCCTAAATAAACATGCAACGATGCATCTCAACATGATAGCTTTCTCTTCTTCATAAGTAGCACATTAATATCTTGAACCGTTTGAACATCATTTAAGCAAAATGCATATTTCTTAGGGCCAAATTCAATAAATCCAAAAACTCACTATTTGAACCTGAATTGAATTTATCTTAACATAATATTTGATCTAGTCCATATGACGGTTCACCCACTTGACTTTATCCTCTGCAATGTGTAGTAACGTATGTGAATTAGTGATTTGAGCTCCTTGACACTTCCTCCATTTTGAACGATGGCTCTATATGGGCGGTGAATAGAGTTTGCATCAAGACTCGACCATTAAAATCATGATTCATGTTTGTAAGCCTTGAAAAGATATGAATCAATATTCCAGTTAGCTCCCATCTTGAAAATGCACGAAACTAGTGTTAATTCACGAATTCAGATCAGCTGCTCCCTGCATTTTAGACCTCAGAATTTTCAATTGAATCAAATTCATGCTTACATCCAGAAAGCTTTTGGTTCTCCAAGGATTATACACGAGGGCATAATCATTTAACACATTACCTAACCCTGGTTGGTGAGTGGACTGATCTTTAATGATCCTGAAAAGCTTTGTTATAGCTTGACCATGAAGCAAATCCTCACTAAATAAAACTAAGTCCAAACCAGATGATCCTTAATCCATACCACACATTCACTTTTGACCTGACAGTCTGGTGCAAAACTGGATTCACCCTAGCAACAACTGTGGGTATACTTTTTTTGAATTTTCTGGATACTAATAAGTAGATATACAAAAAATGAAAATTATACATAGGTAGGACAAATTTAGGGTATGACAATAGGCACAGTGGTCCAAGAGCTTTTCACGTTGAGAAGTGTGTACTAAAAGGTCTGAGCCCTTTTTGTCTTCACATCAAGTGACCTTTCCTAGAAGAAGAAAGCACAGAAAAATCCTTTTTGTCTGTGTTCTAGTGTCTAGCATAAATAAGGAAAGAGTCGTTTGAATATTCCAACTAACATAATCTTTGAATTCTTCTTCAACAATTTTCAGCAAGAATCATCAGAGTCTAATTTGATCAGAGCCTTCTGATGTTGATCAGAGTTTTGCTGAATCAGAGTCTTTGTAGCAAGTGTGCTTTTAGCGTGTATAAGTTCAGAGCAGAGTTTTGAGTTAGATCCTCAGTACTGGCAGCGTTAGTACTCTCAGAGTCTTCTGAATTAACTATGCTTGAAAACTCTTCATACAGAATTCTTCATTGGTTCAGATGCTTCTGACTTGCTTCAGATTCTTCTAGAGCTTCTGCTTCAGAACTTCTGGAGCTTCTGCTTCTGATCCTTCTGGAGGCAACGCTCAGGATCTTCTGATAGCAGCGTTCAGAATCTTCTAATGGGTGCATCTGATGCTTCAGAGCCTTGCATATTTCTTATGTTCAGATCTAATTTGCTTCTGGAGTGATATTTACTTTAATATCTGCAGCAAACATTCTTAAGCAAATTTTAGAGTATATAATTCTAAATTACAAAATTTCATAATAGTTATCATCAAAACATAGAGATATTATTAAGAACCAATCTGTGTTCTAACATTAGCGAGCAACCTCCCCCCATCAACCATAGTTCCCCGAACTACGTTGACTCTGACTTTCTCATATCTGTTGAGAATACGTAGGCCTAGGACCGCGAAGTCCTACCGAGTCTCTCTTCTCCCCCTTTCTCTCTCTTTTCCCTGTTTCTAACCCTTATATTTCCCTTGGAACACTCTTTATAGCAATAACCTTTAGCGAATATTATCACACACGGACAAACAAATGGTTCCCATCGAGTACAATGGATGTGAGGGGTGTTAATACCTTCCCTTCGCATAACCGGCTTCCGAACCCGTTCTTTGTTCGCGAGACCATCTTATCCGTTCTTTTCTTAGGGTTTTCTCGATGTTTACCCTCCCCTTCATGGGATAAATAAAGTTTGATGGCGACTCTTCTGTCTTTCTTCCCGCCTCTCTATCGTTGCATTTTTCGAGTAGCGACAAGTGGGGTCTCAAATTGTCTATTCGACATTCTTGTTCTATCCTGGTAACAACAAGAAGAATTATCTTGTTGCTGAGGTGCATCGAGGATGGCTACAGTAGCAACTTGCTGATTATATTATGGTTGTACTCGACCCTTACCTCTATAAGAAGAGATAGAACTAAAATCTCCTTCCCGCTTCTTTGGGTTTCATGTGTATGGTTTCTTCACTCCTCCAGACGAGGATCGACCTCCACTTTGAATTTTTTCAGTCTTGATACCATTCTCAACTCTTTCATTTGCCATGAATAAGTATGAAAAACTTCCTTACATACAAGCAACCAGCTTCTCATAGTATGTTACAAGCAACATAGCCATAAACATATCAATCAATTCCCTCTCCATCATTGGAGGTTGTACCCTCACTGCCAATTCACACCATCTATGGGCGTATTCTTTAAAACCTTCATTATTTGTCTGCGACAAATTTTTTAATTGCACCCTGTTGCGGTGAAATTTGGATGTCAAGCTATTGATTAACTTGAATCTTAATTCATTTACAACCGGTCTTTGATTTATCCGAAGGAAAGGTTAAAGAAAGGAAAAACCTAAAAGGGAGAGATCTAAGGTTCGGGGATTGGTTAAATTTAGGGAAGGTATTAGCACCCTAAACTTCCGTAGTACTCTACGGGAACCTTTTGTTTATTTTTTTTTATTTATTTCATTAATTATTTTGGTTTAGGGTATATACAAAGGATTGAAAATTAAAAAAGACCTAGGGGTTAATTCTAAGTTTACTCGGCAAGACATCGCATCTTGTGCCTACATATCCTTACGGGAATGGAATCAGAGTAACTGTAATTCCCCTCAAAAGGGAGGTTAGAAACGTCTTGACTGTGGCCAAGGTTTGTTCAGAGACTCCAATCTCTATGTTAAAAAATGTTAATTAAAATTAAAATAGGGTTAAATTAGGGATTCCACGGCGGAAAACCTTAAAACAGAGTACGACGACTCTTTTGGCCTAACACTAGGATAAAAGCAATTTTGCCCACGGCGGGACACCTAGGCTAAACAGGGTTTGATCCATTAAAGGGGTAAGGCTATTGACTCGGCGGCCAAAAGGCTGGACCTAATCCTTCGGAAGGATAAAACTGTAAAAAAAATGTGAAAATATGACAAATCATTATATGGAGGAATAATTAAGGTACAGAAATAAGAAAAGTAATAAAGGCAGAGGGTATAAAGAAACAAAGAAACATTTCTGAAAACATGAAGAATATGAAAATATGTAATGACACTTAGAATGAAGTGAGGGAGAAAAATAGTGTGGGGCTGTGGCCACCACAAGCACATCTCAACCTCGAGCATGCACATGAAATGCCAAAAGAAAGAAAAGTAATAAAAGGGTACATAAAATGACACGACAAACATCAAACATCAGGAGTTCCTTACGAAAAGGTTTTAATTTTTTAATATTTTAATTATAAAAAAAAAAGTTTTAATTTTTTAATAAAAAATATTTAAGTTAAAATTATAAAAAAAAAGGTTTTAATTTTTTAATAAAAAATATTTAAGTTAAAATTATAAAAAAAAAATTAAGTTTAAATTATAAAAGAAAAGTTTTTGGGGGAAAAGTCTTTTCAGTTTTTTTTAGAACAAAAAAGGCTTTTCATCCCAAAAAAAGGCTTTTCAGTTTTTTGGGAAAAGGCTTTTCAAGTTTTTTTTTTGGGAAAAGGTTTTTGGGAACAAAAAGGTTTTTTTTTTTCTCTTAGGAACAAAAAGGCTTTTCAGTTTTTTAAAAAAGGTCTTACTAAAAAAAAGGTTTTAATAATAAATAAAAAAAAGGGTTTTGATTTAAAAAAAAGGTTTTGAGAAAAAAGGGTTTTGATATTAAAATCTACGGACCTAAACACACATGGAGATTAACACGGCAAAATATGCACATAAACATGAAAAAAGCAAAAGGTTTAGTAATTTAACGGACCTAAACACATTAACATGGCAAAATATGCACATAAACATGAAAAGGCAAAAGATTTAGTAATTTAACCTACGAAGCGGAGGTTTTGCTTCGATAAATGTGAAAAAGGTTTGAATAAGGGAACACTGGAGAGCTCCAATCCTTCTGACGAGTTGTGGGAATGACCGCCTTTCTTCTCTGGGGATCTCCTTTGTTTCTCCCTTTCTCTCTCCTCTTTTCTGAAGAAAACCTTCTGACCCCCTTTTCAACAAGGCAACACATGTATATATAGGGAACAAATTAGGGTTAACACCAAATTGTCAATAATGTCCTTAAAGCCCATTTTAAAGCCCAAACTAAATAATTAGTTAAGAAAAAATAAAATTTAAATAATTTAAAATAATTAAAATAAACTTAAAATAAAAACTAATAATCCTATTGATTCCTAAAATCAAAAATATTATAAAAAGAACAAAATTTTTTCCAATATTTTTTATTTTATGATTTTTTGGATATTTTTATGAATAATTTAGAAAAGGGTGAAAAAAATAATATTTTAAAAAATGATTTAATTAAAATACGAAAATAATAATTAAATAATAATAAAAAACTATTTTTGTTATTTTTTAATGAAAGATAGAAAAATTTAGAGTAAAAATAATAAAAAACAAAAAGTGACAAAGGTGAGATTCGAACTCTCAACCTCTCACACTCACAACTCCTTACACATGTCCTCTTGCCAATTACGTCATTTTTACTTTTTAGGAAAAAAATGCATGCCATATGATATTTACCTGCAAAAAGTCAAACGACTACACAAATTTGTTAGTAATTGATTAAATGCAATAAAAATGCAATGAAATGCGACGACAAATCTTAGGGCAAAATTTGGGGTATTACAGTTGCCCCTATTTAAATAACTTCACCGGGTGATTCGAGCAACGGAGACTCGAGAAACATGGTGGAGGGATTTAAATACAGATAACCGAAAATTTTGCCTTTAGATGCAGTGCTATGCAATGATATGGACAAAACAAAACGAACTATAATGCTAAATATGATATGAATCTGATATGATGCGTATGATGAAAATGACAAATGCACGGATACAGACGAAACAACGTCACAGGGGACGACCCATCGAGGAATTGCACTAGGGAAGAAGACATGTTATATCTGGAAGAACGTCGGATAGACACGACACAGAATTGTTGATAGGTGCCAAGTAAATTAGAAATTGTCCGCAAGGTAAGACGCGAGTAAAACACGAGCTCAGGAGAAAAATGCAAATGGGGATAAAACACCCATGATGCCAAGTAAATAAATTTTGCCCACAAGGTAAGACGCGAGTAAAACACGACCTCAGGGAGAAAAAAAAAGTAAATGGGGGTAAAACACCATGATGTTAGGTAAACCCAGGAATATCTGGTAAACGGGGAATAAAACACCCGGGATAAAGGTACATGGGGGATAAAACACCCAAGGATAGAAGGTAAGTGGGGAGTAAAGCACCCAAGATAGACATGTAAATGGTGAGTAAAGCACCCAGGATAGAAATGTAAATGGGGAGTAAAGCACCCAAGATAAAAATGTAAATGGGGAGTAAAGCACCCAGGATAGAAATGTAAATGGGGAGTAAAGCACCCAAGATAAAAATGTAAATGGGGAGTAAAGCACCCAGGATAGAAATGTAAATGGGGAGTAAAGCACCCAAGATAAAAATGTAAATGGGGAGTAAATCACCCAAGATAAAAATGTAAATGGGGAGTAAAGCACCCAAGATAAAAATGTAAATGGGGAGTAAAGCACCCAAGATAGAAATGTAAATGGGGAGTAAAGCACCCAAGATAGAGAGGTAAATGGGGAATAAAGCACCCAAGATAGAAATGTAAATGGGGAATAAAGCACCCAAGATATGCACATGTATAGGAATTATGCTATGACATATGATCAAATGCAAATGTAGACGTCGACGACAAGGCTCGACTCTTTCGGTGAGATGACAAAACTGGAGGACTGATTCCTCAACACGGAGATCACTGTCATTCTGTTAAACTGTATCAAGTTGATAGTCACTGTAGGAATGATGAATAACTGCTTAGGGATTATGCAAGTAAACTGCCCCAGGTCAAATGAATTGATAATTGCTTCAGCTGTCTGATTCGTGGAATCGACTGTTTTGCTGTATCCTCGGATGGCTTGCCCCAGTCTGGGTGTTGAACAATTCTCCGGATAAACCAAATCTGAGAAGATATTGCCTTGAACAAAGCTTGAACTAATTCTTTGACAGGATGTAAAAGGAACTTTCCCCTGATAAGATCACTTGACCAAGTTTCTCATTTGTTTGAAAATTCCTTAGAGGAAAGCCAGTTTGCAAACAAAAATATTCATACAAACATGGTAATGCAAAGTTCATGCGACTTTTGAAATCAAAATTACTTTTGAAAGATGGAAAATACATGAGTCGTTAGTCAGAACACAACGGTTCAAGACGCTCAAAGTTTAAAACAAAGGTGTACTGCCAAAATAAATGATTCACAAAGATCTTTAGGAGTCAGGTTACGCAACCTTGCTGTAGTATACTTTCAAAATAACCTTGCTTCAATTAGGTCTTTTGAGGGTTGTAATGTGGCCTGGTTCACGGTTTATGAAACAAAATATAAAGGCTCAAAATTTATTTGTACCCACCCAATCTACGTGATGATCTTCAGTCCTATGCTCAGTTAACTCATACTATGCATTCAGGTTCCCATAAGTTAGGGATTTCATTGATCGTAGCCGTGATGATTCAGAAGTCAAAGGGACCTATGAAAAGGCAGCCACTACTCCCCTATAACATTTGATTGTTTTGACATTGAGGATTTTCAAGATAAGGATTTAAAAATCTCTTTGTATTATCCCTAAATTTTGCCTGAACTGTTTATTTTAGAGTTTACAGTCAGCGGGATGCCCCAGTTTTGCCTAAGTCTCCTTCATAGGTTTTGACTTAGCGGGCTTCTTTTGATTTTTTTATATTATTTTTTTGTGTGAAGGAAAGTGACTGTTTGATTTTAATGATTATGGTGAACCATCATCGACCTTTTGATTAGAAAACATCTTCGACACTTATTTGACGTGTGCGAAGGAAAATTTGTTAATGAAAGGTGTATCGTATGAACACACAACCAAGTTAACTGAGAACTACCCATCCCAAGGTTAAAATTGTGGGTTTTTTGTAACGAAAGAAACTCCAACTTCTAGGCCCGAAGGGGGTGACGTGGGATTAACTTCCTTATTTCTCCAGTGTTTGGGAATTGAAACAATGCCTTACATCGTCAACAAGGTTTGATTGAAAGCATACTGACAGCAATTATGGGTATAACGTTTTCGTCATCCTCCCTCCGATCTTAGCATATCAAAATTTTGGACAAGAAGTAAACATTTGAAAAATAAAGCATAAAGATGCAAATAAATGGACGGAAATGAATTGAATCAAAAGTCGCAATGCTTATTTCATTAATTAAAGTACAAACATAATTGAAAGCAAACAACTTAAACAAAATAAGGAAAATGCAAACAACGAGAAAAAAAAGGCCCAATGACAAAGCTTCAATTCTGATGTGTTGGCAAGGGATTTTTCTGAACATCCGGATGACTGTCTGTAAAATCAAGTATTCCAGTTCTAACCAATTCACATACTCTAGCCTTCAATGCAAAACAATGCTCCAAGTCATGGTCTGGGGCACCCTCATGGGAAGCATAATGGAGATCAGCCCTAAATCCAGCCGGAGGATTAAGAGGAGGTGGTAAAGCCTTTGTAGTAATCAGTCCTTGCCGGACTAAGTCAGGATATAGCTCTGTGTAAGTCATGAGAATAGGATCAAAGTGACTCCTGTTCCGTTTCTGGTCTGATATCTGTGTCGAGAAATCAGCTTAACGACTCAAAGGTACACTGGAAGACGAGAGAACCGAGAATGAGAAACCGGGGGACAAATGCAATGAAAAAATGTGATGCTGATACCATGTAATGGTTTCAAGAATTTCAACGGTCGATTGCGAATATTGCTTTTTAAGAAAGTTGGAAAAAATTTTAGACTTTAAAATGTAAGGCTTTTCGAATTTGCAAAGGACTGCTGAATTCCTTGAAACTAGAAATGATATGATGCTTCATGGATGCGAAGCACAAATACACATAAGCAAACAAAAGGTCCTAAGTTAGAGGAACAATGAATGGAGTCAAGGTCTACCCTTCCCAAAGAGGTATGTACTATAGGTTGATTGTACCTGCAGAAAAAGGGTTCTAAATCAGTGCCCAAAGTTATCAGCCCATCTTTCGGATATTATCAACTTCTCGACTGACTCAAGGGTCGATAATATTCTCAAGAGAACCTCGTTCGAGTGTAGTATCGCGTAGCAACCATTGTAGGACTACTCCCACATAGTTCCCGCACTACGTCCTAGATAAGGCCAAGATGGTGTAAAGGTACTACGGTTCTCAGTATCACAGACTCCAATCGATAATGGTAAAAGTTTTCACGACTACACTCGATCAACCGAACCATTTTCAAAAGGGTCTCAACTGAGCGGTGATTCTCGATTTAGCTTAGTCGGGACTCACTCCCTATAAGCCTCATCGAATATATCGCCATCCTATAATAATGTCACTCAAGTCCAGGTGTAGGACTTATCTCACAACAAAGTATCCCCCAAGCAAGGTACCCCAATTATATATATACAGGTGAGCAAAAATATATAATGAAACAAATATCAAAAATAAATAAAATAGGGATAACCCTCGAAAGTTAGGAGAGTCCCTAGTGAAGTCGCCATTTTCTGTTGCGGTGAAATTTGGATGTCAAGCTATTGATTAACTTGAATCTTAATTCATTTACAACCGGTCTTTGATTTATCCGAAGGAAAGGTTAAAGAAAGGAAAAACCTAAAAGGGAGAGATCTAAGGTTCGGGGGTTGGTTAAATTTAGGGAAGGTATTAGCACCATAAACTTCCGTAGTACTCTACGGGAACCTTTTGTTTATTTTTTTTTTATTTATTTCATTAATTATTTTGCTTTAGGGTATATACAAAGGATTGAAAATTAAAAAAGACCTAGGGGTTAATTCTAAGTTTACTCGGCAAGACATCGCATCTTGTGCCTACATATCCTTACGGGAATGGAATCAGAGTAACTGTAGTTCCCCTCAAAATGGAGGTTAGAAACGTCTTGACTGTGGCCAAGGTTTGTTCAGAGACTCCAATCTCTATGTTAAAAAATGTTAATTAAAATTAAAATAGGGTTAAATTAGGGATTCCACGGCGGAAAACCTTAAAACAGAGTACGACGACTCTTTTGGCCTAACACTAGGATAAAAGCAATTTTGCCCACGGCGGGACACCTAGGCTAAACAGGGTTTGATCCATTAAAGGGGTAAGGCTATTGACTCGGCGGCCAAAAGGCTGGACCTAATCCTTCGGAAGGATAAAACTGTAAAAAAATGTGAAAATATGACAAATCATTATATGGAGGAATAATTAAGGTACAAAAATAAGAAAAGTAATAAAGGCAGAGGGTATAAAGAAACAAAGAAACATTTCTGAAAACATGAAGAATATGAAAATATGTAATGACACTTAGAATGAAGTGAGGGAGAAAAATAGTGTGGGGCTGTGGCCACCACAAGCACATCTCAACCTCGAGCATGCACATGAAATGCCAAAAGAAAGAAAAGTAATAAAAGGGTACATAAAATGACACGACAAACATCAAACATCAGAAGTTCCTTACGAAAAGGTTTTAATTTTTTAATATTTTAATTATAAAAAAAAAGTTTTAATTTTTTAATAAAAAATATTTAAGTTAAAATTATAAAAAAAAAGGTTTTAATTTTTTAATAAAAAATATTTAAGTTAAAATTATAAAAAAAAAATTAAGTTTAAATTATAAAAGAAAAGTTTTGGGGGGAAAAGTCTTTTCAGTTTTTTTTAGAACAAAAAAGGTTTTTCATCCCAAAAAAAGGCTTTTTTGTTTTTTGGGAAAAGACTTTTCAGTTTTTTTTTTTGGGAAAAGGTTTTTGGGAACAAAAAGGTTTTTTTTCTCTTAGGAACAAAAAGGCTTTTCAGTTTTTTAAAAAAGGTCTTACTAAAAAAAAGGTTTTAATAATAAATAAAAAAAAGGGTTTTGATTTAAAAAAAAAGGTTTTGAGAAAAAAGGGTTTTGATATTAAAATCTACGGACCTAAACACACATGGAGATTAACACGGCAAAATATGCACATAAACATGAAAAAAGCAAAAGGTTTAGTAATTTAACGGACCTAAACACATTAACATGGCAAAATATGCACATAAACATGAAAAGGCAAAAGATTTAGTAATTTAACCTACGAAGCAGAGGTTTTGCTTCGATAAATGTGAAAAAGGTTTGAATAAGGGAACACTGGAGAGCTCCAATCCTTCTGACGAGTTGTGGGAATGACCGCCTTTCTTCTCTGGGGATCTCCTTTGTTTCTCCCTTTCTCTCTCCTCTTTTCTGAAGAAAACCTTCTGACCCCCTTTTCAACAAGGCAACACATGTATATATAGGGAACAAATTAGGGTTAACACCAAATTGTCAATAATGTCCTTAAAGCCCATTTTAAAGCCCAAACTAAATAATTAGTTAAGAAAAAATAAAATTTAAATAATTTAAAATAATTAAAATAAACTTAAAATAAAAACTAATAATCCTATTGATTCCTAAAATCAAAAATATTATAAAAAGAACAAAATTTTTTCCAATATTTTTTATTTTATGATTTTTTTGGATATTTTTATGAATAATTTAGAAAAAGGTGAAAAAAAATAATATTTTAAAAAATGATTTAATTAAAATACGAAAATAATAATTAAATAATAATAAAAAACTATTTTTGTTATTTTTTAATGAAAGATAGAAAAATTTAGAGTAAAAATAATAAAAAACAAAAAGTGACAAATGTGAGATTCGAACTCTCAACCTCTCACACTCACAACTCCTTACACATGTCCTCTTGCCAATTATGCCATTTTTACTTTTTAGAAAAAAAATGCATGCCATATGATATTTACCTGCAAAAAGTCAAACGACTACACAAATTTGTTAGTAATTGATTAAATGCAATAAAAATGCAATGAAATGCGACGACAAATCTTAGGGCAAAATTTGGGGTATTACACACCCTGTTCGGTGCCAAATCACTATTGTACTGATAATGACAAACGAAAGCCTCTGCCAATTCTCTCCAACTTCTGACATGGGTTCTCTCCAACCCCATTTATCATTCCAATGACAGTCCTGCCAAACTATCCTGAAAAAAGTGCATTAAAAGTTTCTTGCCATCAGAACATGCAAACATCTTTCTGTAGTATGCAAAAATATGAGTCCTAGGGAATATTTTCCCTTTATACTTGTCAAAATCCGACACCTTGAATTTTGGAGGGATTCTTACCCCTGGAACCAATCCCAAATCTGACATATTAAGGCCTAATGAGTTTTGATTCTCATAAGCCTTCATCTTTTCTTCAATCAGCTTGAAACTTTTGTCAGCCTCTGACGGAAGACCAACGTCCATATCTCGCATAGAAAAGACATCATCTTGATGATCCTCCTTCCACTGTGGGCTAGCAACCCCATGTACCACACATACACTAGCATTGTTACCAGGACCATTAACAACACCTCCACCCAGAGGTACAACAACAGTAGGCCCGTTATCACCTTGAGGACTGGCATCACTTCTAGGAGGAGGGAAGATTCAAGCAGGCGAAGGATCCTCAGCTGGAGGAGGAGGAAAGAAAGTCTTTGGCAATAAAAGGCGCGAAGGAGAAACCAACTCAGTATCTAGTTTTCAAGGAAGGTGGAGAAATCAACCTCATAATCAATATCATCAACAACGGGTTGCTTGCGTTACGATCCCTGTACCACAACAACAACTACCTCAACAACAACAGCAACAGCAGCCACCCCAACAAACTCAGCATGGTTATCGAAGATATCCGGTTCGGCCAACAAATAGAGTATTTGACCCGCCACCGGTGCCATATTCCCAAGTGCTCCAAACTTTGTTGCAATTGCAGTTGATCCAAAAGAGGACTATGGCTCCTCTGACAGGCCCACCACCGCCCGACTTTGATGTGAATGCACGATGCGAGTTCCACTCCGGGGCACCCGACCATGCTATTGACAATTGCAAGGCTTTCAAACATAAGTTGCAAGATCTGATTGATAGCAAAGCAATAGATTTTTCACATGATGCACCAAATGTTGTGCAAAATCCTATGCCAAATCATGGCCCGGCTAGGGTTGGTGTTGTTCTGGTAGAGGAAGGGTTAGATCTGATAGCCGACGTGAATGAGCTGGAAACGCCATTGAGTTTGGTGAAGGAGAAGCTGCTGAAGGGGGGAGTGTTCCCAGGCTGTAGTGAAGATTGTGTCAACTATTTGAGCCATCCTGAGGGATGTGATGATCTGAAAAAGTGTATTCAAATCATGATGGATGAAGGAATGTTACAATTTGATCGGACCGCTAAAAGGAAACTCGTGGAAGTAGTAGAGGAGGAGCAGGATGAAATTGCGACGATTTCAATCCCATATAAAACTATTACTATTTCAGCACCTCCAAGGCCACCTACAATCATCATCACTAAAGAAGGCCTTGTGCCATACGAAAGTACTAAGGCTATCCCGTGGAATTACGGAGCCGAGGTGTTTTGTAACGGGCAGAAGGTAGAATTGAAAAGCTTGCCTGTTGATTCAGTTGATAATCTTGTTGGAGCTGGAGGAATTACCAGAAGTGGTAGAATCTTTTCATCGCCTGGAGTGGTGGTTGAGAAAACTGATAAAGGAAAAGGCAAGATAGTGGTAGAAGAAATTCCTCGGGTGGGCGAGAAGGAATCTCTGGAAAAGGATACGGAAGAGTTCATGATGTTGATTAGAAAAAGCGACTACAAGATAGTCGACCATCTGCAACAAACTCCTTCCAAGATTTCTATACTATCACTGCTGTTGTGTTCAGAAGCGCAACGAAATGCGTTATTGAAAGTTTTAAGCACTGCTTAGGTGCTACAAGAAATATCGGTTAACCAGCTCGAAGGAGTGGTGGCACATGTAAATGCAGGAAACGGTCTGGGGTTTACAGATTTGGACTTGACGCCAAAGGGCAGAAACCACAACTTGGCATTGCATATTTCAATTGAATGTCGGGGAACAGTGATGTCACACGTCCTTGTTGATACAGGGTCGTCCTTGAATGTACTTCCAAAGAAAGCATTAATAAAGATAAATCATCAGGGTCTTTATTGTACACCAAGTGGTTTGGTCGTACGAGCCTTTGATGGAACCCGAAGATCTGTTTTTGGGGAAATAACTCTGCCTATCCAAGTGGGCCCAGAGGTATTTGAGGCGGTATTTTACTTCATGGACATTTAGCCTGCTTACAGCTGTCTGCTGGGTTATCCATGGATACATTTTGTTGGGGCTGTTACGTCCACTCTACATCAAAAGCTGAAATATATGGTCGGAGGCAGTGTTGTGACGGTATGTGGGGAGGAAGATATCATGATTAGCCACTTGTCATCTTTCAAATACGTCGAGGTAGACGGAGAAATTCATGAGACTTTGTGTTACGCCTTCGAAACTGTGCAAGTGAAGGACAAATCTCCAATTGTGAACAAAGAACCAGAAGTGGCTATGTCATCTTTCAAGGAGGCTCAAGCGGCAGTACAGGATGGGGCATCGCAAGGATGGGGACAGGTGCTAGACATACCTCAGAAGCAGGACAAGTTTTGGTTGGGATATCGCCCATCATCTTCGTCACCTTCACAGAGCGCGCCGCGCTATAAGGGGCCCGTCAAGTTCACCAATGGGGGTGTCATTTTTGAGCAAATCAATGTTGTTTCTGATGATGAAGCCGGTGACAGGGATTGTGACATGGACGCTCGGATCCAGCCGAGCGCTCTCGGACAGAAGCTATGCAACTCGCCCATTGAGGAATTTGTCCAAGTGACACGCGAACAATAATAGTTTGTTTTCTCAGTTATTTTGTAACCCTATGTTCTGCCCGGAGCATAGCGGTATTCTATTCAGGGCATGCTTTTTTATGTTTGAACAATCTTTTTATCATTAATCAAAAGGCGTTTTTCTCATTCGAATTTTGTGATCCTTGTTTTTCTTCTTTTTGTTTTCTAACATTAAAATGGCAATGTGGTTTGTGTTTGTTTTTTTTTAATATCATTTAAAGCATAAAATCATCATCATTGCAGGTTACACATTTCAGACACCACCAACTCAGACTCGTCTATGACTTGGTGTGACTTTGACAATCCGATCTTTCAAGCATAAGAAGAGATCGATGAAGATGAAGACCTACCCGAAGAGGTTGCTAGATTGTTGAGACAAGAGGAGAAGGTTATCCTGCCTCATCAGGAGGAAGTTGAAGTCATCAACCTAGGAACTGAAGAGGATAAGAAGGAAGTCAGAATAGGGGCCGTGCTACAAGATAATGTCAAGCAAAGACTGGTTGATTTACTCCAAAAGTATAAGGATGTCTTTGCTTGGTCATATGAAGATATTCCTAGACTCAACACAGATATTGTAGTTCATCGTCTGCCTCTCCGAGAAGAGTGTCCTCCTGTTAAACAGAAATTGAGAAGAACCAGGCCTGATATGGCATTGAAGATTAAAGAAGAAGTCCAAAAGCAATTGGACGCCGGATTTCTGGCCGTGACAAACTACCCTCCGTGGGTCGTCAACATCGTGCCTGTGCCTAAGAAGGACGACAAAGTCAGGATGTGTGTTGACTATAGGGACCTGAATAGAGCGAGCCCTAAGGATGATTTCCTGCTCCCTCATATTGACGTGCTTGTTGATAACACCGCACAATACTCAGTGTTTTCCTTCATGGACGGTTTTTCGGGCTACAATCAGATTAAGATGGCACCGAAGGATATGGAGAAAACGACGTTTATCACGCCGTGGGGGACATTTTGTTACAAGGTGATGCCTTTTGGTTTGAAGAACGCCGGGGTAACCTATCAGCAGGCTATGGTGACTTTCTTTCATGATATGATTCATCATGAGATTGAAGTATATGTTGATGACATGATTTCTAAGTCCCAAACGGAGGAGGGGCATCTGGTGAATCTTCTAAAGCTGTTTGGAAGATTAAGGAAGTTCAAACTTAGGCTGAATCCAAACAAGTGTACTTTCGGTGTTCGGTCAGGAAAGTTGTTGGGGTTTATTGTCAGTGAGAAAGGTATTGAGGTTGATCCTGCAAAGATCAAGGCAACTCAAGAAATGCCAGCACCAAAGACCAAGAAACAAGTTCGTGGTTTCTTAGGTAGGTTGAACTACATTGCTCGGTTCATATCTCACCTCACAGCCACTTGTGAGCCATTATTTAAGTTATTAAAGAAAGATCAGGCGGTCATTTGGAATGAGAATTGTCAGAAAGCATTTGACAAAATAAAAGAGTATTTGCAGGAACCTCCGATACTGATACCTCCAGTAGCTGGAAGACCGTTGATTATGTACTTAACGGTTCTTGAGAACAGTATGGGTTGTGTCCTCGGTCAACACGACGAGACTGGAAGAAAAGAGCATGCGATTTACTATCTGAGTAAAAAGTTCACAGATTGTGAGTCCCGTTACTCAATGCTTGAGAAAACGTGTTGTGCACTTGCTTGGGCTGCCAAACGTTTAAGACAGTATATGCTTAACCATACAACCATGATGATTTCGAAGATGGATCCGATCAAATATGTCTTCGAAAAGCAGGCGCTTTCAGGAAGAATTTCCAGATGGCAAATGGTACTGACATAATACGAAATTCAGTATGTTTCTCAAAAGGCCATCAAAGGAAGTGTTTTGTTAAAGCACCTCACCGAATAGCCTATCGAAGACTATCAGCCAATGAAGTTTGAATTTCCTAACAAAGAAATTATGTTCCTCAAGATGAAGGATTGTGACGAACCACTACCAGATGAAGGTCCTGAACTTGGCTCCCAATGGCAGTTGATATTTGACGGTGCCGTCAACTTATACGGAAGTGGAATTGGGGCAATCATTACAACACCCCATGGGTCTCATATCCCATTCACTGCCAGATTGACATTTCCGGTCACCAACAATGAGGCTGAGTATCAAGCGTGTATCATGGGTCTAGAAGAAGTTATTGATTTGATAACCAAGAATCTCGATGTATATGGCGATTCCGCGTTAGTTGTGAATCAAATCAAGGGAGAATGGGAAACTCGTCAACCTAATTTGATTCCTTACATGAATTATGCAAGGAGGTTGTTACCTTTCTTCGACAAGGTGAAGTTTCACCATGTGTCGCGAGCGGAGAATCAGATGGCAGACGCTCTGGCAACGTTGTCTTTGATGTACAAGGTTAATTTTTGGAATGAAGCTCCCAGAATAGTTATCTCCCGCCTTGATAGACCCGCTTTCATATTCTCCATTGAAGAGGCCTTCGATGGCAAGCCGTGGTATTTTGATATCCAGAATTTCCTTAAGAACCAGGAGTATCTGACTGGGGCATCTAGTCGAGATAAGAAGACTCTAAGAAGATTGTCTGGAAATTTTTATCTGAATCAGGATGGTGTGCTTTATAGAAGAAACCATGATTTGGTGCTGTTGAGATGCGTGGACGAAAAAGAAGCAAATCTGCTTATGGAGGAAGTCCACGAGGGTACTTTCGGTACGCATGAGGGCGGACATGCCATGTCTCGAAAGTTGTTGCGAGCTGGGTATTATTGGCTTATGATGGAGTCAGATTGTTTCAAATTCGCGAAGAAATGTCATAAATGTCAGATCTATGCCGACAAGATTCATGTGCCGCCGTGTCCTTTGAATGTCATGTCATCTCCATGTCCCTTTTCCATGTGGGGGATTGATATGATTGAAAAGATTGAGCCTACTGCATCCAATGGACACCGTTTCATCCTAGTAGCCATCGACTATTTCACCAAATGGGTCGAAGCAGCTTCTTATGCCAATGTCACAAAGCAGATTGTGGCCCAGTTCATCAAAAGGGACATCATTTTCCGATATGGAATACCTGAAAAGATCATTACTGATAATGGTTCCAACCTAAATAACAAGATGATGAAAGAGCTATGTCAGAACTTCAAGATTGAGCATCACAATTCGTCTCCCTATCGTCCAAAGATGAATGGCGCGGTCGAGGTGGCCAACAAAAATATCAAGAAGATAGTGCAGGAGATGGTTGTAACTTATAAAGATTGGCACGAGATGTTGCCCTTTGCTTTACATGGATATCGCACCTCGGTGCGGACTTCAACTGGGGCAACTCCCTTCTCGTTGGTATATGGTATGGAAGCTGTCTTGCCACTAGAAGTCGAGATACCTTCCTTGAGAGTTCTGGCTGACGTCAAACTAGATGAAGCAGAATGGGTGAAGAACAGGTTGAATCAGCTCAACTTGATGGATGAGAAAAGGTTGGCGTCCATCGCATAAATTCGTCTATAACAAAGCAGAATGAAGAAAGCCTTCGATAAGAAGATACGTCCTCGAAGCTTTTAGGCAGGTGTTTTAGTGTTGAAGCGGATTCTCCCACCACAGAACGATCACAGAGGCAAATGGACTCCTAATTACGAAGGTTCGTATGTTGTAAGGAAAGTTTTCTCTGGAGGAGCCTTACTACTTTCGACTATGGACGGTGAGGATTTCACGTCCCCTGTGAACGCAGACGGAGTCAAAAAATATTTTGCTTAAAGAGACTCGATGGAAAGAAAAAGAAAGTCCAGGAAAAAATGGGGCATCCCGGCGAACCAGAAAAGGATAGGTTCGGGAAAAAATTAGGGATAAAAAGAAAAGATGTAAACCCGCAAAGTTGAAAAACTGAAAAGGCGACTTTGGCAAAAATGGGTATCCTGGTGAATCGAAAACCCACGAGGGCGATTCAAGAAAAAGTTAGGGATTTGAAAAGCAAGCAACTGCGATCTGCGTATTGGTCTTCCGAACATAGTGGGTTATGGGAGGACCCATGGGAAACCATTCAAGTCAATCTCTTCCGATGACGAAGCATCGGAAAAGCATCGAAGTCATGCGAGTCATAGATGAGTCATCCCATGGTGGTTGTCTGTACCACATTGCCGATATTTTGTATATCTTTATGCATTTCTTATTTGTCTTTGGCGCAACTTTCTCATTTCAGGAGTTACATCCTTTGTAAATTTGCTTATTTTCAGGCCGTTTATCAATAAAACATGCTATTCAGAAAATCTTTGTATGTTTTATTTTTAGCTTTTACTTTTGTTTGTGAAAAACGCCCGATGTTATTGATGAATTTGCACATACATAAACTTGCAGGCCTTGGCCAATAACTGTTAAAACTTTTACTTAATTGAACAACGTCACGGATGATGTCCAAGATAGCCTTTGTTGTGTAGTATCTTGCCTGTTGTTTTTGCAGGTTTGTTACCATTTGGGCATCTCTCTAAGAAGGTATGGATGGAGCTGTTTTCCCCAGCCAGAGTTTGTTCCCCAGCAATTAAAAGTGGTTTCTTCATCCCAGCATGGTGGCGTGTGCGTAAGTATACGGTTACCCACAACAGTTGGTCGATACACGTTTCTAATCCCCATGGAGTACAGGTGCTTTCTTACTCCCCAGTGAATCAAGATGACAGATTGAGGTCTCCAGTCGAGTTGATTTCCCCGCAGAATTGTAGGTTCCCCGGAAGACGCCCAAGGCCTATCTCCCCAGTTTAAGTCCAATTGTTATTGGCATACGAAGTTCATCTCCTGCAGAGTGGTTTTCTTTTCCCAGCAGGAGGGATCTTTTGTTTCCAACATTTATTTTGTTGGTTCGGTTCCGTTGCATCTGCATGCATGCATAACATCTACCCAAACGCGTTGCATTTCCATTTCGTATGGAGCATTACGCCATTTTCAAACATTTGCATTCTGAAACGTAAACCAGGTCGTTACCTTTCTGATTTCAGGTGGTGGTTATCCCCTACAGGTGATCTTCAGGCTTCGGCTCTTACGTCGAGCATTCAGACTCCGGTTCCTCCGTTGAACATCTAATGTTGCGGTGAAAATTGGATATCAAGCTATTAAATTAACATGAATCTTAATTCTTTTACAACCGAACTTTATTTTATCCAAAGGAAAGGTCTAAAGAAAGAAAAACCTTTTCGTGATGTAACGACAATGCTTAAGAGATTCGGGGATCGGGGGTTGGTTATACCTAGGGAAGGTGTTAGCACTCTAAGTATCTGTAGTACTCTACAGGAACCTTTTGTTTGATTGTTTGCTAAGTTTGTGAATATGTACTATGGATTTAGGGATAAGTAAAGACCTAGGTGGTTTTCTAAGTTTGCTCGCAAAGACATCGCATCTTCTGCCTACGTATCCTAACTAGGATAGAATCAGGGGAATCGTAGTTCACCTCGCAAGGGATAAAGAACACTTGATTATGATCAAGGTTCAAAGGGGAACAAACATGACAATGTTTGTGTGGAGTTTGACAAAACTCCCTATTCTAAGTTGTAATATTCAAAAGGGGAAGTAAGAAATCATGACGATGATTCTTACATAGAGTTGACAAACTCTATCCTAGGGTTCTAGTTGAAGAACACTCCTAGTACAGGTGGGTCTTTTAGACTTAAAGCAAAGTCTAATGGTTCCTAAGCTAAGGTCAAAGTGACTTAACAAAGTCAGGGGAATGAGTGAATGAGTGATCCATAACATCAGGGTTATTGTAAAGATCTTTTCCTTTGGAGAGGGACAGGACAGGCAACTTGGATGAGAGTTAACAAACTTCATCACTTGGGGGAGAGAAAATTTTGAACAAGATAACAACATAAAAAATATGCATCCATGGTGACAAACATTGAGTGAGCATGTGAAATGATAAAAATGAAAATGCATTGATGACAATCAAAGTAGTTGGTTAAGCAGGCAGAGTGACATTCAAGCTTCAGTGTATTTAGCAGATGAAGTGAAATGAGTATGGTAACAACCAAAAATGAAGTCTTATCATGATAGCTAACATTTAAAAGCATAAATGCAAACAAGTATCACAAATAATCACAAGTACATCAAAGAAAAATTCATCTGCGTATGCGAAAACGATCACAAAATGTACACAACTTGCACATAGTCAAAAGAGATGAAAAATTAGGCAAATATGAAAATAAAAAGTATGACATGAAAGTAGACATTAAGATGAACAAAAATGCAAAAAGAATGGTTGAAAAATGATTAAAATTGAGAGATATATGAATTTTCAAAGATGGGATGAAAAATGACAAAAATTAACAAAAGGGTTGCCCTCCTCAGGGGTCGAACCTAGGTTCATGGCATGCAAGGCGCTTAAGTGACAAGGTGACTACCACTGGGGTGGCTATACATCCGTTTGTAAATGCCACCCCATAAGTATATATGGGATACTTCTTATGAAATTCTGGACAACAAAACACAAGCACAAAATTGAAATGCAAAACCATGTGTAACTTTATCAATTCTCAACCTTTTCCAATGAAATTTAAGTCTAACTTGTGTGTTTTTTAACAAGGAATGAAATGGTGATGTTGGAATTGTGAAATATTACTCCTAAATAAAAACATGATAGCACATGCATTTTGAGTTTTGGAATTGCATTTTGATGATTAAGTGCAGTTCTAATCATTTTCAAATCAAACCAATTACATACACATACTATGAATGTGTTGATGAATGAGTGTGAGCGCAGAGTGGAGTTCAAAACAGACTATGGTGAAGAAAACTATTCAAGTTGCAAAATTGACATGTTTGATGCATATTGATGTTCAACTCAGTTTTTATGCATACTCAAATCAAGTAGGTCACATACACACATTGCAAATATGTTCATAAATGATTTTAAACACAATGATTAAGCCTAAACAGACTGTGACAGAAAGAGAGGTTCAAGTTGCAAATTTGTGTTTGTGGTGTGCATGGATGTTAGCTCAAGTTTGAATACAAAATCATGTAGAACAAAACATACCTACAGCTGGTACATATGAAAACAAATGAATTGATCATGGAAATTGGTTCTAAATAGACTGATATGCAAACTAAGAGGTTAAAATGAAACATGATGCTCTTATGTACAAGTTGAATGACCAGTTCATGTTTTATGCAAAATTAAAGCAGGCAAACCATGTGCACACACTACATATATGTTGTTAAGTGATTTTAAGCAAAAATAGTGGTCTGAAACAGTTTGGCATGACAGATGACTTCTAAGTTGCATTTTGGTATTTTGATGCATTCATGAGAATACTCAACAACAGGTTCCACGCATGTTTCCACCAAATCAACATTTCAAACATGTTACAAATATCCATACAAATGATTTTAAACAAATAGGCAAGTCACCAAAATAGTTGAAGTGGAAATGACCTACTTATGACAAAATGACATGTTTGAGATGCAAGTTGGAAATGCAAACAGGCTCTATGTATTTTCAGGCTAGGCAACTCACATACACACATCATATATATATATATATATATATATATATATATATATATATATATATATATATATATATATATATATATATATATATATATATATATATATATATATATATATATATATATATATATATATATATATATATATATATATATATATATATATATATATATATATATATATATATCAACAAGTGTGTTCAAGCAAGAAAAATGATTCAAAACAACTTGGCACAAAAAATGACTCTCAAACTGCATTTTAGTGTTTTTGCAAGACAGTAGGATGTTCAAATTCAAATTCAAGAACATTTTGACCATATGAATCACATACACATCTTTCATATATACAAACAAATGAGTTCAAACAAGGAAAATGGTTCAAATATGGCTGATATGAAACTTGGTGAGTTAAGTGCAAGTTTTGTGAAGTGAGATGCATGAACATGTTCAATTTCTGTTCAAAGCAATTTCAGACCAATTCAAACACATACACATCTTATATTCATGATATTTAGTGGATTCAAACACCAAAATAAGTTGGAAACAGACTGTCATGAAAAGTGATTCACAAAATGCAAGTTGTCATGAAAATGAGGCATGAGATATGAATTTTCAGTTCCAAACATTTTCTGATCTAATTGATCACACACATAACATATATACACGATATTGAATGGACTTAAGCACAAATTTGAACACCTTTGGGCCTGAGATCACAACTGGTGTGTTCATGACAGAATTTTGATATAAAACATACACATGATAAACTCAAAAATGCCAAAACATAGAATTATGGTGTAAAGCAATGATGAAGTGTTTACATACCTCTAGTAGACTGTGTTGAGCAGGTTATATCAATAAGAAACCCAGAGAAAACTTCAAATGCACTTGGTCTGAAACTTTCTTCTTTTTGAAGCAAGAATGCAATCTTTGTGACAATTGGAGAAATAAACTCCACCAATGATCTTTAACACTTTAGACAG
Organism: Lathyrus sativus; assembly: GCA_963859935.3. Lineage (NCBI taxonomy): Eukaryota > Viridiplantae > Streptophyta > Magnoliopsida > Fabales > Fabaceae > Lathyrus > Lathyrus sativus. The sequence goes on along the minus strand of OZ012740.1, from coordinate 128,218,966 downwards.
TTGGGAAATGATATATGAGAGGTGTTTGATTGATTAAAACACCAAGCAAATGCATAGAACCAGTTTTGGCTGATTTTATGGCTTTTGGTCAAAGTAACTTGGTATGGAAGTTGACTTTTTGAATGGTGAGGTTTTTGAATGGTTTAAGGTCTTGGACACCTTCTATATCATATTTAGAGATTGTGTGGATGATTGTTGAGGTGTTTGAATGTAGAGAACTGAGTTTGGCAGCAAATGTACCAAGACAGATTTTTGAAGCTTTTGGCAATTTTGTGATTTTTGTGATTTTGAAGTAAAGAGTGGAAAGAGTGAGAGCTTTGTGTTTATCTGGTTTTTAGAATCAAGTTGTTGTCCCTAAATGAAGTGATGAGGGCTCCCTTTTATAGGCAAATGAAGAGATGGCAGATTTGGAGGTTTCTTCACATTAAAGAAAAGGTTTTACAACTTTGGATCAAACCTTCACAAAGGGGTTTCCTTGGCTGATAGGTAAGCCCAATAGTCAAGAAAAATGATGATTTTGAATGGGCTAAATGTAGGCTAGAGGGTGTAGGTTGATGGTTAGTTCATATTCACTTTTCCACCTCATGCTTGCCTTATGATTTCAAATGCAAGTTGTAAAGCCACTTGCAAGCCCACTTGCAAGTTTGGCTAATTACATCTCCTATGCATTTTCTTCATATTTCTATGCTTCAAACTCTCAACATATAAGAAACAACAGCATCTAAAGGATGAGTTTGGTCAGATTGATGAAAGAATGGATTCTTGAAATTTTGACAATGTGGGACTAAAGTGAAAAATCACTAACTTTCCATAACCATAACTTTCAGCTCACAAATCCTTTTGAGATGTGCTAGTACTTTTTAGAAAGCCGTCAAATAGATCTAAAACATTCATGTTTTCATGAGTTTCAATTTCCCAAAGGAACTTGGTCAAAAAGTCTCTCAAAGTTGCTAGAAAATGAACTTAAAAGTGAAATTTCTCTCAGTCTTTTTCCCTTCTTGAAATGAATTTGATCATAACTCCAAATCTATGCATTTTCTGATCATGGACCACTTTGGGACTTTTGTAGGATTTGTGAAGAGCTTCCAAATGATCTTTGAACCAACTCAATTGGATGTGTGGTTAAGGAGTTATGGTGTAGCCCCTTTCAAAACCCTAATTTCCCGATTTTTCGATTACTCCTTCATCCTTGATCCAATGTGTCGCTACTGCGAAAATCGGCGCCGGATGAACAGAAGAGTCGCCACCGTGCGTTATTTATCCCACGGGAGGGAAAGGAAACGCTCAGAGTAAACCTCGCACAACAAGGGAAAGGTATGGTCGTCGCAACCAAAACCTGGATTCGGGAGTCGGTTACGCAAGGGGAAGGTATTAGCACCCCTCACGTCCGTCGTACTCGACGGGATCCACGCTTGTTTTCGAGTAGGGATTGTTATTCTATCTAAACTATAGGTCAAGGGTTAAAAAGAAAATAAAATGAAAATAAAAATGACTCGGCAAAGTATCGCACTTTATGCCTACGTATTCCCGCCTGGAACGAGAAATCAGAGTCAACGTAGTTCGCCTACCTACGGGAAAGGAGGGGAAGGTTGCTCGCTAGGATATTGCATCCTATGCCTACGTACTTTCATACGGCATGGAAGATCAGAGCAAACGTAGTTCGGGCCACGTACGACACAAGTCTGTCTTGGTTGATTTTATTCCTTCTGAAAAAGGTTTTCCTTGATTAGCAGTCCCGGCGGACAAAAATGACGTCTTGATGAGTTCACATTCTTTTACGGAAGAAGTGTCTTTTATTGTGTTTGAAATCTTTATGTGTTTTTCTGTTTGTTTTGAGGAAGAAGAGACAGAACTCTAACCTACGGTTGCGAAGGGAAACAAACTAACCTAATGTTATCATGCATGGGTTAAAACCTAATGTCTATCATGCTCCTCTCTTGCACAGAGGGAAACAGAGATCCTACGGGATAGGCAGAAACAGAAACAATAACAGATATATACAGTAAAACAGTAAAATGCATGAATGCAACAATACAAGTGAGGCAAGGGAGTCCCACTCAACCTCGAACCTAGAAAACAATAGGCAAAAGTGAACAGGCTTCACTTTCAACCCAACAGGGTAAACAGCAAACAATACAGTCCAGAAAACCAATCAATACATCAGCAATGAAATACAACAGCAAAAGAAACAACATCAGCAGCTCTGAATCAACATCTAGCTCCTAGTAATCTCCACTCAGTTACAGGCTTCAACAAGTATCAATCTCCATCTTCAAGATCTTCAGGCAAGGGCTTTGATCATCTGTTTTCCATCTGCAATGGCTTTTCTTCATGTCTCAGGCTAGGATGAACATCAGTCAACCAGATGAGGTGAATGAATGTTAGACAGTTAATTACCTACCAAGGGTGGTTCATCAACTGTTAACATTAACCAGAAAGTTTCCTCTCAAAAGTTCTATCTTTCAAATATATTCACTAATCCTTCCAAAGGAAGGAGGTGGATATTTGAAAGAGACTTTGAATCATAGAGAAAGGATAGAGGCACACAAAGCCATCTATGTTTGAGAAACAAGCTTTCTAATCTAGAGCTCTGCCTAGCTCCTAAACCCTAGTCTCCTCAGCAGCTGCTAGCAATAACCTCCTATTCAACTCTGACAGTTGATCTTCAATCTCTGGATCTCCAATGGTCTTCATCTCCTCAAGTCTTCAGCTCTCCCAAGTCCTCAGACAATCCCAATACCCACACAAGCAAACAAGAATCCCCAGAGGGCACACCACACCAGTCAATCAGGTATATACAGAGTATTAATAGCAGTAGGGGAATCCTAACTTTTTCTAAGGGGATCTAATAACTACCCATAGCCCCTATAGTCCCATAACTAAACTAGTCAAACCCTAAGTCCTAAAGGAAAGAATCAAGCCTCCTAAGTCATCACCTAAAACCCTAATTTTATCCATGTTGTTCAAACCTACATTAAGCACCTAAAATTAATTTCTAAAAATGGGAACTAAATTGCATCTACAAGTTCAATGTCTAACCTAAACAACCTAAAAAGAATGGATGAAAAATATGAAAGTATCTAATAGAACAAAAATTAATAAAATCATGTATGAAATGAAACCATTTAAAATGTTATTTATTTAGAAAATATGGGAAAAATATCAAATAAAAAATAAAATAAAATATTTATTTTTTATAATTTTCTAGACACCTTAAAGAAAATAATGCAAAAAGAATGAATTAAAAATGATTATTTTGCTATTTATTATGAATTTTAGAAAATGCATGAAAAAAATTAAAGAAAATGAAAGAAAATGTAAAGAAATAAGATGGAGGGGGTGAGAAAAGCAATAAAACCAAGTTACGCGCGTTGGGCTTATGAAACTGGGGGGTGTGGATAGCGCTCTGAGCCCAACCCCCCAACTTAATGAAACGCTGCGTTTCATTTCTTTTGAACTTTCCCTCCGTTTCATCTTTAAATCGCAGCCATCAGATCACATCCCAAGTCCAAGTCAAACCCTGGATCGTGTGGCCCTGGCTTCATCTTCAACCTTAGAAACCCTAGGGTTTCTGCAACTTCACCATCGTGCATGAACTTTCCACTTCCCTGTTCTCCCTCAATCCTCCATGAAAGCTCTCACTGTAAAAACCAAAAATACTCCAATCTCCTCCCTCTACACAGCCATGTCATTACCTTCTTCTAAAACTCAAGCAATAATGCAATTCGATAGGTGCAACAGATCGTATCCATCATTCTCCACTGATATTGATCCTCTCAATTCTCTATGGAAATCATCCTAAACTAACCTACACCTCACCCTGGTCATTTTAATCACTCAATCCAAGATTATCTCACACGATTCTTGCCATTCTAAGCTTCATCAGAAATGGTGCACCATGATCAATGTCCATGAAACTTGCTCAAACTTATCAAAATCAATCATCTCCCTTATCCTAACCAGTCTATACTAACAATTCCCTAAAATTCTCATTAAATTATGCAATTCGAATGAGGTTACCAACCTGTTATGATACTGAAAACAGCTATGGAATACACTTGATCCAATGCTTGAAATGTGGGGAAATTGATCAGTAATCTTGGAAATGAGTTCTGTATGCAATTAGAGAAGCTCCAAAGCTTTGAATCTTCTAGTTCCAAGGTTCTTGCACTTTGAATGATGATGATGAATAGCACAATTCCTTGCTCAATTTTCCAAAGAAATGTGTGGATTCTGACCTTTGTGTGATGATGATGAAGGTTGAATCAAGAATGTTGAAGTTTGGTGAGAGATTGAGGGAATTTGATAGGCTTATGCAAGAATGAAAAATGAGTGAAAATGGAGGTTTTTGACAAAGTGGTAGCACCAACCCTTGCATGAACCAACTTGCATGAATATATAGGTTGCATTAGAACCTCCTAGAAACTTGGAGAAGTTTCCCTTACACTTTTCCCTTTCAATTTGGATTATGTTACTTTTAATTCAAGCAACGATGGATAACTCACAAATCATGACCTAAGCTCAAAATTCCACTTTATCCAATGTCTTTAGAATGCCTTTTCCATTCAAAATGACCTATAATTTTGCATCATTTGGCCAAGATATGAAAAATACCATTTTTTAAGCCATTTTCCTTCATTAAATTCACCAATTTTGAAACCTTGTGCTATGGACATTTCCAATCTCTCATGGTCACTTTTATAGACTCAAAATGCCATTTGGAGCAAGTTTGATGTTGTAAGTTTTTCCATTTGAGGCCTCCTTGTATGAGTTTTGGGCATAGGTTAAAATGACCTGTAATTCACAAATGACCAAAATACCCTTTGCTTGCCAAGACCATAAGTTGAGTTCCACACATCATATGAGGGCATACTATACCATTCTAGAAAGCTAAGACAATGAGGAACAATTCTTATGTTGACCAGAAATTCATTTGAAATCTCCTTGAGGGGTAAAAATTGCTTGGAAGTCAAGTCACTTTCACAGACAAAATTTCAGATACCTCAGATGACCTGTAACTTGCAAGGACCATAACTTGAGTTCTATAAATCTTCTTGATGTCTTCCACCACTCAAATTAAAGGTCTTGAGATCCTCTACAAGTTTCATGTTGGCCAAGGATCCATTTGAAGCTTGAATTTTGACTTATCTTGCTTGGAAATTTGACCTAAATTAGAGGATTTTACATAGAAACCCTAATTTAGAAACTCCTCTTCTCCTTGATTTCTCTTGATTTCTTCTTAGCATGACAACATATCCTTATTATCCATGTCAAATGATGAACCCCACATCTCTCCAATAGCCCTTAATGCCTTTCAATCAGTCAATTGACCTAGGGTTGACCCAGATGAAACCCTAGTTGACTGTCTTCAACTGCAATTCTTGTGGTCACCTCAACAACTTGCTTACTTCTCCAAATGACTTTCTAAGCCCTCTCATGATGTCTAGATGCTCTCCATGCCTTCCATTCACAGCTCACAACCCCCTTGTTGACCCTCAGATACTCTCAGATAGGAGATAGACTCAGGGCTTGATCTGCTGAACTCTCTGCTCTCAAATTCTTTTCTGATGACTTGAATGAGATGGAATTAGGATAATAACCTCTTGATAGGCCTCTAGAGATGAGAATAATGATTGGTCCCCTGTTGAATGACTTGCTATGCTTATGCTATGCAGATGGTTAGTCTATGTACATGACTCTATATGCAAATGCTAATGATAATGAAACATAAACCAAGTGAATAAGGTTGGGCAAATTTTAGGGTGCAACAACTGCCCCTATTCAAGCGACTTGGACCCGATTGGGTGAAGGGCCCGGAGCCTTCAGACATTCGCGGTACGAGACGGTTGAATACTAGTGAAACCAGAAATTTGCCAACCGCAGACATAAACCGCGCTCCTGCTTGGGGAACGACATTCATCAGCTGAATATGACTGTTACGGCAACCCACTGATCTCGTGCGACCGTGCTGGGGATTCTTCTCATCATCCTAAAAAAGATTGAATCATCGAGAACTTCGTCCTTTGCTTGTCCCCGTCAGGACTCTATCCGCTGTCGACACGAAGAGAGCTCAACTAAAACCTGTCCACGTTAGGACTTCGCTTGCTATTAACCCAGAAAATCTCGGCAACTCCGCTGGGGAATAATTTGTCTACCTTTCCATAAACTGAATCGTCCCCGTTAGGAATAACACTCTTCCACGTTAGGAATAACCTCGTCTGGACCCGTCCACGTTAGGACTCCATCCTTCCACGTAAGGAACCACGTCTTCTTTCCACGTAAGGAAACCAATTTTCTTCTACGTAAGGAATTCAATTCTCAAACTGTCCACGTGAGGACTCCAACCTTTCTGAATCTGTCCACGTCAGGACTACACTTGCCATCTTTCCACGTCAGGAATCAATCTTCTTTCTATATCGACCTGTCCACGTAAGGACTCCAATACCACTTGACATGTCCCTGTCAGGACCCCACTCTTTCCACGTAAGGAATTCACCTTTGGTTCTGAATCTGTCCCCGTTAGGACTCACCTTTCCACGTAAGGCGTACATCATGCTTCCACGTCAGGAATCAACTTTTCTTGAATCTGTCCACGTAAGGACCCCAATTTTTCCACGTGAGGAATATAATCTCAATCTGAATCTGTCCACATCAGAACTAAACCCCTTCCACTTCATGACTACACTCTTTCTTTCCACGTCAGGAATACAAGCCTCTTTCCACGTAAGGAATGCTATCCGTTTTCCACGCAAGGAAACATAACTTTTCCACATAAGGCAACCAATTCCTTTCGATTTGTCCGCGTCAGGACTACATTTTTTCCACGTAAGGAATGCCATCTTAATCTGTCCACGTAACGACTCCACTCTTTCCACGTTAGGAATTACCTCTTTCCACGTAAGGAACTGAAACTTCTCTTTTCCCCTGTAAGGAATAGACTTGTCCACGTCAGGACCCCTCTTTCATCTTGATTTGTCCACATCAGGACTCAGGCATCTTCGACCTGCTGAGGAAATAAGACTTGTCCACGTCAGGACTCACACCTTTGTCTGATCTGTCCACGTCAGGACCCATACTTTGCCAACACGAAGAAAGATAACTGCTGAGAGGAACTGGTCCACGTCAGGACACCAACACAAAGAGTAATCACTTTTGTCAACGTCATTACCTCCCATTCCACCAATTTCGAGAACCCGAATCTGCCCACGTTAGGATTAACACACTTCACGAACCCGGGGAAATAAACCTGTCCACGTTAGGACGCCCACTTCTGAAGAAATCCCGTCAATATAGGAATAAGTTGTCCACGTCAGGACTTAGTTCTCCATTGATCCCAACCCACAAACTTCTTTAGTACGGACGTGAAAGCGACTTTGAGGCAGACTCTACTGGGGATATCTGGAAATCAAACTACCGGATGCCTGTTCTGATAACCGGCGGTGGCCTCTGAAATTCTGATTCAAGGAACCTCTGATGACCACTAACTCTGCCTGGAAATAAAGAGGAACTTACCCTGATAACTCTGTGGGGAATACGGCCGAAACTGACATTATCATTGAATATCTCATGCCGAGATCTTGAGTGTTTGGTAGTTCATTTGAGCAGGAGTTCTCTCCACCTGAACTGCTAGAGTACAGAAACTGCTTCAGCAAAATAAATGCTGAAGATAATGCCGACTCCGCCGGGAATAGCCAGATGCTACAGAATTATTCCAGCAAAATAAATGCTAGAAGGGTGAAGTCAACCATGCTAGGAAGTTGAGAGTTCGAACCAAACATCCTGTTGAGGTAACCCCCTGCTGGGGAAAGTAACTTTGCTGGGGAATAGCAGGTATGCCAAGTATGATTGGACTTCTCTGCTGGAGAGTGAACTGATATTACACGGTATCCCTGACAAAATAAATGACAGGACCCACCACCAACTCTGCTGGGGAGAATCCTGATCTCCGGGTTCCACTGGGAGGAAAGAACATTTACTGAAAGGAGAGAACTCCGCTGGGGGGTGGGACTATTCTCTCGGGGGAAATCCACTGACTCCGCTGGGGGAGAGTGAATGACCCTGCGGGGAAAGATGAACCTGTCTGAATACCGCCTTACGATCTTGGAACCGTCGATCCTTTTTGCACAAGCTACGACTAGCTGGAGAATTTGATCCTTCTTCAGGAAGAACCTGCATGACCTGCGTGAAGGCTGAGTCTTTCGTTATTGCAATCTTTCGATCATCTTCCTCGTACGGTTATGAAACCTGCAACAACACAAACAAGACAAGACAAGCCTATGCAACCAAATCAACTCAGGTTAGTGACGTTATTTTCAGTTAATTCAAAGCTTTAGCAACTGCTGGCAAGGGCCAGTGACGTTATACTCATGCTAGTTTCATCAAACTTGGGCGTCAATCATGCACAAAACAGTAAAGAACAGTGTTAAGTACTGAATAACGTATTTTATTGATCGGGCCCCTGAATGGGCGGAGTTTTGTACACGGGATGTAACTCCTGAAATGAGGAAGCTACACAAAGCAAATATACACGTATACAAGTATGCACAAGAAGCATAAATATTGACAACTTAAATTTGTACACATGTCGGCAACGGGATGGAGATGAACACCACGAACTGATCCTCCCATGACTCGCCCGACCCTAATGCTTTCCCGGTATCCCCACTTCTGAAGAGATTGTATCCGATAACTGGCTCCTCAAATGTATTCTCCCGCATTGATGCTTATTGCAATTATCAAATTCGGACCGCAGTCATTTGCTTTTCAAATCCCTAACTTTTGCGTGAACCGCCCTTTACGGGTTTTCAGCTCACCGGGATACCCTTTTTTGCCGAAGCCGCCCAGTGTAGGTTTTCAACTTCGCGGGTGTACACATTTTTTTTTCAATTTTATCCCTAATTTTTGCCCGAACCTTTCATTCTGTTTTTGGTTCGCCAGGATGCCCCATTTTTTCCTGGACCCTCTTTTTTTCTGTCCAGCGGGTCTATTTTAAGCAAAGTATTTTTTAACTGCGTCCGAATTCACAGGCGACGTGAAGTCTTCTCCGTCCATAGTGGACAACAACAATGCTCCTCCTGAAAAGACTTTCCTGACAACGTATGGCCCTTCGTAGTTGGTGGTCCACTTGCCCCTGTGATCTGCTTGCGGCGGGAGAATTCTCTTCAGCACAAGGTCGCCCGTCTGAAAGCTTCGCGGATGTATCTTCTTGTCGTACGCTTTCTTCATACGGCTCTGGTACAAACGACCGTATGCTAGAGAAGCTAGCCTCTTCTCATCCATCAAACTCAGTTGGTTCAACCTGTTTCTCACCCATTCTGCCTCGTCTAGCTGAACATCTCGCAATACCCTCAGAGAAGGGATCTCAACTTCCAATGGTAATACCGCTTCCATTCCGTATACCAACGAGAACGGAGTTGCCCCGGTTGATGTGCGTACCGTCGTACGATAACCGTGCAAAGCAAAAGGTAGCATTTCATGCCAATCCTTATAGGTCACCACCATTTTCTGAACGATCTTCTTGATATTCTTATTGGCCGCCTCAACAGCACCATTCATCTTGGGTCGGTAAGGGGAGGAGTTGTGATGTTCGATCTTGAAATTCTGACAGAGCTCCTTCATCATTTTGTTGTTCAGATTTGAACCGTTGTCCGTGATTATCCGCTCGGGGATCCCATATCGGCAAATGATATCTCTCTTAATGAATCTGGCCACCACTTGCTTAGTTACATTTGCGTAGGACGCCGCTTCCACCCACTTGGTGAAGTAATCGATTGCTACTAGAATGAACCGGTGCCCATTAGAAGCCGTCGGCTCGATCTTTCCAATCATATCGATTCCCCACATTGAAAATGGCCAAGGTGATGACATCACATTTAGAGGACTTGGAGGCACATGGATCTTATCAGCATAGATTTGGCACTTGTGGCACTTCCTCGCAAACTTGAAACAGTCAGTTTCCATAGTCAGCCAAAAATAACCTGCCCGCAGCAGTTTTCTCGTCATAGCATGTCCTCCAGCATGCGTACCAAAGGTACCTTCGTGTATTTCCTCCATGAGAAGCTTTGCCTCTTTTTCGTCTACACAACGCAACAGCACCAAATCGTGGTTTCTTCTGTATAAGACGCCATCTGGGTTCAAATAGAAATTACCCGCTAATCTCCTGAGAGTCTTCTGATCTTGACTGGATGCCCCAGCCGGATACTCTCTATTCTTCAGGAAATTAAGGATATCGAAATACCATGGTTTGCCATCAGATGCTTCATCAATAGCAAATACATAAGCTGGCCTGTCAAGCCGAGAGATAATGATTCGGGGGGCTTCGTTCCAGAAGTTGACCTTGTACATGGAAGACAAAGTGGCGAGGGCGTCAGCCATTTGATTTTCCGCCCGCGGTACATGATGCAATTCAACCTTGTCGAAGAAAGGCAACAATCTCCTTGCATAATTCATGTAGTGTATCAGATTGGGCTGCCGTGTCTCCCATTCTCCTTTGATCTGATTCACCACCAGAGCTGAATCTCCGTATACGTCCAGGTGTTTGATTCGCAAATCAATGGCTTCTTCAAGCCCCATTATACAAGCTTCGTATTCGGCCTCATTGTTGGTAACGGCAAAGGTCAATCGGGCAGTAAACGGGATGTGCGACCCGTGTGGCGTAGTGATGATTGCCCCTATTCCGCTACCGTAAGCATTCACAGCTCCGTCAAAGATCATCTTCCATTTAGAACCCAACTCTGGTCCTTCGTCTGGCAACGGCTCTTCACAATCTTTCATCTTTAAGTACATGATGTCCTCGTCAGGAAAATCAAACCTCATCGATTGGTACTCTTCAATAGACTGCTCCGCCAGATATTCAGACAGCACACTCCCCTTTATAGCCTTTTGCGAGACGTATTGGATGTCATATTCAGTCAAAACCATCTGCCAACGGGCAATTCTTCCTGACAACGCCTGCTTTTCAAACACATATTTGATAGAATCCATCTTCGAGATGAGCATGGTTGTATGATTCAGCATGTACTGCCTCAAACGTTTGGCGGCCCAGGCTAGCGCGCAACAAGTTTTCTCCAGCATTGAATACCGAGATTCGCAGTCTGTAAATTTCTTACTCAGGTAATAGATTGCATGCTCTTTTCTCCCTGTCTCGTCGTGTTGACCGAGGACACAACCCATGCTTCCCTCAAGAACCGTCAAATACATGATCAAGGGTCTACCTGCCACTGGGGGTATCAAAATAGGAGGCTCCTGCAAATACTGCTTTATTTTATCGAACGCCTTTTGACAATTTTCGTTCCACGTTACAGCTTGATCTTTCTTCAACAGCTTGAATAACGGTTCACACGTGGCCGTTAGGTGAGATATGAACCGGGCAATGTAGTTCAACCTCCCTAAAAACCCGCGCACCTCTTTCTCTGTTTTAGGCGTCGGCATTTCTTGAATTGCTTTTATTTTAGCAGGATCGACCTCTATTCCTTTTTTGCTTACAATAAACCCCAGGAGCTTACCCGATCTCACCCCGAAGGTGCATTTGTTAGGGTTCAGCCTCAGCCTGAACTTCCTAAGCCTTTTAAACAACTTCAGCAAATTCACCAGATGCTCTTCCTCCGTCTGGGATTTGGCAATCATATCGTCAACATAAACTTCGATCTCTTTATCCATCATGTCATGGAAGAGAGTCGTCATCGCGCGCTGATATGTTGCCCCAGCATTTTTCAAACCGAAGGGCATCACTTTGTAGCAAAATGTTCCCCAAGGCGTTATGAAAGTGGTCTTCTCCATATCCTCTGGCGCCATTTTAATTTGATTATAGCCTGAAAAGCCATCCATGAAGGAGAATACGGAGTATTGAGCAGTATTATCAACTAACACGTCAATATGAGGAAGTGGAAAATCGTCTTTTGGGCTTGCTTTATTCAAATCTCTATAATCCACGCACATTCGAACCTTGCCGTCCTTCTTGGGCACTGGTACGATGTTGGCAACCCATGAAGGATACTTCGTCACAGCCAGGAAACCAGCGTCCCACTGTTTCTGAACCTCCTCTTTGATCTTCATTGCCATATCTGGTCGAGTTCTGCGAAGCTTTTGTTTGACCGGTGGGCAATCTTCTTTTAGTGGCAGGCGGTGTACAACCATGTCTGTATCTAGCCCCGGCATATCCTCATACGACCAAGCGAATACATCACTATACTCTTGGAGCATTTCAACCAGTCTTCGCTTGATATCACTTTGCAGTGCGGCTCCGATACGAATATTTTTCTCAACCCCTTCCGACCCCAAGTTGATAATTTCGATGACCTCGTCATGAGGCAGAATGGCTTTTTCTTCTTGCTTCACTAACCAAGACAGTTCTTCAGGAACGTCACTATCTTCGACAACCTCTTCTTCGGCCTGAAATACCGGGTGCTCAAATTCGGGACGAGTCATAGGTGATTCAAGGATGTCATCTGAAAATGTTATCCTGCAAAAGGAATGGTTAAGTGCTTCAAAATGCGTATAAAGCGAATAACCACGTTGCCATTTTATTGAAAACTACAAAACAAGAAAGACAGGGATTACAGTATTTGCACATGAAAAAACGCCATTTATTTAATGATTAACACGCAATGTTCATAACAACACAGCCCTAAGCAAATCATGATGCCCCGGGCAAGACATCTGATTATTCAACAATTAATAAAGCGAAGCATTACTGTTTAAAAGTCACAGGAACAAGCTCCTGAATAGACCAGTTGCACAGTCCTTGTCCTGGCGTGCTTGGCTGAATCCAGGCATCCATATCACAGTCGCTGTCTCCTTCACCAGACTCTGAAGCAGCATTGACAGTTTCATGACACACCCCACTGGCAGAGATGGTGATTGGCTTTCTGAAACGGGGTGCCCCCACGGAAGGAGTTGATGACGACGGTTGGTACCCCAGCCCGAACCGGTCCATCTTCACAGGAATGTCCAGCACTTTGCCCCAGCCCTTGGCTTCTCCTGCTTCCACTAGAGCTTGAGCCTCTTTGTACGATGAGACGGCTATTTCTGGCGCTTTGCTCGGCCCGGGACCCTTGTCCTTGATGCGCAAACCTTCGAATGCCTGGCAGGGCGTTTCGTGGATCTCTCCGTCGACTTCCACATATTTAAATGAAGATAGATGGCTGACCAGGATGTCCTCTTCTCCGCACACGGTGACTACGCTGTCTCCGACCATATACTTTAACTTCTGATGCAGGGTGGACGTGACTGCCCCCGCCCCATGAATCCAGGGTCTTCCAAGCAAGCAACTGTATGCAGGCTGTATATCCATGATATAAAACTCAGTGGCAAACACCTCCGGCCCCACCTGTAGAGGCAATGTGATCGATCCAAAGACTGTTCTCCGCGTGCCGTCAAATGCTCTGACTACCAAATCACTGGGTGTACACAAAATTCCTCTAACATCCAGCTTCATCATCGCCTTCTTGGGCAGCACATTCAAAGATGATCCGGTGTCAACCAATACGTGCGACATTACTGATCCTCTACACTCGACAGATACGTGCAGCGCCATATTATGATCTCTTCCTTTCGGAGTCAAGTCAAAATCGGTAAAGCCCAAGCTGTGGCCTGCATTCACATGTGCCAATACTCCTTCTAGCTGGTTCACGGAGACGTCTTGGGGTACAAAAGAAGTATCCAGGACTTTCAGCAACGCATTTCTGTGAGCTTCCGAACACAACAGCAATGACAGGATAGATATTTTGGACGGCGTCTGCTGCAGATGCTCCACAATCTTATAATCACTTTTTCGAATCAAGCGCATGAATTCTTCTACATCTTTCGATGTCGCTTCTTTTTCGCTGGCTTGCACCGGAACATTCTCAACCACTTTCCCTTTTCCTTTTGCTAATCTTTCGGCCTCCACTTCAGGTGATATAAAGATCCTACCACTCCTTGTCATACCTCCCGAACCAACAACGTTATCCACAATCTCGGCTGGCTGCTTATCAACATCAATTCTTATTCCGTCACAATACACCTCTAACCCATATGACCATGGGACTGCTTTTGTGTTCTCGTACGGGATCGGCCCGGCCTTAGTTATGGTGATCGGTGGTCGCTGAGCTGGTGCTGCAATGGTGATCGTCTTCCGAGGAATCGTTACCGTGGCCACATCACTCCGTTCATCCACTACTGCCCCTGCAGGCTCGTCAGTTGCCGCTCGGTCAAACTGCAATATGCCCTCATCCATTAAAGCCTGAATGCCTTTCTTCAAATCCTCACACCCTCCATCTAGGGTCCAACAGTCTAAGCAATACTCGTTACATCCTGGGTAAACACCCCCTTGTAACAGCCGGCTCTTTATCTCGCTCAGCGGCGTCTTCAAATCTTCGACATTCATAACCAGATTCAACCCTTCCTCAGTCAGAATGGCGTTGGCCCCATGATTAGGCATGGGTTTCTGCACTATATTCGGACCTGCCGTTCCGAAATTGATAGTCTTGTTGTCCAAAAGATCCTGCACAACATGCTTAAAAGCATGGCAACCTTCTATATCGTGGCCTGGAGCCCCAGAATGAAACTCACAGTGCCTGCTCGCATCGTAACCAAACGGGGGAGCTCCCGTTATTGGTGCCAGAGTTCTTTTCTCTACTAGATTCAATCCCAACAATGTCTGCAACAAATCGGCATAGGTTGAGGGAGGCTTCTCAAACACTCTTCTCGGTTTACTACCCTGGAATCTTCGCGGAGCCTGCTGTGCTCCCTGCTGAGACTGCTGCTGCTGTTGCATTGGCTGTTGCTGAACCGGTTGTTGTTGCTGGAGTGGTTGCTGTTGATACGGGATGGTAACACTCGCTACCTGCTGCGGCTGACGATATTGACCTCGTCCCCTGCCTCGGCCTCGGCCTCGGCCTCCAAATACTGCGCTTGCCTTCGCCCTGACGGCGCCCACCATAAGCTTTCCTATTACTGCCAGATGCAGTTGATTCCTCGACTTGGAACTTTCCTTGCTTAATATTACGTTCAATCTTCTCTCCCATCAGAATCAGGTCTGAAAAACTGGCCAGAGACGTGTGAAACAACATGTCATGAAACAAGCCGGTGAATGTGCCAACAAACATGTCATTCATTTCCTTATCTTCTACAGGAGGACGGACCCTGGCAGCCATATCGCGCCACCTTTGCGCGTACTCTTTAAAACTCTCCCCCTTCTTTTGCGACAGCCCGGCCAACTGGACCCGATTGGGTGCCAAGTCGCTGTTATACTTGTAGTGAGCTACAAATGCCTCTGCTAATTGCTTCCATGTCTTGATATCAGTTGGCTCCAACCCCATGTACCACTCTAGGGAAGGGCCCGACAGACTATCCTGAAAGAAATGCATTAGCATCCTTTCGTCAGTTGAGTATGCAGACATCTTTCTGTAATAAGCTCGTACATGCACTTTTGGACATGTATCCCCTTTATACTTGTCAAACGCAGGAGCTTTGAATTTAATTGGCACCCTCAAGCCAGGTACCAGCCCCATTGTTGCCATGTCCAAACCCACAGCACTCTGGTTTAGGACTCCCCTCATCTGCTCTTCCAGCATTCTGATCTTCTGGGAATCATCCATCGGCCCTTCGAAACCTCCGCCGGAGAAAGCGTCCTCCTACTGATCTTCTTGCCACATACCGTTTCCAGCCCCATACCCATCATATCCATTATTACGTCCAGCTCTGATCTGATTCATCCCCGGACCTCGGCCTCTGTTGCCGTACCCTTGAACACCTCCAGCAGGACCAAAAGCCATAAATCCCGTACCGTTTCCATTTCCAAAGCCTCCGTAACCCTGATTGGTCGCGCCATAACCGTCTTGCCCAAAGCCTTGAGCATTAAAGCCATACTTCCCAGTGTTATCGAATCCCTGATCGTTGAATCCGAATCCAGCATTGACGAAGCCGTTGCCGCCTAGATTATCACCCAAATTGACATCACCCAGCCCAACATTATGGACAGCAGTCTCATTTCCAACTCCGACGTTACCATTTGCAGCAGCGGTAGCGTTGTTGACATTAGCAGCAGGTGTATTGATTACAGGTGGAGCCACCGGCGTGGGAGTGCCGTCTCCATGAACAGTATCGACCCGTACCGACTGATGATCTTCATTACCATGACCAGCGTTTCGAGCCAACAGAGGCTGGACCATTGCCTGCAAATTCTCCTGCCCTTTTGCTATAGCTTCCATGGTCTGCATGAAGAGAGCGAGCTTCTCGCGCACATCTTGCATCTCGTTCTGCATTTGATCCATGATTCTTCGACAGTTGGTGCGGGTAGAATAGCGGTGCGGGTGCTGATCTGCAATCCTGAAAAGTACCTGTTATGAAGCAGGAAATAAGACACTATTCAAAGATTACCTGTAATGCAATATGAGTATGAATGCAATGCAATGTGTCTGTGCATTAGGGAAATTCATTCCCCCAGTTCTAGTGTGAAGGTGCCAGTGCAGTGACAGTGTTGATAATAGGAATACCGGAGCTGGATCATAGAAAGCCTCATATATTGCAGGGAGAACCAGAATACAATGTCGCTGAAAGTACGATAAGAAGGCATGACCTCAACCAACAATCCTGGTGATGGTCAGCATTTATGCAAATAAAGCATACAAGTTACTACAAGTTACTACATGGAATGATCAAATCCTCCCAAAAGTCTGGTACTCTTCTATCAACTTCTTGGTCTCTGGGTGACTTGGTCGATCAAGCAGCCCCTCAACAAGTTGGTTTCTCTTCTTAAGAACACGGCGCACGTCTTCAGCAGTTTCTTCCCATGTTGCTTCTCCGAAGCAATCTTCTAGCTTTCGCTTTTGAGACACCGCTTCATCTCTGGATTTGATTGCTTTGTTCAGTGCATGCTGGACACTGTACCGGGTCATCACTTCTTCCTCACACTTCTTGATGCTAGACTTCAACTTTTCTTCGAGGTCGGAGACTTGCTGCTTCAGCTTATCTTCTCTCATCTTATTGTTGGTGAGAGTGGCGTTCCAAGTCTTATTGCAAGAGGATATTTCTCGGTGTGCTGCATCGAGCGCCTTCTTTTTGGCTTCCAGCATGTCATGGGAGCTCCTGAACTCTTGCCCCAGACGTTCGCGCTTCTTCCTCTCCTCAGTCAACTCAGCCCCTAATCTGTTCATTAGCTCAATCTGCTGTTGGAAAGCATATACGGCCTTGTTCTTCTCACTGCGTACTTGGGCTAACTCTTGCTCTAACCCTTTGTTGATCTTCATCAAGGCTTCTTTCTCTCTCACAACTTGCTCGTAGGCTTCCCTAGAAACAGTGGTTGGCTCTGCTACCGGAATAGGAAGAAGAATTGGTGCATCTGGAAACGGCATCCTCAACTGACTAGCCCTCTCCTGAATCCAAACTCTATAAGGTACATAGGCCTGACAGTCATTCTTTCCTAACAACGGCTTCCCTCTGCGGTTAATACGCGTCCAGGCATGTTGCAACTTGGCTAATAACTCCCCCTTCACATCACCTGTGAAGTACAGAGATTCCTGTGCTTCTTCCTCCTGCGGTGGATTCTTCAGCGCATATCCGAACTGACGAATGAATAGAGAAGGGTTGTAATTGATACACCCTTTTCTTCCTATCAGCGGCACATTAGGGTACCCAGAACAACTAAAGATGAGCTCAGATCCCAACAGGTCTCGATCAAACCACACAATGTCTTCGGAATATAGCCTCATCAGGCGCTCTGACCAACTGGCTGAGGTTGCGCTGTCTACAAATGGTCCCTTCATGGGGAGATGACTTTTGAACCACATATTTAATAGAGGAGCACAGCAGTAAACAACTTTTCCCCTTCGGTTTTCGTTCTTGTAGTGCAATGAATGATAGAAGTCTCCGATCAACGTTGGCACTGGGTTGCCTACAGCGAACAGATAGAAAGCATCCAGGTCCACAAAGTTGGGCAGGTTAGGAAACAGCACAATTCCATAAATGCATAAAGCCAAAATAGCGTTGAAAACCACCCAACAACCGCTCTTGGCGTACTCTTGAGCCTTGCCGACCAGAAAATCTAGAGAGAAACCGGGAACCCCAAGCCAAGAAGTCACTAATAACTCAGCAGCATTCATATGCAAGACTTTGGCTAAATCCTCCAACTTAGGCTCAGCAGCAGAGTGAATAAAGGGAACCTTGTTCTGCACGGGAAGCTCAGTAAACTCCACATACTCCTCAATGGTAGGTCCTAGAATGAAGTCAGCAAAAGTAAAGCATCTCAATGCGGGGTCATAGAACTGCATCAAGGTGTATAGCCCGTTCATCTCATCAGCAGTGGGCTTGCAGACTAATCTCAGTAATCTCCCATGACTCATTTTGAAGCTCCTCCTAACCTCCTCATCAGCAAGAGATATCAGGCCAAGCAAAGAAGTAATATCAGGTGAAGGCAGCTTATACGCAACTGTCTTCCTCAAACCAGCCATAATCAATACTCAGAAGCCTAGGCACCAGAACCGGGGAATATGCAAATGCACCTGCAGCACAGACACACGTGAGCGAAATGCAAGTGGTAATGGATATGCAGGCAATGCAATGCAAGTAACATGCAACAGGGACCAAAGCTGTATCTGAGTAGCCTGAACCCAATCAAGAAAGGTCTCAGATAGACCATCCAGAAGTCATCAAACCCTGGTCTCAGATAGACCTAAAACAAAGCTCCAGTACTGGTCTCTGGCAGACCTCAAACCATAACTCCAACTGGTCTCTGGTAGACCTCAAATCACATCTCCAATTGGTCTCTGACAGACCTCAAATCACATCTCCAAGTGGTCTCTGACAGACCTCCTAACTCTCCATAAATACCCAGGATCTCTGATCAAGAAATAACCGGTAGTCTGAAGGTCTAGTTACCTGCATAACCCCAAACCCTCTCACAGGTGGATGTCCTAGTAACTGACAAAGGTATGGCATCCTATGCGGTCGTCGGCGTCACAGACTTTCAGGGTTGATGATACGATTCCCAGAAGGAGTGGCATCATCAAATCCTGAAGAGGCCTCACTTAGCCAACTTCCAAATGATCGGTTCCCGGAGTCGACAATTCAGCTGACCAACAACCCCTTCGACCCAAAGGGTAGAAAAAGAAGCCAACCAGAAGAACCTCGTCCGAGTGTAGATTTCATGAGACACTAATGCAAGCAAAGCCGGCACGCGCCCACTACTTTCTACTCTAATTCTAGGTGCACTCAAGCCCAGGTCCGGCTTATCTCTCAATATCAGAACACCCGTCACACCCCAATACAGCAATAATAATCCATATATATAATGCTGAAAATAAAGGTTAGAAATATAAATCCATACAAAATCCTCGACGGGAAAACAAGCGTTAGGATTGACTCTCTTAAGGGACGTTGGATCCCAAATGCATAAGAACTATCGCAGTCCTTAGCAGCCAAGGGACGTTGGATCCCCAGCAGAGTCGCCAGCTGTCGCTACTGCAAAAATCGGCGCCGGCTGAACAGAAGAGTCGCCACCGTGCGTTATTTATCCCACGGGAGGGAAAGGAAACGCTCAGAGTAAACCTCGCACAACAAGGGAAAGGTATGGTCGTCGCAACCAAAACCTGGATTCGGGAGTCGGTTACGCAAGGGGAAGGTATTAGCACCCCTCACGTCCGTCGTACTCGACGGGATCCACGCTTGTTTTCGAGTAGGGATTGTTATTCTATCTAAACTATAGGTCAAGGGTTAAAAAGAAAATAAAATGAAAATAAAAATGACTCGGCAAAGTATCGCACTTTATGCCTACGTATTCCCGCCTGGAACGAGAAATCAGAGTCAACGTAGTTCGCCTACCTACGGGAAAGGAGGGGAAGGTTGCTCGCTAGGATATCGCATCCTATGCCTACGTACTTTCATACGGCATGGAAGATCAGAGCAAACGTAGTTCGGGCCACGTACGACACAAGTCTGTCTTGGTTGATTTTATTCCTTCTGAAAAAGGTTTTCCTTGATTAGCAGTCCCGGCGGACAAAAATGACGTCTTGATGAGTTCACATTCTTTTACGGAAGAAGTGTCTTTTATTGTGTTTGAAATCTTTATGTGTTTTTCTGTTTGTTTTGAGGAAGAAGAGACAGAACTCTAACCTACGGTTGCAAAGGGAAACAAACTAACCTAATGTTATCATGCATGGGTTAAAACCTAATGTCTATCATGCTCCTCTCTTGCACAGAGGGAAACAGAGATCCTACGGGATAGGCAGAAACAGAAACAATAACAGATATATACAGTAAAACAGTAAAATGCATGAATGCAACAATACAAGCGAGGCAAGGGAGTCCCACTCAACCTCGAACCTAGAAAACAATAGGCAAAAGTGAACAGGCTTCACTTTCAACCCAACAGGGTAAACAGCAAACAATACAGTCCAGAAAACCAATCAATACATCAGCAATGAAATACAACAGCAAAAGAAACAGCATAAGCAGCTCTGAATCAACATCTAGCTCCTAGTAATCTCCACTCAGTTACAGGCTTCAACAAGTATCAATCTCCATATTCAAGATCTTCAGGCAAGGGCTTTGATCATCTGTTTTCCATCTGCAATGGCTTTTCTTCATGTCTCAGGCTAGGATGAACATCAGTCAACCAGATGAGGTGAATGAATGTTAGACAGTTAATTACCTACCAAGGGTGGTTCATCAACTGTTAACATTAACCAGAAAGTTTCCTCTCAAAAGTTCTATCTTTCAAATATATTCACTGATCCTTCCAAAGGAAGGAGGTGGATATTTGAAAGAGACTTTGAATCATAGAGAAAGGATAGAGGCACACAAAGCCATCTATGTTTGAGAAACAAGCTTTCTAATCTAGAGCTCTGCCTAGCTCCTAAACCCTAGTCTCCTCAGCAGCTGCTAGCAATAACCTCCTATTCAACTCTGACAGTTGATCTTCAATCTCTGGATCTCCAATGGTCTTCATCTCCTCAAGTCTTCAGCTCTCCCAAGTCCCCAGACAATCCCAATACCCACACAAGCAAACAAGAATCCC